>CM061028.1:81662318-81874818 GCA_030763125.1 Hippophae gyantsensis | reverse complement strand
TCTTCCCTGAGAAAGGTTGATATAGATTTCTTTGATATAGATAATCCTCTATCTACATTTTCCAAAACCCGAAATATGTGTCATCGAATTTCTCGAGTTTCACCCTTCCTTCATATGCAGCCATTGCTCCCACTTAAATCTGACTTTCTCCGGATCGTTTCTGACTATTTATGCAAACCATCGTGTATTAGAACACCTCCGTCAACGAACAAATATCGTCAACAAATATTCACGTGAATAGTAACCTTGCAAGAAATTGACAGAAATCACCACCAAAAGCTCTGATACCAGTTGTTGGGAAATAACGCAAATTTCTGATAAGCCAAACTTATGAGAAAGCAAGAATAGAAAATAACACACAAATTTGATAACGGAGTTCGGCCAATCTTGCTTACGTCTCCAGACCTGCTGCAGATCTTTTTACTGAAAGAGGAGAAATTACACAAGGTGTTTACAACACTCACAACCCACAACCCAATTACACCTAAGAAAATTACTCTCAATTTTCTCTCACAAAAGCTTTACTCTCTAAGCTTTTCTCTTAATTGGAATAAACACTTTTTGGATGGTTAATTCATTACAATTACACATCTATTTATAGGAAAATTCACTCCTTGAATTATTCCTTAAATTAATGGTTCTTTGAATTGCTCCTTGAATTAAGCTCCATGTTTTGCTCCTTGAATTAAGCTCCTTGAATTAAGCTCCATGTTTTGCTCCTTAATTTGCTCCTTAAATTAAGGAATTTTATAACAACAATTTCCAACATTATCTCATAGCTTTTTATTTTAAAAAAAACATGGTTGTATTTAATTAAAACATTTTAATATTATAATTTTAAAAATATATTTTTTTTAATTTTAAAATTAAAAAACATATGATTTATCTCTAATATTTTTATTACTAAAATATATTATTCAAAATTAAAATACAAAATAAAGCATCTTTTTAGTCAACTTTACTACTAGCATCCTCCTTGTAATTTTATCCGTCTTGAGCATTGGGAAAAAAATTAATTATACGGTATAATTTTTTATATTTAATTTTTTAAAAAATATTTATTTATTTTTTATAAAGTAAATAAATATATTTTTTAATAAAAAAATTAAAATAAAATCATGTTAAATAATGAAATAATTTATAAAATAAAAAAGAAAGTTCCGATATTTGGAGGTCGATTATTGAAGTTGAGAAGACAAGACTAATTAATTATATATAAAATAGAAAGTAATTAATTATATATAAATAGAGTACCGACAGCGTTTTAGAGAGCTGGAAAATAGAAAGTAATTAATTATATATAAATAGAGTTGTGATTGTCGTCCGTTCTATCATTCTCGCTATGAAAATTAAAAAAAATAAAAGAAGAGGCTTTTAACATATTTATCTTCGTATAATAATTACTTAGTTGTTTTTTTGTCTTTATCTTTTACCTACTATATAGAAATAAATAAATATCTCTGTTACTACAGATCTATTTCAAATTTTTCGAAAAATCAACTACAATGGGAGTTATCGACCATTTCTCTTATTTATTTGATTGCTCCCATGGCAGCACCAACCACAAGAAACGAAAGCAATATCAGGTTCGTTCCATATCGTCGATCTACTTAAACTTCATTTTCTCATTACTCATATATAGCCATAACTCCATTATTAAGCTCGATCTAAACTAGTACACCTTTTTTTTTTCTTTCTTTCTTATAATTTAATTAGAAATATTAAAGTTCAAGCTAGTTTTGAATACATGAACAGCTCCTTCAAAACTATATTCTATTTCTACTTTTTTTTTTGTAGTTCTTGGATTTGGTTACTGAACATGAATCTACACAATATCATCACCGATTTTTCTTCTTCTCTAAGCCGCTAAAATTGTAAGGTTGTTTAGTATCTTTTCTTTGAATATTTTGAAATTTGTTCTTATCTGCTTTGAAGTAATCAGTTACACTTGCTTCCAAACACTTCCTGTAAAAATAAAGCCGAACAACGTGCTGTGTACTTTTTACTGTCTGTTAAATTATTATTTTTTTTTTTTGTGATTCACAAAAAAAAAAAAAAGAATCCCCCAAATAGGCCTATCCTTATATGCAGTTGATCTGATTTTGATCAGACGGTGGAGATTAAGGTGAAGATGGATTGCGAAGGATGCGAGAGGAAAGTGAGGAGATCAGTGGAGGGAATGAAGGGAGTGAGTCAGGTGGATATAGAGCGAAAGGCGAACAAGCTCACAGTCGTCGGATACGTGGAACCCCACAAGGTGGTGGCACGTGTCGCCCATCGGACGGGCAAAAGGGCCGAACTGTGGCCTTATGTCCCATACGACGTCGTTGATCATCCATACGCTGCAGGAGTTTACGATAAGAAGGCCCCAGCTGGGTACGTGCGAAATGACTATGACCCACAGTATTCGCGTCTAGCACGTGCGAGCTCCACTGAAGTGCGTTACACTACGGCCTTTAGCGACGAGAACACTTCTGCTTGTGCTATTATGTGAATGTGAACCAGCTTTTTTTACCAAGTTTTTTTTTTCTTGTTATAAATTTAAAACTTATTATTTTGGTTTTTTTCTTCTTATAGCTGTTAGATTCTCTTTTAAGATTTGAGTGCGTTTTAGATCATATTTTATGGAAGTTTTGAAATTTGTAATAGGGTTTGTTTTGGATTCAAATAGACTTTATGTTTCGAGCTAAATAAAGAAGAAGAAAAAAGACTTTTTTATTGATTTGAGTATACATGCACTTGATGGATCTAGTTCTTTTTTGCTAAGACAGTTGGATCTAGTTTAGTAAATTGATTTTTATTGCCAAGCTTAAAAAGCTTACTTTGGCCACAGAAAATAGTAACGTTATACAGTGTCAGTGTTATATTAGATACATTGTAATACGGCTTTTGTTACATATTTTCATTTAAGAAAGTAATAGAATACTGGACTGAGATTTACAATTCGGTACTTGCTCTCAATCGATGTCACTTGTTTTTTAACCCCCTTTAAAATAAATAAATAAATTTCATTCATTTAAAATTAAAATACATTAATAATATTTAATTTAAAAATATAAATACATTAAATTATTAAAATTATCATAAAATTTATAACAACAAATTAATAGTATTAAGGAGTAATTATTTTCTTGACATTCTTATTCAATTCTTTCTTGTTATTATTTAAAGTTGATTTTTTTAACTAAAAATATGATAAATTTTTAATAAAATTTGATCTTTTATATCATTTTTTTAACATTTAAATTGTAATGAAATTTTCCTAGCTAGTAGCCAAGCTCTCCTCAAGTTAAGGTATAAGAAACCTTAAACCAACTTATAGAACCTCCTCGTATAGAGTATATCATCTATTAGGTGGGTCAATCATAGTCATACATCTTGAAGAGATGTTGGGAGATTTGCACCAAACCCACGTAGGGTGAAATTGAGTATAACCTCCTTTGGTGCTACATGATTTCCATGGTCAAAGTACTCAGTAATTTTTGAATGTCCTTCCTCAGGTTTTTTTCTTAGGGTTTCTCAGTTGGTTGACAACATGTTTTTTTTTCTTTAAACCTTTGGAGGAACAATGATGTGTAAGGGAAGTACATCACTTAAGGTTGAAGCTTCAAACAAATATTGAACTAGGGTGCTAGTGAATGCAAGAATTTGAGCTCTACTGGTTGTGTCCTAAAGTGTTTTATCTAAAATCATGTGGTTCCTTACATATTTATCCCGTCATTTGGATTGGATTGGAAATAAGGAGGCCTAGTACCCCATCTTATGTTGTGGGTTCTCTTACCCGTATTTCTCTATCCTTTTCATTGTATCTTTTGATGAATGAGTATGATGTCATTAGTTTCTGTGATGGGGTGGACTTAGGTGGAATCCTAGTGGATTAGGAATTGGGGTGCTCGACTATAGATTAAAGCAAGAAAATTAAAAATAGGGTAAAATAAAGCACCTAAAAGGATTCCTTAAGAGTGGGTTAAAATCTTTCAAATATGACCTAAAATTTCTCACATAGATTGGATTTCTTCGAAGAAGTTTTTCACTTTTGAAACTGACAAAAATGAATTCAAAAAAGGAGGGAAGGGTTCTTAATATATTAGATAAGGGACCTAGATTTCCTAAGGGAACCTGAAAGGTATATAACTAAATAATTTGAAAGGTTTATACCTAAAAAGAATCTAAAAGGTTAATATCCTTAAAAGAAGTTGAAGAGTTCACCTTAGGAGGTTGAAAAGATTGCACTCCCAAAAAAGTTTTCCTATTGAAATGACATGTCTTGATAATAATAAGATTATTTCATTATGATCCAAGATAAAAGAATAGGAAACTTAGTGTTTGGGCGTTACAGTTCGAGGTACCTCATGATAGAGGTACATGAGGTATATGAGTTGTACCAGGTAGACGAGGTACATAAAGTGTATGAGAAACAAGACACGAGGTTCCCAATAGTGGGGTAGTTGACACACTTAAAGGAAAAATAAGACATGTATTACAGTGATACATAGGCTAACCTCATCCTTGGTAATGGACCTACTTTTGTGTCAGTATGATTCAAGTGTGATCATTCCAAGGGTGCAAACACCTGGAGGTAGTTGTGACTATATATATGGTCTTATGTAATCCATTAATAGAATATCTCTTTCTCTCTTAAATCTCTTTAGAACCTTGTAGCACTTATAATTCTACCTAAACAAGTATGTTTTAGACCTTTTTATCTAAATATGTTCTAAGTGAAGGTTCCTATAATTTTGATTTCTTTGATGATCGTATTAAGGCAAGAGTAAAAAATGATATGAATATACAACTGATAATGTCTTTCACTAGACAAGATATTGAATGTACAATTAAAGATATGCACCCAATCAAGACTCTTATGCTAGATGGATTGCCAGCTATTTTTTACCAAAAATACTAGGATATTGTAGGTAATGATTTGGTTTTCTTTTGCCTTGGGGTTCTCAATCATAATGACCAGTATTGGAAGCATAATAATACTATCATTTCTTTGATCCCAAAGGTGAAGGAACCCAAGAAAGTAATAGAATTTAGACCTTTTAGCTTATGTAGTGTTCTCTGCAAAATTATTGTAAAATGTATCACTAATAGGATGAAGTCAATTTTGCTTACTATAATCGCTTAGAGTCAAAGCTTTCGTACCTGGAAGATTAATTTTTAACAATTTAATGGGAGCATTTAAAACACTACATTTAATCAAGAGAATTTTGATGGGCAAAAAGGTAAGAGCAAATATCAAACTGAATATGATGAAAGCATACTATAAAATGGAATGTAACTTTCTAAGATTTATTCTTAACAAGCTTGGTTTTTTTAAGCAATGGATGGACTTAATTAGAAACAATATGAAATTTGTCTCTTCTTTTCTTTCTATTAATGGTGAAATTTTAGATCTTGTTAGACTTAGAAGAGGATCTCTTATCTCTATATCTTTTCATCTTATATGTTGAAGGTTTGTCAAGTTTGCTCAAAAAGGTAGAGATAAGTAATCATATAAAAGGTGCTGCCATAGCAAGAGGAAGTCCAAGAGTTTCACACCTTTTCTTTGTTGATGATAGTTTTGTATTTATTGAAACAAATGGAAATTCTTGTAAAAAATTGAAAGAGATCTTGGAATGTTATGAGGTTGCTTTTAGACAAACAGTTAATTTAAAGAAATTAGCTATGTACCTGTTTTGAGAAAACCAAAGGTTATCTCTTGATATATTGGGTATTCCCTTTGATAATTGCCATGAAAGATACCTAGGTTTATGTGTTATGATTGGTAAAAATAAAAATAGACTATTTGGAGAGGTAAAAGATAAGATATAGAGGAAGTTGAAAGGTTGGAAGGAGAAATCCTTTAAGCTTTTGTACATTGAATTACAAAGTTTGATTAAAAACTTTTGGTGGGGTTATGATTTGGATAAGGGATCCATCCATTAGATGCTTAAGAGAAGCTTTGTAAGCCAAAGGTGTTGGGTGGAGTTGGTTTTAGGAAATTGTCGTCCTTAAATCAAGCCTTAGTCTCAAAGCATAGTTAGAGACTCTTACAAGGAGGTGAAAGTTTGTTGGTACAAGTTTTGAAGGTAAGTATTTTTTCAATAGAGATTTATTGAATGCCTTCATACCTGGTTTTTTCCCTTATTTGTGGAGAAGTGTGTGTTAGGGAAAGAAACTATGTAAAATCGACTTAAAATGGAGGATTGGAAAAGGAGACAATGTGAGGGTTTATAAAGACCTTTGGTTGCCTTATTCTACTTTTTTCAAGATTCTCTCTCCTTGTGTATTCCCAAAAAATACCTATGTGGTTGATATGATTAATGAAGTTCAATTATGGAAGGAAAGTTTAATTAGAAGTACCTTTTATGGAACAAGATGTGGATGCCATTTTGAGAAATCCTTTGGCTACTAATCATCATGAGGATAGGCTTATATAGGGCAGCAATGTGAATGATATTTTCTATGTTAAAAGTGCTTATTGGTTGGTTGGGGATTATTTAAAGTAGTTAGACTTGGTGGAAAGATATCTAAAGCATAAATGTTTTGAACAAGGTAAAATTACTCATTTGGAAGGCATGTTGTGAAGCTGTCCCAACAAAGGCCAATCTATGTAGAAAAAAAATAATCCAATTTTCTTGGTATAGTGTGTGCAATGGTAGGATGTTTAACATGCTCTTTTAAAATGTGAAAAAACTCAAGAGGTATGGACGCTTCTAATTTTTCAATCTTTTCTTTAAATGTATGAATTTATTATATCTGGATTTGTATGAGATCGTCTTTCTCTCCTAAGGATGTTAGTCTTTAGCTTAAGCTATTTGACATAATCGAAAAAATGTAATCCATGGTAAGAATGAAAGACTGTTATCTACATTAGGTGATGAATTACAAGCTTTTGTGCTTACATGTAAGGTTGTCATTAATTCTAGTTATTTTAGTGTTGTTTTTGAATTTAATTGTATAATGCAGTTAATTTACTTAATAAATTTTAGCATTATTTTGTCACGATGATGTCTTAATTGAGGAAATATATAGGTTGAAGTAGGATAGGGAATTTGTATTCCAATACAAACTAGGAAAATGAATGGTTATGGTTGGTTGATGTTGATGTTGATGTTGATGTTGATGGAGGGTGAGGTTTAGAATGATTATTTTTTATTTTTATTTTGAATATAATAAGATTTTTATTAAAATTTTAATATTATACAAATAAATAAAAAACTAACCTTTTACAAAAATTTAAATAATTTTATATTTAACATTTATCAAGTTATTATCTAATTAATTTATTAGTTTATTATTGATTAATTTTTTAGTAAGATAATTAGATTTATTTTTTAACTTATAATAAGTTATCAAGTGGATTAATGTATACTTTTTTTTTTCAAAAATTTAAATATTAACATGTTATATAATTTATTTAAAATGAATAATAACATAATATAAATTTACATTTAAACATATATTTATATTGATTATGCTAAGTTTAGCATGTTATATAATTTATTTAAAGATGAATATACCATCATAAAATTTATATTTAAATATATACTTATATTGATTATGTTATGACATATAGTTAAATTGTTTTAAAAGATAAATTTTTATTATTTTTAAAATTATTTAATCATTTATCATATTATATACTTAATATAAATATAAATTTATATTAATTTAAGTTTACTCCAGCATAAAATGCATTTTAACTTGGGTTTTAATATAAGTATAAATTTATATTAATTTAAGTTTACTCCAGCATAAAATGCATTTTAACTTGGAATTAACCCAAATGAAAATTATTAAATAATAATAATAACTTTATTTGTTTACACTTCTTTTCGATTGACGCATTTAAATCTTCTAACCCCACAGGCTGTATCCACTCCCACTTATATTTTTCTTTTTTTTTATTTCCTCAAAAAACAAAATTGGGATAATACCATACTTTTGAAAACATCAAAAAATTATAATATTATTAATTGAATGCTAATTATGCAGTGTGACTAAATTCGAAAAAGAGATCAAATATTATCAAAATTTAAAGTAATGACTTCCTGTTTAGAAAACATCAGTGAACACCATATATATCCAACCAATTTAAGTATACTCTCTGGATTCCAATCCCACTTATCTGTTTTTCAGTTTTTATTTAAGTTTGTATATAGTTTTCTTATGAATTTGTATGATGTTTGTAAATAAAAGATATATAATATATTAAAAAAATATAAACATGTTCTTATTTTTTTTATTTTGAATGTGATATAACACGAAAAAAACGTTTATTTCTACAAATATTATGGATAATTTTACAAATATCTCATCAAATTATTTTGGTTGCTTCAAATATATCACCAAACTAAAATTCCTTAAGTTGTAACGTTAAACTCTTGAAAAACATTCCCAAGTGTTATTAGTCAAAATGATTCTTCAACAAACATTTCTTCCTTTTGTTATCATAATCATACTTTTCACTTTCTCTTCAAGCAAAGCCCATAGACTGTTCATCACAACCAAAGCTTTTGCTTTAACTCATCAATTTCCGTACAATACCCATTTGGGATTTCAAACGGGTACGGAACCCAATTAAATTGCTCCATAATGGTGAAATCAAAGTTGGAAACTTTGTAGTCCAAAACATAAACCCAAAAGCATCTTCGTTAATATTCCATTGAAATGCAATTGTTCAATCAATTCGATTGAAACTCTATTTGGGAAAGAGAAGAAAAAAAAACACCACTTTAAGTTGAATGGGTGCGTCATTCCTACAAGCTTTGTTGTTTCAAAGCGCTTCAATTTATCTCGATATGATGGTAACAAGAACACCACTATGAGTTGTTCTCTTAGGATTTTGATCAGTTGGATATTTTGAACTTAACAGATGTGAAGATGAGAGTGTCGTTGCAAGTTTTTGTTCGGGTCCATTGCTTTAACTCGAGTGACTCGCTCAAACTTCAGAGGTTGGAATTGGGTTGTTGGCTCAAGAGAACTTGTAATTGCATTCAAACGCAACTTGTAAAACTCTCATCTTCTTGTAATTGCGAGAAAGTTGGGGGTACGTGCCATTGTATGTTCATAATTTTCAAAAAAATATTTAAATTAAATAAACATGCCATTAGTAAAAACTCACATCATCTTAACTCCAAGATTAATGAATAATTTATACTCATTATAATTGGTCAATCTGCTTTCGAAATCAAGACTTGCATTGCAATTATTCAAATCCCCAACATCCAATTGCCTTACTGCAACTGCATACGAGTACAAAGCGTGTACGTGTGAATGTTTGACCATTTATTAAAAAATAATAATGAGCTCTCCCAACCATAAGGACCTTATTACCAAACACGACAATCTATTTTCATGATGTCTAACTTGTGGCTTTTGTGACATGAACCCCAACTGAAATCATTCTAAAATCACTGGGACAAAGAACTCCCATCTTTTCCCATCACTAATAAATGATATTAGTAGCCAGAATGAGAAATAGTTTGGCTAGTCTTTCGCCATTTTCATTATGGCACAAAATATTTTTATGTGAAAATCTCAAACACCTATATAACACAACTTTTTAGGACACTCAATATCTTAAATATTTAAGATATTTAGATACGTATTCGGATTTCAAACATACACATTTTTGTCAATTTTATATAAATATCCATCAAATGCCGCAACCATATTCATATCATGTTTATACACGAGTGCCAATTGAAAAATAAAAAATCCACGTAATTTCAACCCACTTTATCCACTCATCTTTTACAAACAAAAACTGCAATGTTTCTACTCCCCTATCCTCTTTATAAGGAAGTGGGAAATAAAATGTGAATCTTTCAGCAGTTATCCATACAATTAATTTGCAAATGGACAAAAACGTGAAAAATCCGATTTCAATTTTATGGGAGTATTTTTGAAATGAATTTCAGATCACTTTAGTATGATAGTCAGCAGAAACACAATCCTGTGAGCTAATGGATATGACCAATGACGGAAATTAGGTACTTGGATACTGTGTTACACATACTAAACACCGAGTTATAAATTTTGTATATACTTCGCCCATTTTTTTTTAATTTTATGTAAATTGACACTAAATTAGAGTGTACTAATACCAACATCAAAGTCTATGTCATGTTCTTTAACATTGGTACTTCACAAAAAACGAAGAGTCCAAGTAACATAGCTCTGGGTATAAGGATCCTGTTCACTGCTTTAGGCACTTAAGGTTGACTAGAGGTTCCAATGAGACATCAATCAGTCAAAAACAACACCTTGTGTTTCAGTTGACTAATTCACAAACTGGCATGGCTAGCACTCTTCTATTAGTAGAGAAATCTGGCATTCTTTCTCAACCAAAATGGCAAATACAAATGCAGGTGTCTTCTGTTAATGTCACGCAAAGCCACACCAGAACAAATCCAGGAAACTTATTAGCTAATCTTATCCTTTCACATAAATCACATATGTTGATCTCAAAAAGCGAGATTTAAGACTCACCTGCTCACAGTCCATAGAATTGAAACAACACAGACATCCCATCCTCCTATGTTCTGTGATTCAGCAAGAATTGAAGATCTCAGAGAGTAACTCACCAAAAGAACACATAAAAATATAAGGAACCCACAAGAGTACATATGTCCTTACCAAACACACATGGATAGGTAAATATAACTACACCTACTTGTACCTATACTTAACTAAATAAATTATATCGTTCATATAATGAATAGTCCAAAAGAAATATTAAGGCCGAGACTCTAATGAATCCAAAACTTCGATGCCTATATATGGATAGGTTTTCTGCTCTATAAAATATGTAAACTTAAGATAAAATGCCAAGGAACCTACAAAGTAGCTAGAAGCTAAGCTAGCAAAAATGAATGTTTCGTTTAAAAGCATAAGATCAAAGTACTTAAACTCAGGGTTCGAGTGAGAGTACAGAAGGAAAAACAAAAATCATTAACGAAAAAATTACAGATGACCTGAGACAGTACCGATTCTGCAGCTTGACAAACTATTTATTGGAAGAGAATATGTAGTCCTGGCGATTAGGATGCCACTGCATGATCAGCAATTCAAACAGCAGTTGCTGCACGATTCCCTCCTGATAAATAGATCAAAACCATTGGAGATGCAATAGAGGTTTGGAAAAGGTTAAGTTGCAAAGCTGTTAAAGATGAAATGCTTACAATAATTCATATAAAAAAATTAGAAGATGAAAACTTCGATACGCGCTACATGACACAGGTCATATCTCTCTAGAGATAACTAACTGAAGTGATGTGACACGAAGTACTCGAATAAAATAATTTAAATGCAGATGAACAATACAGGACACCACTTGCTCTGTTGGAGTTTATTACGGTATTCTAGTCTGGTTGGATGGGAGACTCAACTAACTGCCTAAAATCCAAGGGATGCACGTATGGATTTATCGTGATGACTTGACAAAAAGTATAATATATGAATAAGATATCAAAACCAACCCATATAGATTTTTTGAGAATTTTAATATTTCATTTCAGCCTGACCAAGGAAGCTAACAAAAACAATCATAACCAAACAAAGAATATGAACCAATAATGACTCTAGCCATGAAAGGAACGAAAATTGATAGACAACAGTCTAAGATTATAAACAGAAAATATAAATAATAAATTATAAGAAAGCTTTTCAATTGACCAGAAAACTGAACATTAGGTTAAAACGCATTTTAAGTTTCACCTCTCCTCTTATTTGTGCCAGATGTATTGACATAAGTTGCTCCATTTCCAATCCCACATCCAGGAAGCACCATTGACCCTGAGTTCTGATTTGCCAAACATTGAAGACTTTCAAATTCACAATGATCATTATATGTGGCCTCATCTCCACATTTTCCATCCACCCCTGGATTAAGGCAATATGCCTGGTCATCACACTGAGTGTTACATGGATTGATCACGTAGGGACTTGGCATGCTTGGATTGGGCATATTTGAATTGACAGATTTGTGATAAGGAAAAGATCCGATCTCTCCTTCAATCCTTCCTCGAATGTCCACCAACAAACATTTGAGCCTTGCAACCTCGGACTCCAATGCAGCCTGACCCTGTAACCTCTTCAATAGCTGCTGATTCACAGCTCTCAATCTCACAACTTCATCCTCCAAAGATGCAGCTCGTGCCTTTTTCTTCTCCCTATACTTACGAACAGCTTCACGGTTTCCCACTGGTCGTTTTTTTGATTTCTTTTCTGCAGATTCCGCTGTATCATCAGTGCCAGCCTGATCATCAGATGGGGCAGGCAAAATTTTGGTGTGTACATGAAAACAAGTGTGCGTATGCGAGTAGTCTGGTCCCGGTGGATTGCAAGTGTGGGTGTGAGTGCAAGCATGAGTGTCCTTTAGAAGCTCGTCAAAGAAACTGTCCATTGAGCAACTACTAGGAAGCTCGATCCCCATGTTGGGACTAGAGAACAGTTCTTGGTTCGAGAAATCGAGCTCACCGTCTTCCATTAAGAGATTGAATTTGCAGAACAATTTCAAAAAACCCTAATTCAGAATAACAGCGGTAAATTTCAATCTTTGGGCCTCGACCCAGATAAAATATCGAGCAGTATTTCCTTTTTTGTAGAAATTGAGACACCTAACAAATGCGTTATCACGAAAAAAAAACCACCATACAAAAGCAATATGGGTTAATCAAATATAAAAACTAATAAAAAAATCTAAAACAAACAAAGAGCAAATCAAAAGCAACCAAGACAAGAAATTGTAAAATGAATTCAATTAAGTTAAAAATCAAAGCTTTCCCGCGAACAAGAAAGCCCAAATTGCATGGTGGATTTCAAAAGTAGGAGAGTTGACCCGAGAAGTGATAACCACTAACGAAAAGAAAAAGGCCACAAAGCGAATCGAAGAAAATACATCGCTTAAATTTATTTGGATTACTAAGCGACTTGAGGGGTAGTGGAATAAAAAAAACCCTAGGAGAGACAGAAAGCAGACGTTGCAACCATTTTAGATGCCAATATACAAAATGAACGTACCAGAGTCAGCGATGGATGAACGACTGGGACTGGCTCAGAGATTCCTCTAAGTGTCAGAATGTCACCAGTCACCACCAGTGTCTTTGCTTTATATTTATAGGTATTTGGAGGGCCTTTTTACGATACATAAAAAAGGGTAATTATTTTTTAAAAATTAATAAAAATATTATTTTTAAAATTTATGACTATAAAAATAATATATCTTCAATTAATTTTATAAATTTCTATTATTAATATAAATTATAACATATTATTTTACTTTAAATATGATATAATTAAATATTTTTTAAATTAAATTATAATTATTTAAATTTATTTATTTATTATTAAAGTTTTATTTTTATTAACATAATTTTTAAAAGATATTTTTTCAATATTTTTTTTGGGTAAATATTATGTGATTGCTACATAATTATTACAAAATTTTCAGTAGTTACCTAAAGAAATAACCTTACGTAAAAACGAGAATATGTATATATCCAAAAACTTTATTTTTAAATAGAAAAATTTTAAAAATTATTTAAAAAAATATTTTTAAATGATAAAAATAATAACTTATTTTAGATAGATAAAATTATGAATTAATATCAAAAATATTATTTTATTTATAAATTTTAAAAATATTAATTTATATATTTTTTTAAATAATTTAATAAGAGTATTGTGATCATTGTGTATAATAACAATGTGTACGAGTACAGATATGAGTATAGATTGTAACAATTTTTTATATAATTATTCACGAATTAAATTATAAAATTTATATTTAAAATCGTATAAAAATCGTTACACCTCAAAAAAAAGTTTTTATATGTTGATAACGAATCAAGATGGTTATTAAAAAATACTCGAAATTAAAATCTTTTTTCAAACTTTTTTAAAAAATAATATTTAATCTAATACAATTAAAATAAACAATCTAAGTAATAGAATAAATCCAAATATAAGTTGTCCACACAAATATAAATGAGCAACATATAATACAAATAAAATATTCTAGACTCATCATACAAATATTAAAAACTAACTACATAAACTTAAGAAAAATTAAGTATAATAAAATAGAAATTTTCTCGTTCAATTATTCTTCAACAATATAAGTATACTACAAAAATCAAACATATAAAATCATTTTTATAAATCAAAATAACAAATTGATTAATCGATAATGCAAATTTTTTATCTCAACATTATTTTCTACAATAATAACAGTAGAAACGGATAAATCATGAGCTAACATATCTGAATAAATTATAAATTATTGGAATACACAATTAAATAATTAATATATAGTTTATATAATAAGTGTTAATAGAATATAACATGTACAATTACTAAACATATAGACTTATATCTTGTTTATGTATAGTAGTCCATAACAAATCTTGGGTACACATTAAATCTTCAAATGTGTTTTTTTAGTTACTATAGTGTTTGTTCACTACTCTATTACTTGTGTTAAATGTAAATTTTGAAGCAATTGTGTTCACCAGAATAGCCAATATATCTCTAGTCATGTCATGTATTATTAAATGTTTATATCTATTACACCTTCATCAAGACAATATATCAAACTCTTCATCCAAAATTTCTATATCAACTTCCTCTAAATAAGAGTCCAACTCATATCTCAAAGTTCCAGTTTTATTTTACATTAATTTCCATTATTTATACTCAATTATATCACTATGATTCAAAGCCCCAATACCTTTTGAACTTTAAGACACATTGAAACATGTTAAAAACTCTATTTGTCGACTCTCATATTCTATAATTCATTTCTTTCGGTACATATTTATCAAATCACAACATTTTTTTCTCATCTTTTCAAATTCAAAAATGTCATTCTCTTCATATATTTTTAGAAAATTAAATTTGAGATAATTTATCTTAAATCTAGGATCCAAAACAACTCTTACAACCATGATAATATTAATTTATTTTCAATACTTGTCAAATTTTTCAAGCATGTTTTTAGCTATTTCATTGATCAAATTTTCTTCATCATTAACCCATAAATATAATGCCAATTTGATATCACAAATATGAGAAAATATGTTTATAGTATGATAGCTGGAACGAGAAATCCACTCAATGACTTTGTAAAATACCTCTAATTTATCACAAGTTTTACTTGTTATATCTCAATCCAAGTCATTAGAGAGAGTATTATAGTTCTTATTCAATTATTTCAAAGGAGAAAATATTTGTTGATAAAATAATGCATATTTGAGCATTAAACAATCAAGAAATAAATTCTTACAAGACTTTATCTCATGAAATGAAATTTAAAAAAAAAATTCTTCCTCTTTTTTGTTGCTGTTTAATATGCAATATTATATCTAACTTTAACAATGCATTGAGAAATTATATTCAACTCATTTTTCACTACTAAGTTTAATATGTGAGTATCACACTCCATGTGAAATATATCTCTATACATTAACATTAAAATTCTATCTAATGAATCTAATGGATCAGGTAACATTGAGTTATTAGTAGAACAATTATCTAAAATTAAGGTTAAAATCTTATGATCAATGTTCCAATCCAAAAAGTAATCCATTAATTTCTCACCGATAACCTCAGCAGTGTGTGGAGTATAAACATATATAAACCTATAAAAAATTATATAGTAACAATAAAATTGTTATATACAATCATTTAATGTATTAAATCTTTAAAAACAATATTTCATATGAATTGCATAAATTTTAACAATAAACTTATAAAATTTACTTAATTATTTTACTATACAAATATTAATTGTTATCAATGAAATAACAAATTACAATCATGAATCTTTTGTTCTGATTTTCATATTTTCACATGTTACTCGTGATTATAATACGACTTGTTAACCTAAAGTTTAAACACTGGCATCAACTACTAGTAATTTTTGAGTTAATAAAGTATTATAATTAATTTTCTTATTTAATAAAATCATTTATCATATCAAATAATTAATTAAAAAACTTACAAATAAATATCCAAATCAATTTGTACTCAAATCTGAGTTAAAAAAAAAATTACTTCCAAAGCAATCTTATGTGATGCACAGTGCACCAATGGGATCTAATTTGATAAAACTCAAATTAATTTTCTTAAAAAAATATATTTAATAGGAGTTTGATATTATCACAATTATACGAGAATTAATTATAAATTAAAAATAAATCATATTATTTTAATTAATAATTATTTATTATATTAATTATAATTATATCGTAACTTATAATGCTAAATTTTCTAAGCTATACACTTACATGTCCACATGTGTAACGTTAAAATACTTTTACTTTTAATTATTTTCATAAGGGGCCAAATCACCATTTAATTTAATCAATAATTTAGGATAAGAATTTTACCTAATTTATTTTATTAATTTCACATTATATTTAATATAAATTTTAAAAATTAATAAAACATATTTAAAAGTAATTTAACGTGATATAGAAAAATATAATAAAGATAAAATATTATTTATATTAATTTAATACTAAATATAACGTGAAAGTAACAAAAAGATTGTGAAAATAACCCGACCCATAATTTATATCAAAGTTATTACAACAAAGCCCAACTGAATGTGAACCACACATAGGCTATTGGGCATGCCCTTGGTCAAATTACTATTTTTCCTTTTGCTTTCTCACGAGTAGAATTTGATGTTCTACTAACCGATGCCCTAGAGATCCAAGGCAAACCCACACAAATGAGTACTGAATAATCAAGCTACAAGTAGAGAATATTGCCACAATATAAAGTTTGATTTTTTAATTAAAATTTTCAAACTATCAAAAACTCATCTATAAGTACCAAAAATAACTAAAACATCCTTATTACATAAATTCAATAAAATAATAATAAGATTAAACACTATAAGATTTATAAAAATCATTACTGGTATAATTCTTGTAACCGTTATCGATATTTCCATCAAAGTTATGACAGAAAAGATCCCACTAGAGTATCGACGATTGTTGATGAATGTAAGGTATTACATATTTTTAATAAATATATGTAATATGTTACATATAAGATGTCAATTTTTCTTATAAGAATCAAAATTCATAGAAAAACTTTGATTTTGACATTGGTAGAAATGTTCTCTTGGAGGATGAGGTAGGGTTGAAAATTACAACGATCTTTTATGTAAAATATCGTTGTCGTTTAAATGTATTCTTTTTTACTAAAATATCATGGATATTGTTGATACTATTATTAAAATGTCGAACAAAATATCAAAAATATCAATTCTTGATTTTTTTTCTTTTCAAGTAATTATTTTAATTTGATTTTTTCTTACTTTTATAGTAGATAATATATTCTTTTTTTTCTTGTTTGTAGTTATGTATACGAGTATTTTTAAAAATAAATAATCAATGAAATTTATTTTTATACTATCGAGATTTATTTATTCATAATAGTTACAATTAGATAGTTTACTTAATTATTTCAAACATTTTAACTACTCATTCTACGATATTTAGTAAAAAATAATATAGATTTTATTATATAATATTTTAATTAACTGATCAATGTATTAATTAATTAAATATTTTAATATTTAAAAATACATGTATTAAATAAAAAATTAGTTTAAAATATAATTAATTGATTTTTTTATGTTTTATAAAATTTTATGAAAAATTTAATATTTTTCATAGTTTTCGTGATTTTTTTTCAAAATTTAAATCGATAATAATTATATCTTTAATATTTTTATAAAAATTATATTTTAATATATTTATTTAAACCTTGCATTTGCCCGTAATTTTATGTTTCTTTTTATAATAGGGATTTCATTGTTAGATAAACAATGTTGGATGAGTTTTCGAAATTTAATTTCTCATAATAACATAAAGGTAAATGTACTAATATGATATACATAGCTCACGTGAAAACATTACAAATATAAAGTTCAAATGAGAAGGAAACTCTTATTAGTTATTATTTTAACTATATAATGTATTTTCTGGAAGAAAAAAAAATTGAAATGTTCGTGAATTTCCCCTAATCTCATGTAGTTGTGTCGTATAAATAATTTATAATGTTTTCAAATAAAAAAAACAAATTACTATAAATTTCTTTTTTTTTTTATTTATTGATTGTCACGTATTATATACAATAATAGGTGAGAGAGTGCACTCCTCTTTAAAAAAATCATCAAGAGATGAGAACACAAAAGAAAGAGGGTCTAACTTCTTAAGTTAGCCTTAAGATCCTACAATTATAGAAGACAATATAATAATTGTGAAATAATATATTATTTCAAGTCTTGAAACAACATCAAAGACTCAAACATACAATTTTTTTATATATCATGTATGATATATATTAGTTTTTTCCCCACTTTATCCTATTTTTTTCATTTTTGACCCATACAATACTTTTTATTTTTGACATTTTATTTAATTTATACTTAAAAATAAATCCATGTTAAAAAATATAAATAATTTTAAAATATGTTTAAAAATAATATCACAATTCAAACCTTTTTTTCAAAGATATATTATGATTTGTTTTTACTTCGATAATCATCCGTTATTAAAATTAATGAAACAGAGACAACTTTTATGTTTTTAAACATATACGTGAAAAGAAAGTATTTTTAAAAATTTATTCAAAGGCAGTGAGAGAGTAAAAAATAAAAGTAACATTTGAAAAAGTTATCTCATCCAATATTTCTTAAAATAAATAGATGAAAAATAAATAAATTACAAAAACACTATAAAAGAAAAACTTGCAAAACAAAAATTTGAAGGCCATAATTACTACGAACAAGCCTCTTTTTTACAAGGGTATGAATTTAAAATTTTAGATAATATCCGGTTATAATATATATTAGTTAAATTAAATTATATGAAAAAATACACTAATAATTAAAATATACATTATTAATTAAATTTTGATATATTAAAATTTAAAAAATATTAAAAAAATGATATTTAATATATAAATAATTTGATTTTTTCGTTTAATTTTTATATGATATAATTATTTAATATTTTCATTTTGAGTAGGTCAAAAACAACAACATAATCTAATTTAAAAAATAAATATTTATAATACATAGTTTTTATAAATAACAAAGACATAATTATTTAATCTAAAAATTATAAAATTAAAATACTTGTAATAACAAATTATAATAATATTTTTAAAAAATTATAAAAAAAATTAATATCCAATACTATAATTATAAAATTAAACCACTTCAATTCAATCAAATAGTTATGTAAGATATATCCCGATCCTTTAGCAAAAAGCTAAAAATGTTTAAAAATTGTGGATGTCCTTGTTACACGACACACTTGTGTCTAGACCACAACTATTCTCTTCTTTTTTTAAAGTCTTCCAGTTCCGAAGCTTCTCGATCTCCATCTCTCAGAGCCATGGCAACGATGCAATTGCTTACATTTTCATATCCTGTCTCTCACTGTCTGTGTCAACCACGCTCTCATTTAGGTACCCATTTATTTAACTTTAGATTAATTATATCCTAATTCATGTCTATTTGCATTATGTTCAAACTTTTCAAAACTCCACATTCATTTATATTTATTTTCTTTGTTCTGGGCCTTCTGTTAATGTGTTCTTACTTACTAGACTATGAATTTCCTCCGGGTTATATTCTTTGCACAATTATTAGTAATTTTAAAGTAAATATTTTGAGTTTTTCTTGGTTATACTTGATTTTTGTGGATGTATACGTTTAACTGCATTGTCATTTTAAAGGATTCTTATTTTCGTTGTACAACTTTAGGGGTTTTTTATTTTTGATTTTAAATGGAGTTTGAATCCCGTCAATTTATTTCCTTTTTCTTTTCTCGAAAATTGGTATTTATCGTATTATTCATTGCTTTTGAAAAAAGTAATATATTCATCTCCCTCAATCAGATTGATTTTATTTTTTTACACATTCTATTAGATATTTATATTTGTTTTTTCAAAGAAAAAATTATATCAATCTCTAATTTTATTGACATAAAATATCACATTTTCATATACTCCGAGAACAATAAATAATTTCTCCATATCGTATAATGCCAATAAAGAACTATGTTATATAGAACTTTTTAAATTCTCAAGGACCTAAATTTTTGAATAAATTTTTGGGCTAGGTACTTTCTAATGACGGCCTTAGATTATATAATGTAGGAGTTGTAGTGCGTCATTTAGGTTTCATTCAACTCAGATGATTTAATTTTAGGTAATTTGACCTATATTTGAGTGCTAACACCCATGTCTATATAATGTAGCTTTGACATGGATACTTTATGAAAAGTTAAGAGTTACTACATGTAACATAGGTCTTAATAGATTGTTAGACCTAGCTACTTGTGACAGTTAAACAATTAATTGAAACAGTTTAGTATTGTTTATGTTGTTTTGATTTTATCTTTTTCTATACTGTACTACAGATAGGAAAACCCAGTCCTGCACATTCTCTAATGCCAATTGTGAAGAATACTTCCATATTTTATTGGAGAAGTTAATATTTGGAATCACATTGTGTTATCCTTTTTCACCCTATTAGCAACCAATTCTTCTAAAAGCTTTAATTGTTAGGAGGTGAGCTAACCATCTTCTTATATATTATATTTTAGGTCTCTAACACTTCCTTCATTTGATTGCCTTGAGTAGATAATTTTGAAAACTCATATAGTAGAGTTAAAAGGAATCTCAACGATTGAGTGGATATTAGACATTCAAGATGTCTGATCAAATGCAGCTAAGACTTAAAGTGAGTTATTAAGTGAAAGATATGTCCATTTAATATTAACTAATGCAAGTGAAATTATTGAAGTTGGAGATGTTGAAACCAAAACCTTATCCTCTGATATCATAACTATACGAAGTTGAATATTAAAGTCACTGATAGCCATATCTTCTGAATATCTTTGTCCATTTTCTGCTCTGCAGTTTTGGCATCTTGGACTAAAAATCGAAGTTTAAACTCCAAGTTTGTTGGCCAATCTTTGAATCTGATTCATCATAGGTGGTCAGGAATGAAACAGGATGTTCAAACACTTCATTCCATCAAAATGATGGCCAAGCCAACAATTCAATTCATCCAAGGAACCGATGAGCAGACAATACCAGATGTGAAACTTACCAAATCAAGAGATGGTACAAATGGTATGGCCATTTTCAGGTTTGATCAGCCCTCAGTTTTTGATTCATCTGCTGAAGTTGGAGACATCACTGGCTTTTACATGATTGATGAGGAAGGTGTTCTTCAGTCAGTTGATGTAAGTGCCAAATTTGTTAATGGAAAACCTGCAGGAATTGAAGCTAAGTATATAATGAGGTCTTCACGAGATTGGGATAGATTCATGAGATTCATGGAGCGATATGCTAATGAGAATGGTTTGCAATTTACAAAAAAATGATATTTATGTATTAATTTCTTTCCTTTTTTTGTTTCATTTCAAAATTAACTTCATTTATTTATTTTTGCTAATTTCATTATGAAACTTCGAATCTTAAATGATACACATGGGTTAATTAAAATACATGATGCTTTATTGAATTCAACCACTTTTATTCTTTTTTATAAGTTGTTTATTTGCTCTCCTATTTTTTTGTGCTTTAGCTGTTTCTTATTATGTTGACTATCTGCTACACGCTTACATGTGAAGAACGTGAAGAATGGAAAATGACGAAGGTAGTAGGACAGGGTGTTATAGGTCTTGTTTTGGTACAGAAATACATAGTGGCCTCAAAATCACTTTCAACCTCGTGTTATATGTTGCAGTGTCGTATACCAGCACGGATGCTATCAAGTATAATAATATTGATATTGTTTCCTGCAACTAAAAGCTTAGAAGAGGAAACATTCCTAATCGAACCATCAACTCCACCAAAAAATGGAAAAGAAAAAAAAATCGCTTGTGCATGTTAAAAACAAGAAACTTATGCTGTGATATGATTCAGAATCGTATTGCCTCAAAGAAACTTTTCAATAAAACATAGAATTGATGTGTCTGAAGTTCGTAACATGGCTTGCCAATGTAGACTCAGCACCAGAGATGGAATTAGAAATTTCAATTAGAGAGACCAAATGTTTAAGTATATTTACGCCATAACTAGTGGTAAATACCGGATTTTCTAGGGGTGGTCATGGCTCCCACCCAAACCTCTAGCTCTGTCCGTTCTCAGCACGAACTCAAAGCAAAAGATGTGTTGTCACTCTGACTTCAAGCAGGGTTAAACGGCCATGTAACATTTACAGATTCTAGATATAGTCGCACCCGTGCTTCAAGTGAAATACTAGACTAAACTTGGTTAACAGGAGAAATGGAATGTACATCATGTCATGCCAGTATTCAAAAATTCAATTAGCATCGATCCCTAGCTTATTGTAGTAGAAACGAAACTTGTAAAACGTGAGGCATTGCAAATGGCCAAAACTAAACAAAATAACAAAAGCATGGTGTCTAAGAATGATATGATTCAAGGATGATATCCTCGAAGGTCCTAAAGTGAAGGTTCTGCTATTCCACAAAACACTAGTTATGTCCCAAGAGTACAACCCTAAATAAATACTTGTGGTAAACTTTTAGCATGAGTTATAAAGATGTTACTTTCTACAAATAATGCAAGAGCAGATCAGCTGAGGCATTCTTCAGTCTACAGCTCTGTCCCAAATGTACATCCCCAAACAAATACCTGCATCACCATGCAATGGCTTTGGTTTAAAACATGCTATACCACATATACGTAGCTTAAAGGAGAGAGAAAAAATCCTTACCTGTACTCACACTGGTCAGGCCATGCACACCGAGCTTTTCCATAATCCCAGAAACAGTCCTCATCCCTCAAAGGTCCACGCTTGCCTGATTTACATCACATATCAGGAATTGAAGATCAGTGCCTGGTTCCAAATGAGAAAGGTGGAAAATTGAAAGAATACAAGATATACCTTTAGTAACAAACTTTGTTTTTGCATCAGGATGGATGTCATGCCACATCTCAAGCCACAACTCCCGCATTAGAACTGGTGATCTAACAATGTTCCTGTGATTTGCTACAAGAAAATAAATTTACTGTCCATAATACTTCTGCCACTAGTCCAGTCAATGAGAAAGATCATCAACTCAAAGTTTTCTAAAGAACATAAAATTATGAAACAGTGGGAAATCTTACCAGAAAATAAGTGTCAACTCCAACAGTTGTACACTAACTATTGCAATTGGAGCACTTAAGTTCAATAGTTATTTTTGTAAACAATTTAGCTCACTAACTTTAAAAAAGTGACACCACAAGAACAAATAGTCAATTTTTATGTTTTTCTTTATTTTTTTCTATTTTAAAAAAGTGTTTCATCAATTATTCATGTTAAATCTTTTTTTGTCAAATGCAGTTAAAAAAATTAATTTTTTTAAAATAGCTATTGATCCTAAGTACACTGTTATGTTCTTGTGTCTGTCACTAACAAATGGACTAAAATATTATAAAAAATAACTAGGAATCTAAAATGGAGGAAAGAAAAACTCCTATTCTTCAAATTTAAAATTCAAAAGGAAGACATTTGATAAGCAACTTTGAGATTATTATTTTTTTGGGTTATACATAGAATTCATTACAACCAAGTTTATGCAGAAAATACAAATTGACCTAGTGAACCAAATAAAAGCTAAAAGACTGCACAATAAATAATTATATCTAATTCACCCTATTTACACTTGTGATAATTGCATATTCATCCACAACTGTGAATAAAGAATCCTCACCCTAATTACACTTGTGATTATTGCATATTCATCCACAACTGTGATTAAAGAATCTTCACCCTAATTATAGCATATTCCAGCTGAATCCCAAGCTTGATAATTAACTGCTAGAACAGTCCTGAACGAACATATGCAACCTGACCATGAGAAGGAACGTGTGGAGTAAAAATATGACAGAAATCAAGTTTTTCTTTGATGTCTTCAACATGCTTTGTCTGGCCATGTCAAACTGGGTTGTGAGCAATGCTCATTGCTTCCTTCCTGTCCCTTTTATCCTTACTTCCAATTCAGATAGGACTATCTTCAGTCATAGTAACCAACATATTCCTTCACTAGATTGTCAACAGGTTGTTTCTTGCTCTATATAAATGACTTTGCAGTCTGATTTTAACATAATAATTTGGGTTTTATTAATAATATCTTATATTATTTTATGTTTAATTCTAATTTTACTATTCAAAATGATAGAAGCGTGATTTTACTATTCAAGATGATAGAAGCATAATTTTACTATTCAAAATGATAGAAGTGGGACCATTGATGCCCTTTTCCAAGCAGAGGGACTAAAGTGCACCAATCCCCCAAGCAAGGGGACTGCTTAGGGACCAAAACAGCACAAACCCAAGTAACAAAGAGGAAGGAATCTGGAAAAATAGAGAAAAGAAGTGGCAATGAAGGCTGAGGAAAAACTGCATCGATGAAGGCTGAGAAAAAAACTACAGCAATGAGTGCTGTGAAAAAAAATGTAGCAATGTGCAGGGAATAACTCTGGAAATGAAGACAAAAAACTACAGAATGAAAGCTAAAAAAACGGCAGAATGAAGCCTGAGAAAAACTTCAGCAATGAAATGATGAAATGTTGGCAATGAAAGCTGCTAGTAAGAATGGCATTATGGCAATGAAGGCTGTGAACAATCGTACGATAAATCCAGAGCTCTCATACCATGAACAAATTTGATAAATAAAAAGTGTTTTTCTTTGTATTCTATAGAGAGTACATTTCAATCATGAAACTAAAAGGTTATCTAGTGAGCTTAGAAAAGGAAACTACAGACTGTGCAGACATGCAGTGCAGTAAACAAGAATTATGTCTAATACACCTCTGTATAGTATACACCCTAATTGCAACACATTTACCCACAGGCCACATCTATGATTACTGCACATTTATCCACAGGACCACAGCTATGATTATGACATAATCACCATAATTACAGCATATTCTCACTCACATTTTCCAACATGATGCATATAGTCCTCAAGTTTTTTGCCAGATTTTGTTTTACTTAACCTTTTAAATTTAAGACCTTAATCCAGAAGCTATCTAAATTATGCAATTGACGTTACTTAAAATCTACTCATTTTCCATAAGAATGAGTCCCTACCTAATACTTATTGATGTTGTCAACCTCAATAAATGACATGATGTGCTTCTATAACACTTCTGTCCTCTCTTTTTCTTGTGTAAGAAACAAAAATTCATTAAATGAGATTCTACGGCATTTTGATCTCAAATATTTTGTCTGGGAAAATTCAAATAGCATCAAATATTTGCAGACAGTTAAAATATTTGAGATCAACATGGGCTATATCATAATTTTTTGAGTGATTTACTAAAGTAGTAGGGATTTTGCAACTAAATCCTTTTTTTACCAAAATCGTCTCTCGTGTCTTACACATACAAAATGTAGCTTCGGTGAACTTTTTGGTGAGTGGGAAAATATTAACCCAGTATGGGAAGACATTCAGTGTCGTGATAAGTGGTAAGACTTCTCACGACAAGAAAATATCTTATAACAAGTACATCTAGTGTCGTTGTAAGGTTTACCATGACAATATCTAGTGTCATGATAAGACTTACCACAAATGCATCCAATGTCGTGGTAAAACTTACCACGACAAGAAAATCTCTTAACATAGTGGTAAGCTTTACCTTTGAACGATTGTGGTAAAAAATAGAGTCCAATCCAAAATCAGGTGATTTTGGGTAATTTGAACTAATTTTTTCCCCCAATTTTCTCTAGTACCACAGCAGCTAATGCAAATGTAGCATATTTTTTCTGAGCTTGACCAGTGAGAATGAAGCATGAGACATAAAGCTGCTTCAGATTATGAAGACAACTCAGAACATGTACAAACCTTTATCAAGCTCCCAAACTGCTGTTTTCTTCCCCGGAATACTTTCAGAATCTTCATAATATGTTATGTACTTCACCCTAGGGGACCTTGGCATATTGGCAACAATGTCTTCATCATACTTATGTTCCACATGAAGTTCAACTTGCACATCAGACCCATCATGCTCTGACTAGATTTAGAAGAAAGAAAGAATTAAGTAATAGCACACACATACATATTAAAATCAACGTTAAGGACAAAGAGATAAAGCTTAATGACATTTTTAACGTCAATATCGAAACCATAAGAACTCTCAGTTTAGGAACAAAATAAGGACAAATATTCTTTAGAGTTGTTGAAAATGTGGCCCAAAACGAAGCTTTTATTTTAATGAGTATTTTGGTCATTAGGCTCAAAGATTGCTAAACCCTACCCATGGCAAGAAAGATATATAAGGCCATATATAGCAAATTACATACGAAAAATCAATGGCTTTTGTATCAGAAGCTATTTGGCTGGGAAACAATGAATTAAGCAGCGCACGTTTTTCTTGCCTATCTCACGTTTTCAGTAATAAAGCTTTTGACATTACTTCATCATGCATTTGTAGCTGCTTCATTTGGCAGGGTTGTTTTACTTGTCTATTATTTCTGGTGAGAGAGTGATCTGGATGTAATTAGGTCTTTGGGTTTTGAGTGATTTGTAATTAATTTGTTAGTAAATTGATTGTACTCCTTTTGACGAAGATACTAAATTTTTTAGTGCCGAACTCAGCAATGAATTTAGGTAGTAATTGATGCAAAATAAAGAGAAAATAATCATTTAAATTAAGATTTATCAGGATTAGAATTATTATCTCGTAGTTAGGATATTATTTGTTTATTTTTAAATTTCGTATTTATATTTAGATTTATCATTTAATTATTTAGATTATTATTTAGGATTATTATTAATTATTTTATGATTATCTAATTTGTTATTTTAGTTCCATAAATAGAACATAGTATTGAATTTATTTGTCAGACTTGAATTATGAATTGAAATATCAGTTTCTCCCATATTTTTTCTGTTCTATCTTCCCTAATTTTTATTCGACAAATCCCTAAACCTAATTCGTCTTAAATTTCTCCCATTTCGTTTATATACTCACCCTTTCATATATTCATCTATCTATTCCACACAAGATTGATATCAGAACAACTAGATTTTGTTTCCCTAAACAAAATCATATCCTATCGTTTTTTTAGAAAAAGGGGCTTTTTTTCCTTATTTGAAAAAATAATAATTTTAAGTGTCCATTTTCTTTCCAACGGATTTTGATAATGTGTTTTTATCCCATCTTTAAATATGATACAACATTCATTCCCTTATTGGGATCGATGTCCTATGTTATTCTAATTCTTTTAGGACACCGAGAGTCATATATTTTTGGATACATACATGGGTATTAGATACGCCAATTTTCTAAGTTTTTGTCTTTTTTTGTAAATTTACACCATGTTGGAGTATCCGAGTACTCATATCCATATCAATGTTATGTAACTTAGCTACACGTACTTCACGAAATCTAAAGAGGTAAAGTAACATAGTCGATGCCAACATTCATATCCTTATTATGATCATTATCACAACTATCATAATAGTTAATAGTTATGCAAGTAGTAGTGAAAATCAGTACAATTAATATGGTGAGCAAACTCATAATAAATAAAATAGTGCAAATCAATATTATCAATATGGTGATACTTTGAAGAAAACTTATAATGGATAATTTTATCTGTGGATTCCCAACTACCTGATATTGAAATGTAGGAAGTTTTGACTAAAGCACAACAACATATGGAACAATATGGACAACTTTAAAAATGTTAAGGTAAAAATTGATAGCACTTTTTATAAAAAAAATAGCTCAAATGAAGAAAATGCACAAATTGCATCCCAACTTACGAAAAGAGAAGACAATTGCTTAACAGAGACCACGGTGAACACATATTCAAGTTATAAACCCCATGTCAAAATTCAAAGATGTAAAAGGGTTGCTTTAGTTTACATTTCTAAATATGATGATTAGCCTGATGTTATAGAATTAAAAAGTATTGACTGTTTTTCTCTGATGTTACCAATGATTCTTAGTATATCTTGGCTCTTATTCAATTATTCACACATTGATAATTTTTTTAACTAATTATTGGTCATCATTAGAAATTCAAAGAAGAGACTGCTGTCATTTTTTAAATTCAGATTTATTGCTCTATGATTCTAACTTGTTAGGAGTGGAGTTTTCATAACTCGGGATGAACAATGCAAAATAAATATATAATAATCATTTAAATTAAGATTAATATCTCATACTTAGGATATTATTTGTTTATATTCAAATTTTGTATTTATATTTAGATTTGTCATTTAGTTATTATTTAATATTATTATTTATTATTTTATAACTATTTAGTTGTTATTTCAGTCATATAAATAGGACCTACTCAAACTTGAATTATAAATTAAAATATCCGTTTTTTCCCTATTGTTTCTATTCTATCTTCCTCAATTTCTATTTGTCAAATCCGTAAATGTAATTCGTCCAAAATTTCTCCATTTTGTCTATGTTCTCACCCCTTCCACCTATTCCTCTGTATGTTCACCAATATGTACCCATTAAACAATGATACTTTTATGGGTAGTTATTGTGAGTTTGTCTAAATCTTCCTATGCTTTAGTATTCTTCAATAAATATTGCATTTGGTTTCGAGTCTGTTATGCCCAAGATCACAGTAAGGATCACCAACATAAAATATAGTAAAAATAACGCATATAAAGGACACAAAAATTTAAGTGGTCCAGTAGTCAGTGTAACTGATGTAGAACAGATAAAGAGATACGGAAAGAGAATACAGATGAAAGGTGAGACATTTCAGACAAATTAGATTTAGGATTTGGAGAAGATAGAGAGAAATTGATATTTCAATTCATAATTCAAAGTCTAAAAAATAAGTACTATATTAGATCCTACTATATAATCATAAAATAATTAATAATAATATAAATAATTAAATGATAAATATAGATATAAATATAAAATTTCTAGATAAACAAATAATATCTAAATTACAAGATAATAATCATAATCTAGATAAATCGTAATTTAAATTATTATTATTTCTTTATTTTGCATCGCATACATTAAGTTTTGGAACAATGAATTGGAACAATGAAGGACAAATATTCATTTTGGAACAAGGAAGGACAAATATTCATTTTGGGGGTCATGATAATCAAATACATACCAATTCAAGAATACTAAAGGATCTAAAAAAGTAATAAAACAATCAATGCTTAACCAGTAACATAGTTTCACCGTTCTCCATCCCAAGGTTAGAAATGTTGAAATCGGTCAAGATGTTGAGATATATTTTTTATAAAAATGTCGAAAATATTATCATTGTCAACATAAATTTTGAAAAAAGATTATGGAGACTTTGAAAAATCTATAAAAAAAATATGGAATTTTTTTTATAAAACTTTATAAAACATCAAAACAATCAATTATTTATATTTTAAACTAATTTTTTTATTTAATACATGTATTTTTAATTACTTAAAATATTTATATTAATAAATAAGTTGATCAATTAATTAAAATATTGTATAATAAAATATATATTCTTTTTTGTAAAATGTTGCATAATACGTAGTCAAAAGGTTTAAAATATTAAAGTAGACTATCTAATTATATTAACTATCATAAATAGAGAAATATTGATTGCATGAAAAGAAATTTCACTGATATTTTCGATATTTTGTCTATCTCTGTTGACATTTTAACGACAACATCTACAATATCTAGAATATTTTAATCAAAAAAAGACATTTAACGATAATATTTTAGCAAAAATTTAGCCAAAAGATATGGATATCACATTTCGATGTCGAAGTATGGAAAATAACGATATTGTTGCAACATCGTCAACATTTTCATCCTTAGTCCATCCAGATTCCAACAAAATATCTCGGGATATCATTGAACAACCGGTCAAACTCTATAAGTTAAGAGCTTAAAAAATTGTTTTTATCAAATAAATATAAAATAGGCAAAGAACCCAGAGAGATGGAAAAATTAACTAATTCTGTCTTCTTTATCTTCTTTCTTATTTCCGGGCGAATAAGGAAGAAAAAGAAATATGAAGGAAACATCATTGTTGTCAATTTCAACAAACAAATTCTCCCCCACCCCCTCTCCTCTAGGGGACAGGTCGGGACCCTCCCTCTTGCCTTAAGGAGACTCAGATTAAAAACATAAACAGAGTATATATTCTGCATTAAAACAGCACTACGTACCTGAGGTGCTCTAGTTATGTTCACCTTTGGTCCGAGCCAATTCTTACACCAAGAAAGAGAATGGTATGGAACCTATCAATAAGCGTTTTCAACAAACTTTAGATGCTACCACAAGCATAAAACCAAAGCACAACAAACTTTCCATTTCTATAAGTGAAATTAATCATGCCAGCATGAAAGTCCATTCAGCTTTACCGATTCATCACCACTTGCAACCCCAGCCTTTCCTTCAACAAGATTCCCAGACCTACAAGAATAATATGATATTTTACTCTACAGATTTGTGTCAGACCTTATGAGAGTTTATATTAATGTGTAGTGTATATATGTGTGTGTATTTTGTTTGATATACTGATTGATATACATAAAACACCAACCGTGAAAATAAAGATCCTTCTATTTCATAAATTACATCTGTATTTATCCAATTGTCAGGGTAAGGCTTGCCACTTGGTGCAAAATAGTACCCCACCTGCTTTGTCATTGCAAAAGAAGAAAAATTGCATTGATCAAAAAACAAATACAGTTATACATGTTCCGTCATATACCCCCAAGAGGGTAGTAGGTCGACCTTTAAGACCTGCTAACAGCCCAAGAGTTGACCCATCATCACTCTACTAGCCCAAAAGTCCATCTTGGCCTAGCCACACCCTATGGTGCAACCCATCCAAGAAGGCTGTATTCTAAGACCTCATCAGCAGGGTGTCACGCCATTAACATGGCTCTACCCCCACGAGACGTGCACGTGGCTTTGTACCTACTTACCCCAAAGAAAGGCACAGGACGCTATCCCCTTCTCCAAGTAAATACCAGCAGCCACTGAAGAGGTGTCATGCATCCCCCTACCTGCCTATATATGTGCGTGAATAGTGTCTCACTCTATTAAAGACTGATTCCCCCAATCACTGTAGCCCTCATAACTAGACTTTTGCCAACAATACATAAACAAGGCATGAACTACAAAATGCCCAAAGAGTTGTACTGATTCATAAGTGAACTATTAAATAAAATACTATTATCAACAGCATTGAAAATTTGATACAAAGCTTACTTTTAATATGGAATTATTTCAATTATTTCAATCAACCCATCTGCTATAAACATGTCCTAGTGAAACTAATATGATTGTGGGACTAAGAGTTTAGCAACTAGAATGACACGCAATATTGTATTATTTATGAAAGAATGAGTGGATTCTAATACCACTGTATCCATACTTGTTTCACTCATGTTTCTTGACTTATTCTTTTGAAGGACGAGCATATTTATGCAGTCAAATTTGAAAAATAGAATTAGGTAGGACATTAACCTCTATAAGCTGAAAGTTATTATTATAAAATAAAATTAATAAAAGAAAACAAAAAGGGATGATTAATTCGTAAACATACACCATTGTCCACTAGTTTGAAAAAAATTGTATCAATCATAGAAATATAAATGTCCAAACCAACCAACAGGTCCAACACATTAAAATCATCAGTGTCATATGAAATCTCCAAAGCAGTTAGCAAAAGCATGACATTGATCCAGTCATATCAATCAGAGATTTTTTGATGAAGAGCACATAATAATACCTCTGTCTTCGAATCTATTCCATAGATGCAGAAAACGTTTTTAATTGGTGGTCTGTCCCAAGGAGTAAGTGGATTAAGAACTGGATCACCATGATATGACCTTAAATGCACAAAACGTTCAATCATGGTCCAGTTCAGTAGCTGAATAAAAAACAACATTGCCCATGCTTTAAAGAAAAGCAATAGAGTGAACGGAAGCATAGACTTATTTGACACCTAAGCAGCATTGCAGCTGCCAATTAAGAAAACTCATGGATCTAGAACAATCATGTGGATTAAGCCCCTTTCAACATTAACAATTGTAAAATTTGTTAGGTGTTCTTTAAAATATTAGATATTTAATATTATTAGTATTAGAACATTAGTCATTAGATAGTATGATTAAGCTTCTTTATTAGTTTAAGAGATTTATTTAAAGTCCTATTAGGATTAAGGTTTTAATATTATTAGTCTTATAAATACACATGGAAGCTTTCAATATTATTATGAATGGAGAATATAATTTCATTTATCTTTCTCGCTTTCTTCTCCAAATACTTTGATTATCTAAATTTATTTTACTTTATATTTCTACTTAGTATCAAAGCTACGTTCGTTTATGAACACTATTAATTTATTTTCTAAACCCTACTTTTATTTTCTCTCCTTAATGGTTTTTCCTTTCATTAAAATTTATTTTAAAAAAATAATAATAATAACAAGCATTCTTCATCTTCCTTGCCCAATTCGCGCCGCAAGCCACCAAGGATCTCGAATGACATAGACGAGCACACCCTCCAACCTTCCACGCCATGTCAGCAACTTTATTTCCCACTTTGGATCACAATATGCTATTTTTATCTCAAAGCCACCAGGAAAATCACAATTTTTCGTCCACTTCCAGACAATGTCATTCTATCTTGTTGGCATTGACAGCACCTTCTGCTGATCCATCAGTTCATGTTCTAGTCTCATGAGTCAGTCACTAGAATATCAAAGAGGATCGGTTTGGTCAGGCCTAGATTTTCCCTTGTTCATGTCAAATTATATTAGAATTATGAATATTTGGTGACTTTCGTCCTAGAAGGGTACTTGAGATTTCTTAGTTGGATAGAATTTCAGAATTTCAAAATTTCGGTGCCTCACACTACGTTATGGTGTTTGATTTCATTCGCTACCCAAATTAGCGTTCTCTCACTACCCAACCTTCTCAGGCCATGTTTCCATTGCCGTCAGGTTCAAGCCACCTTCTATCGTTAGCCACTTACTCCCTCAAAGCTGCCAAACAACCTACCCATCGTCACTCTGCCTTGCTTTGGTCGTGGATGACCATGCTAGCTATGGTGTTCATTCGCTACCCAGGTTAGTGTTCTCTCACTACTCAACCTTCTCAAACATATCTCCATCACCACCAGGTTCAAGCCACCCATCGTTAGCCATTCACTCTCTCAGCACCACCAACAATCTACCCATCATCATTCTGCCTTGTTTTGGCGTGGGTGACCATGCTAGCCTTTCAATGTTTCTTTTTTAGCCTTTAACTATCTATGTTTGATTAGGGATGATTTGGAAATTTGGTTATTTGGAAATATGCATGTTTTGGGATTAATGGCTGCCAATTTGGGTCTCAATACAATACACTCAATAGTACTTTGTGACTATTATTCCAATTATTAATTTATGATTTTCCTCAACAAAGTAGTAATGGAGGTTGTTTTCGGCAATGACATGGATTGGTTATTTGGTGGTTTTCTACAATTATTTTATGATGTGATATTTGGTTGGTCATTTGATTGGACTTTTTGTCGCCGGCACATACCATTCACTTTAAACCTGCGTTCTATTATTAATGTGAGTTTATTTTCCATATATGTATGTTGGTTGTTTTCTATGGTTGGCTGGGAGCTTTTATGTTGTCATCTACTAATGGGAACATGACCTTTGGCTTCTTTTATGGTGTGTTGTTAATTCTTCAATAGTTTGGTTATTGGATTTCTTATCTATTGCTGATATAAGGTCTGATATATTGGAGTACTTTTAATTGAGATTATTATTTGATTGATTGAATATGATTTGATTATATGTTTCCGTCTACCTAATTATAAAGTTATCATTCTAAACTCGATAGAATTCAAGTTTTACTTCTACTGCCTTATAAAAGGTTCTGTTATCGGAAGATTCTTTTTATATCTTACTATTCAAATTAAATATGTTTTATATTTTATAATCCAACTTGAGAGGGAGAGTTATAGTGTCTTCTTCTACCTGTGTCGATAGTTACTTATACCTAACTTCGAGCTTTGGTTTCTCGTTGTTATCTGCACTGCTATCTCAGTTTTTACAAAGCCATTTTTAATGTGGTTTTGCATCGCTTGTTATTAGTACTTGACCACTTGCATTTTATGTGTGGTTGTTTAGCCTATGCAATCACATCTTTTATTGCTTTCTACATCTTAGGAATTTTTCTGTTACCCAACATTCTTATGAGCTTTCTACTATATGTAGCCTATGACATCAATCAACATTAATGTCCTTAATAAAGTGGCATGATCCCATATTTTCAGTTATCTCTAATTAGTTCAGTGATTACTTTTACACTTTTAGCAAGACTACTACTGCAAGTAACTTTGATATTCAACTTTACTTGTGGCAAATTACTTTCGCTGATTTCTATTTTATTGTCTTTTATAAGGTTCATGCTAAACTTATCTGTTTTCAACTTGAGAAGAAGAGTTGAAATATTATATATTTAATATTATTAGTATTAGAATATTAGATGTTAGATAATTATAATTAAGTTTCCTTCTTAATTTAGGAGTCTTATTTAAAGTCTAGGGTTTTAGTATTATTAGTTCTATAAATACATATTATGAATAGAGAATATAACTCTATTTATCTTTCTCATTTTCCTCTTCACATATTTTGATTATCTAAATTTCTTTCGATTTATATTTCTATTGTTTTCATACTCAATGTATGTAAGACAAGCATGCATAATAATTTGTTATTAACAAAGTAAAAAAAGAAAAAAAAACAACTCACTTATATAATTGGTACAAGAGCCTCTTGCTGTCAGGATCATAATCTTCTATTGCTTTGAAAAAGGTGCCATCTGCTATTTCCCGGGCAGAGAAAGATAACAGAGTAGGAAGATTACATTCCATGCTAGACAAATTAGTTCCACGTACTTCAGGAATTGATGGATAGGCATCAAGCTCTGTAACACATGCAACACATATAAGGGCAGCAACAACATGACCAATAAAGCTAGCATTAGGTTCAAAAACTTACCTTGAACTGAAGGAATTTCGATATTTATGATATTGGTTGGCCATCCAGAGAAGTTTTTCTGAAATTCTTGTTCATCACAATGATATGTTTGATGACCACTCCGCGTCCCGCCCGAAAAATGCTTCCAGTATGCACTATCTGCCCTACAATACTTTGAAAACGGCATCATCCATAAAGAAGAAGCAAATGAATTTCCCATCAATCGTGCTGTACCCTGATTCTCGCCAAAATTTATGAAACTATATGTTAAAACATGTATATAAAATCAATTTAATAAATTAGCCGTTACAAAAGACAATATACATAAAAAAGCCAAAGATAGCTTTATCTGCTATTTCCAATTCAGCCTAAAATATCTAATTTATCTATTATTTTTTAACATCCTTAAAAAGAGGTTTCAAATAATCAAGAATTTCGATAACATTATTGTATTCTGTTTGATTATATTTATGAGTTTGAAAAGTTTTAAATTCTTCAATTCCATAAAATAATCTTAGAAGGGTATTACTTCCATACCATGTTGATAATTTATGTTTTCATCTATTTTGTCAAATAATAATTCAATCTTGTTTTTAGTATCTAATTTAAGATAAAAAAATTCAATGTGTTGTATATGGGTTAATTGGTTTTGAATCTTTCCCATGTTAAGTTCTAAAACATCAAGTTTCTTTTCTAAGTGATTTTGATTAATCACTTTATATTTTGCTAATCTTTCTAAGCAACTGCTTAACATGTATAATATATAATTTTACTTCCATTAATAATACTGTTTTCTAATTTTTTATCTATATGAAATATGTGACTAAATTGAGATGTTCTTTTTGTATTAGTTCTTGGATACAAAAAGAACCATCTCAATTTAGGCATATATTTCATATAGATAAAAAATCAGAAAACAATTTGAGTATTATTAGTGCAGGTATAAATTATATATTATACATATTAGGCAGTTGGTTAAAAAGACAAGAAAAATATCAAATGATTAATCAAAATCACTTAGAAAAGAAACTTGATGCTTTAGAACTTAAACATAGAAAAGATTGAAAGCCAATTAACCTATATAAAGCATATTGAAAATCTTGATTTTAAATTAGACACTAAAAATAAGATTGAATTATTACTTGATAAAATAGATGAAAATTGAAGAACTTAAATCTTTTCAAACTCATAAATATAATCAATCAGAATATAATAATGTTGTCAAAATTCTTGATTATTGGAAATATCTTTATAAAGATCCAATATTAAGAATAGAAGAGAGACAACGATTACTAAAACAAATTTAAGAAACCTATCTTGAATATGAATCATTATTGTCACACTTTGATTATCAAATTAACTTATTATCCTCTGATGATGAATCCACATTTGACTCTGAATTAGAGTCTGATACTTCTTACGCAGCCAACGTGAAAAGTGGTCAAGAAACTGAATCTGAAACATCTTCAGATACTCATAAAAAGAGAAAACCCAAAGATGTTTACTAACTCTGGTATATCATGTAATCCATGTTTTGCGAGAGGCAACATTGGATGAAACATGATACGATTTTTCGGCAGTTACCAGAAATGAAGTTCGAAAGGAAACCAAGGTTGTGCTATTTTGCACTCTCTGTTGTTAGATGTGCCGACTTGGTTGAGTAACGACAACAGTAAATGCGGCTCATGAAAAAACAGATTTGGCAGATTTTTGGATCGCCCGTGGATGTGCATTTAATCTCCGATGACAGTGCTTCAAAGGTTACTCGACAATGGGTTTCTAAACTTGATTGTGGAAGTGGTGTGTGATGATGATAGACGACTGGTAGTGGTGGCAGTTATGGAAATCGTAGCTGTGCTAACCTTTTTATGGGTTTTGGTAATTTTTAGATTTTTTTTAATACTATTTTCTCGGTGAAGTGAATAATATTTGTGTTTTCTTCACTAATTAAACAATAACACCATAACAAATCTAGTATTGTTTTTGCATATACAGTAACAAATTATTTAAGAAAAGATGATCTAATTTTGTTTAAGAAAACAATATCAACTCACTCTGATACCAACCAACGCAGGGAGCGTATAGAAAATATTAAAATTCAGAATGAAAATTATAGAAAACATGAACTGTAAGCTTAGAGAGTCAAGAAGACCCAAAAAGGAGAATAAATTTTATTCAATAATAACAATCTGTGTTCCCTTCTAATAATACTTCTAAGCTAAAAAGAAGAAAAAGAAAAAAAAAAACTTTAAAATAATTATGCATTATAAATCCTAAAATAATTAAATACTTAAAACTTCTATGATATCACTTGAATAGTAACGCGTGACCAAAAAAATATGAAGTCCTTATAAACGAAAAATAATATAAACTCCTAATAAATTAAGTAAAATAAATCTAGAAATTATTTCTTTATAAAACTCTTCTTCCTATCTAATCATTCCAGGAATATGATTGATATTTGCCATGCATCAGTAAATCATACAAAACACTAAAAATTTAAGGTTACCAAAGTATGAGAAAACTAAAATGGCAAAGCTACTAAAACTTTAGATTTTTTTTGTAGTAACTCTTCAGACTATATTGGTTTCCTTCCCGATTTTCAAGGGTTTCTCTCATGTTGTGTGCAATCTTTATTCTTTCTTCTCCACCTTGCTTCCCCTGATTTTCGATTTGCTCCATCAGATTTTTCCATAGTTTTGAATCTAGGTTTTATTTCATCAAATCTCAGTGTGAAAATGAAAATGGATAATCTTGCTTCTCGGGGTGGAAACCTTGATCTCACTCTTAAGATTGGAGATGTGCTTGAAAAGGAAGTCCAATTGGTTGAGCTCACTCTTACTACTCGTATCATTACTCAGTGATCAATTAATGTCGATGCCTTGTTACGCGTTCGTCGCAAAAATTGGACCAAAACTAGAGGGTTGGACATGAAGGTGATTGACAAATATCTTTTCATTTTCTACTTCGGGGAAGAATCGGAGCTTGAATTGGTGCTTAAATGAGCTTTGTGGAGCTTCGACAACTATCTTTTAGCTGTGCAAAGACTTTATCCAAGTATTTCTCCGTCCAATTTAACTTTCAATTATAATCCTGTGTGGATCCAACTTCATGATCTACCTTTCGGTTGGCGGATTGAGATTATTGTTGCTAGGATTATTAAAAGAGTTGGACCTGTTTTTGAGGTAGATCAGTACTCCCTTGCCAGTGGAACCATGCATTCTGTTCATGTTAGGGTTTCTGCCTAGAGTATGGATTCCCTTTTGCCAGAATAATGTGACTGGAATTCAAGTTCAAACGTCTGCCTAACTTCTGCTTTCATTGCGGAAAGCTTTCTTATGATGTTCGCTCTTATATTGAGTCTAAGCAGTTGTGTATGAGCTTTGGTGGGAAATATGCATTGTTTGGATATTGGATTCATGCTAGTATGAATCTTCGAGTTCCTGATCATGTGAAAGGGAGGATTCCTATTAAGATGCTTGCTAGTGCTCCTTGTTCATCAAGCTCAAATGCTCTGTTACAGAATGAAGATTTTCAATTCAAGGCCAAGAAGAATGGAGACTGGATTCAAGCTAGTATAAATCTTCGAGTTCCCAATCATGTGAAATGGGGGAACCCTATTAAGATGCTTGCTAATGCTCCTTGTTCATCAAGTTCAGATGCTCTGTTGCAGAGTGAGGATTTTCAATTCAAGGCCAAGGAGAATAAGGCTGGAAAAATGACAGTGGGCACGAGACTCTACACAAAAAGCAACAAAAATGCAAAAAATGGAGGGGTAGAGGGAACACAAGTAACTAAAGTTGGGAAGAGGCCTGGGAAAGGATTGGAGGATGTGTCTCCTTCAATGAATCTAAGGTGTGATCACTCTACCTCTGCTGGTTTTAGTTCTCTGGAGGTTGAAGATTGTGCTATAATAGAGGAGGTGTCTTCAAAAGAGTGGGGAGCGCTACTTTGGAAGAACTGCTGGTGTTGATTGGAATCTGCTTGTCATTTTATCTCTGTTGAGTGAGGATTTTCAATTCAAGGCAAAGGAGAATATGGCTGGAAAAATGACAGTAGGCACAAGAGTCTACACAAAAAACAAAGAATATGCAAAAAAAAAATGGGGGAGGGACAGAGAGAACACAAGTAACTAAGGGTGGGAAGAGGCTGAGAAAAGATTGAAGAATGTGTCTTCTTCGATGAATCTAATGCGTGATCACTCTATCTCTGCTGGTTTTGGTTCTCTGGAGGTTGAAGATGGTGCTTAATAGAGGAGGTGTCTTCAAAAGAGTGAAGGAGAGCTGCTTTGGAAGAACTGCTGGTGTTGATTGGAATCTGTTTGTCATTTTATCTCTAAGTTTTGTATTGAGCCTTTCTTTTTGTTCTAAGTCCTCAAGAACTGTTCTTTAATGTTTTTGCTATGTTGTTTTTCAGTTTTGGTTTTATTTTAGCTAGTGTTTGCAACTCTAGTACTTAGATGAACACTGTGTTTGCTTTACACCGTGTTGGGTTATGTAGGCTTACAGTTTTCTTTTGAGTTCACTAATGGTTAGCAGTATTTCTAGAACTGGTAGTTTCATTCCTAAGTCACCGTTCAGGTTACCGAAGTTGGAATCCTTAGTAGTCTTTTCTAGTCTTCTTTTGAGTCCGGTTGGCTAACACTTAAGACATTAGTGTTTATGGTTTTTTTTTTGTTTTCTGTTTGTCTTGATCCTTAGAATTGTATTGCTTGTTTCTGTTAATGAAATTCAGTTCTCATTTGAACAAAAAAAGAACGGGAAAAATAAGAATAAGGGATAGATTAAAAACAAGTTGGTAAGCTCATAACCAAAATTGTCTTCTCAAACTAAAATGTCTAACTTAGGTTTCGGTCAATGGAATTAAAAGGAAACCTCAACTACATATTTACATTGAACTGCAAGCCAGTGATACTACTTATTGTGCCCTAAATGAGGCAAGCTACATTTGCTAGTTACAATGCACTTGCAGTACAATATCATGAAAAGGTCAAAGTCAAGATAAAGTGTGTAACTCTCCTTCCCCCATTGGAAGGTTGGCTAGGAAGTTAATGTATAAAAAACATGAAGTAAAATTAAACTTACATCTGTGGAACATTGGATCATTAGTAATAAAGGCTCTATAAGAGGGGAAAAACAAAATTTCAAATGAATTTAAAGAAAATTAACCTCTGAAATAGGAAGACCAAATGTTAATCCAGATAGAGTGGCTTTTACAATCTCAGCCGCACCAAGAAAGGGAGATCCTGATTGACCAACAGATTAAACGATATAAATACCATGCATCAAGACTCCAAAAAACTAAGCTTTTGAGGTAGGTCAAGTTTCATACCAACAGCAAAATAGGCATGAATGTGTTCATCTAGCCATTGGATATATTGTTTTGGTGCAATTTCCAGCTTTAGCCACTCCAAGAAATATCGAAAGACAAGATTACCTAGTGAATGAGCAAAGACAATTGAGGGGCCGCCCCGAAGTTTTAGTGCAGTTTCAAATGTCAACCTGTAAAGTAAAATAAACATTTGAAAAGTTTACGCATCATTGACAGACTAGGTAAATAAATCCATTCTATACATTAAATCTTTGAAGAAGACAATTCATGCAGATCAATAACATTGTATTACTGAATTTTGATGACTATTATAACCTGAATTAACAGATATACTACTAAAAGTATATGTTTATGCAAAATGAAGTTTGCATAGTGTTCAAATACAAAGAAAAACAATGCCAGACATTTTAGTGCAGTCTCGTGTATAGATTTTAGTTAACAACAGCCCCAGAAAAATTTATGAATTTAATCTATCAACGTACTAACCAACGATTCATTGAAAGTCTATAGATTAAGAAACTCTCAATAAACAGTAGAAGCTTGAGAAAATGCATGGTATATACTAACTTGAGCTTATGAAAATAAAGGTCTCGCTCCTCGAGTTTTGAAGGCGACAGTCTCCAATCATAAGGAACAGCAATGATCGCATTAGCCTCAATACCAAACTCAATACACCACTTCACCCATTCTTTCCACACAGAAGATAGAGGACCTAAAATATCAAACTAAATTTCAATCAATCAATCACACGCAAAACCGCAAAAACAATAAAATATAATCTTAAAATATCTAACTACATCATACCGGTTATGTAGCCTGGATCAAGTTCAGTAATCGCTGAAAGTCCACTATCTGGCCTGGACTTGCAGTCACGATGATCTGTTTGATTGTAAGGATCGAGCAACATACACTTAAGCCAACAGTTCACAGCAGAAAGTAGCTGCAAAACCACAACAACAACAACAAAAAAGAAGAAAAAAAATTCCAACAACTGATTAACTATCCATAAGTCGATCAAGAGAATAAGTACTAGAGTTTGTTTCTTTACTTTAGTGGTGTCGAGCCAAACCAAATCGAGTGGGTTGAAATCGAGAGGAGAGTACGGACAGTCTAGGATGGACCAAGCTCTAAGCTGAGTGGAAGCGAAGCCAGGGATAATTATGCCGGAGAGCTTCGAGTATTCGCCGACAAACTCGCCGCCGAAAGCTCCAATGGCTCGTAGAAAGAGGAGAGCGATGAGGAATTGAAGCAATGGCTCCCTCATTTGCTGGTGTGCGATGTAATTGCCAAAAGGTCACCCTCAGGTTTGGGAACGAGACTCCAATGGAGGAACACAAAAGTAATGGAAATCAACCGGCGGTTTTTTATTAAAAGATGGTTTTTAGTAAATTGTGTTACTCGTAGTAATTAGTTATTAAAACATCGATCAAATATTGATTTTTTTTATACCTTTCCTCGTTCGTATTTCTTTTGTCTTTCTATTTTTAACCCTTTCATATTGATTTTGAGGATCTTAGTGATACTTTCAATTAAATTTTTACTTTTAATTATATCATTTAAAAATGATATATGTAAATTTTAGTTTCTTTTAAACTCTCTTATTAATTTTTTTAAAAAAATTAATATATAAAAAATAAAATCTAAATGTGTAACTTAAACCATAGATCAAATAAAAATAATATATTGAAGAGTATTATTAGCATTATTTATCTATTCTACGTCAATCATTAAAAATATATATATATACTGTAATATGTCACTTGAAAATCCATTTTTAATTAAAAAAAAACTTATCAATTATCATATGATATTTTCCATCGCTTTTGACTAAGACAACCACCCCGACTCTGATTATCTTTCTTTTTTGGTTTTTGAGTGTTAATGGAAATTAACGGGTTCTGAAAGCTGATAAACAATTAAACCTTTCTTCTTTTAACCAAAATATGGGGGGAAATATGAGCAAGTTGCCGAAATGAACTCCGTATCTCTCCATAACTAAATAGTTTCAATTCTACTCATATTATAATAAAACAAAAATATTTTTATATATGCCTTGAATGAAATAAAAATAGTTTAATTACATTTTATATTTATAATATACAAGATTAGTTTCAAATATACTAAAAACGTTTATTTAATTGTAATTATATTCACAACGTATAAATAATGATAAAAATATACTCAATATTAAACATTAGATTTTTTTAATTATTATTCATACGTTGTTAGCATAATTACAACTAAATAAATGTTTTAAACATATGTGCAATTAACCACATGCGTCGTGGGCATGTTGTGTAGAAGTTATGTGAAGTATATATGGTAAATATATATAACGATTCAAATTACTTGATGAACATTCCTTACCCACTTAGATAGATTCTATATAGTAGGACAATTATCATTTCGTAATCATTTCTTATGATAATTAGTAAATATTTAATTATTATTTATCTCTTATAGATATTATCCAAAATATATAATCGTTTAATAACTTAGCGTCTATTGCATTGGTTAGTGAGTCATTCTACTAATTGAAATCATTTATTGCTAGTCATATGGCATGTAATAGTTTACACCTAACATCAAGCCCCAATACCTCTTAACTTGAGAAATGGGCAAGAATGTTTGTCTATAGTTTCTTCGATATAAGGATTTGTGATCCTTTTAGTCACATTGGTAATGTTAGGTCTACTTTTGTGTACTATTTCACCTATCTAATTGAAGGATTTTATGATCGTATTTCTAGATTTTTAATCGAACTCGTGATTAGGAATTTATGTCGAAGTTATAGTTAGCTTTTAAAAATTCAATATTCTTTCTCTCTTTAGGGAAAATTCATATTTTAAAGGTTTCTAGTTCATGAACTCACCCAATAGTTTGTTACCCTTAGATGTGGTTCTATGCAGACAAGTAAGAACGTTTCCATTATTTTATTAATGTGGTTCTATGCAGACAAGTAAGAACGTTTCCATTATTTTATTAATATTCTCATCTCTTATATCTCATTCCCTTACTTACACAGGTCTTTCATAATTTTTTGAGAACTCATTTGTAAATAAGGGACGATGGGAGAAGTAGGTCTTCAAATTTGTTTTGGTAAGTTCTTTTATGTTATGCCATGGACTACTTACTTTCCTGGCACTCATCTGCCTTTGCGTTTGTATTTACCACCTTTCTTTCTATGCAATTCATTATTTTTTATTATTGGTCATCTCTTCAACATTCAAGTACATTTTGATCAACTCAATGGCCTCCATTTAAATAGTAGGAATTTTTTTTTGTCATGTCCCTCCATGAGTTCCTTTGGTAAAGGGCCCATTACAAGTTACTTATTGCCATTGAATTTGGTAGTCAATTACTTGTATTATTATAGAATTAAATGTGTCAAAAAAGTATTTTAGTGGTTCATTATTTCATCAACGTTTTTGGCTTTCTTCCCTTTGCTAAAAAGTGTGAAAGAAACTACTTTTCAAACTTTGTGAATGAACCAAAGGTGTTAGGTTTGAGGGTAAGGTACCAATTCTTGGCTTTGCCTGTTAGTGTCAGTTGAAATACTCTGCATCTCACTACATCATTGTACGTGTATGAGTCCATTCAACCCTTAAAGCTTGTAATTTACTCCAAAGGGTCTTTGTATCATTATAGGTGCTTATGTTAGACATCTTGAATTTACTAGAGAATTGAATAGCCATTATTTTTATTTTGAATGGAGATTTAATAAAGATAATTAGGTCTTGAAGTATACTGTTATTTAATATTTGCAACATTTCTTGTAATCGCACAATAATTCGGTCAATAGTTGAATGAAGACCTATCAATACTGTAAGGGGATGTCTCTAGAATAAACATTGGTTGGTTAGTCTGCATGGTCAACATGGTTGGCTTGGATAGAATGGCCTCATCTTCAGGCCTTAAATTTCTCATTTAGATCTTGTTTTTTTTATTCTAAATACTTGTAGAATTTGCTATTAAAAGCTTTGAGAACGTTGTTTATGTCTTTCCAGAAAACAAAGCACATTTCTTTTTCAAAGATAGCACCAAATGATGTCAAATTTTATTAATATTAGATATGATGATTTTCTTGGGACTTACAAGAGAAAATTACTCGAACACAGACGTAGTATCTTTTCAAACACAATACGATACTTAAATCGACATGGGATTTATATAGAAATAGAGGAGCTCAAGGTCTTATTTTTGCAATAAAATGAAAAAAAGTGTTTATGATTTTAGTAATCACTTATTCTTAGGTGTTGTTGAGGTGTCCATGATGAATATATATTGATTAAAATCGACCTAATGTGTATCTCTTAACTATTTAGATATATTTTTTATAATATCTCAATTATCTCTTGCGATAATTAGTGAATATTTACTACCATTTATCTTTTATAGAGATTATTCAATAAATATGTTCATCTGATAGATAATTTAATGTCTATTGAGTTGATACATGATTCAACCATTTATCACATGTAATATAATATGTAATAATTTACACCAAATATTTTTTAAAAATTAATTTTTTCCTTAGTTTTAAGGAAACAAATGATTTTTTTTTCAATTTATTTCCTCAAAATTAAAAGAAATTTTAGTTTATAATTAAAAAAACAGCACATTTGGTTTCATTTTATGTTCTATATTTGTTTTTGTCTATTTTTCTTTTATTTTTAAAGCACAAAAATATATTTAGTAATTTTTTTAAAACATTGATATTATTTGTTGAAAAAAATTCGTTGACTAAATTTTTTTTAAAAAAAATTACAGAAAAATTGATACAAATTTTTTTAGAGGAATTTTCTTTATATTTTCATTATTTATTTTCTTAAAACTGACATAGTATTCTTTCAAAAGAAAAGTAACTTGAAATTGAATCATAAATAATATTAATAGTAATTTGAGGACAAAGTTTAACGAAAGCTTTCTATAATTACCATTGGATATGGTAAAAATAATACAGGAAACAATGTTAATCCAACCAATTAAACAATATTCATAGAAAAGCCAATATTATCTGCTATTACAATTCAGCCTAAAAAATAAAAAATCTGGCGTAGCTTGAGTTTCCCCTAAATACTAACCAACAAAAGATATTTGAGATATTAAATTAAAAAAATATTTTTATTATAAATTGTGTTATTATTACAATTAATGTATAATTAATTTTAAATTTAAAAAATATTATTATTATTTTAATAAGATTAATTATAATAGATATTTTATAATTATCAGTTAAATTAATTATAATTGGGTAAAAGTTACTACCTTTATTACTTTTTGTAAAGCATCTCCAAACCACATATTCGCCTAACATTCTTATGATTGAAAACAGTACAGAAAGCAGTATGATCAGAGAAATATCAAAAAAAAGAAAAAAACAATATTGACACATGTCATATTATTATTATAATTTAATTATCTATACATTTTTATTAGATAGTATATTATATAATATTACAAACTTATTTATATTAACAGCATTAAAATATAATTAATATTAAATATAAATATATATTTGATGTATGTTATTCTAATAAATTAACAATAAATAAAAATAAAAATAAAAATATTTAAACTTTAAAAAATAAATAAATACAATTAAAATTTCTTAAAAAGATAATAACATAAATATTTTAACAAAAGAATGAGTCCAAGTCAAATATTTAAATTTAAGATATTTTATTTTAAAAATTTCAATAAAAATTGATTTAAAAAAAAAATTAAATAAAAAATATCATTTGTCCAAGTCAAATATTTAAATTTAAGATATTTTATTTTAAAAATTTCAAAAAAAATTGTTATAACAAAAAAATTAAATAAAAAATATCAAAAATGATATTTTTTATATAATCATATACTTTTATTATAAAAAATTAACTAGTAAATATCTTAATAGATTTAATATTAAACGTGAATTTTATTTAAGGGTCTTATTAATATTGTTATTATTATTATTTTTCATTTCCACAGTTAATCTAAACCTCAACATTTCTCACACATATCCATTCAAGTACGTTTTCTCTTTCCTCTTCTGACAAGAAAATTATGAAAATTTCCATTCTTATGGAGACTAAGAATAGTTTAATAATTCATCTTAAACAGATTGGAACAAAACCAAAAAAATAAAAAAGATCAAATTGAAATAAGAGTAAAGAAGATATTAAATTTTAGAAAGTTCCTACTTTTATTTAAGACAGACCATTCCAGTAACCATGATATAATAGTCTCAGAAGCAACAGAAAAGATTACAAGGTGGAAGAAATTAAGAACGAAAATTACCAACAGACTCTGATGAGCAACATTAACAGTCATAGTCAAAAGCAAAGAGGCTAAAAGAAAAAAACAAAGAGGTAGGGAGAGAGATAGAGAGGGAATGTAAAAGACACCTACTAAACCCCAAATCACAAAAGCCCAATAATAGACATATAAAAGATCGAGATCATAATCACAATCTAAGAGAGTTGGCCACAGTCAGCGACCACAACAGGCTTGGAGGTCCTGCCGGAGCTAGACCCAACCTTCTCAATGGCCTGAACCACATCCAATCCCTCAACAACTTGGCCAAACACCACATGCTTTCCATCGAGCCACTCGGTCTTAGCAGTACAGACGAAGAATTGAGATCCATTAGTCCCAGGACCAGCATTAGCCATAGAAAGAATACCAGGTCCAGTGTGCTTCTTAATGAAGTTCTCGTCAGCGAACTTAGAGCCGTAGATCGACTCACCTCCGGTTCCATTCCCGGCTGTGAAGTCACCACCCTGGCACATGAAACCTGGGATCACACGATGGAAGCTCGATCCCTTGTAGTGCAAAGGCTTGCCACTACGGCCGACTCCCTTCTCGCCGGTGCAAAGGGCGCGGAAGTTTTCAGCGGTGCGGGGAGTGGTGTCAGCGTAAAGCTCCATGATGATCCGACCGGCGGGCTGGCCTCCGATCGTCATGTCGAAAAAAACCTTAGGGTTTGACGCCATTGATGCAGAGCGATGAAAAAGAAAAGCTTTTGAAGTGTGTGTTTGTTTGTTTGATTTCAGTGCACAAAGTAAACGTTTAGGGTTAGGTGAGTTTATATAGGAGTCCTAGTCGATTTATCAATGAAATGTGGACTATATCCGTTCGATTGAAATACGTGGCATGATCTGAACCCATAGTTTACTAACTGTAGTAAGGTTCAAGTTTGACAGGGGTTAGGTTTATCGGATCCTAGCGTAAAGACTAAGCGGTATAAGATTTTGTCGTCATTCGGAGTTTAAAAAATGACATGCTAAAACAAACAAACAAACAAAAAATTAGTGTTGGATATTTTAGTTATACCATAATTTTATTTTCCATGTTTTTTTACCTTATCTTAATAAATTCATATTTAATATAATATATTAATTTAATTTAATTTAATATTTTATTAAATATTTTTTATATTTATGGTATTGTCAGGTGTTTCTTATAACAGAACGTTAACATATTCTTTTCTTTTTTCGATTTTTGAGTTATTAAATAAATATTTTAATAATTTTTAATTCATTTTATATTTTATTCAATCTTTTTTATTCTCTAATGGCTTAAATTATATTTTTACTATTAATCATTTTAAATTAATTTTTTTTTTACATTTTATGTATTTTTAATAATTTTAAAAATGATTAAAAGTTATAACTCATTCAAATTCTAAACAAAATACCTACTAAAGAATATTAATATTAACACAATTTATAATAATGGAATTATATGTTTATTTTTATGATTGTATATTAATATGTGCATGCAAATTTTTTCTTTACTTATTTAATGTAAATTTTTTTATACAAACTTTTATTTTCTTATTATTACAAAAAACTTTATATAAGATAATTAAATATCAATAAATAATATATAATTATAAAAAAAATTAGAGCTATTAAGTGATGGAGGAAGAAAATTACATACTAAAAAATGAAGGAAAAAGAAATTGCCATTATTTTAATAGAAAAAATGGTAAAAAATATCATAAATTTTATTTATTAAATGTATATGTGCAAAAAACTTAAAATAAAATAAAAAAATTATATCAAATTTATATCTTTTATAAGTGTATTATTAAGATAACATATGAAAATAAGAATAAAAAAATTACTTAAAATAAAATTATAACACCATTAAAATAGAAGCCTAACATCTGGTTCAATTTTTTGAACTATTAAATTTGATATCCATTCAATGATCTAAAAAATTTCGAGAAATTGGATTCAAAACATTTATGTTTTGATTATCACTAATATATTCCAAAATTTACAGCTATATGCTTGTCATATGATTGGGCCAATAAATAACTTAAAGCCTGACAAAAATAAAATCCTAACTTAAAAGACGAACATTAAAAACCCAAACATTTGGCTCACGTTCAAGAAATACAATTTTAAATAATATTTTTATATATTATAATTATAATTAATATGATAATTTTTATTGAATATAATTATATAATTTTTGTTATATTTATCAACCACATTCAATCGTATCATTTATTATAAATAATTTTTTTTTCAATTCTAAAACCTATGCAATCAAATCTTTTCTTTTTTCAAATCTAAAACCCATGCAATCAAATCTCTTTTTTTCCAAATCTAAAACCCATACAAATGGTTGATCAACGAAGGTATATTTCATTTATTTTACTTTCAAACATCAAAATTAAATAAATTAAAGAAATATTTTATGATAATTTATCTAATTCAAAATATATTAATATTAATTGATATAATCAATCTACGAATTCAAGTCCAATATTAAAATGAAACTTAGAATGACAAATATATATATATATATATATATATAATTGAGGTTAAATGTCATAATATATATCATCAAAATTTAGTCTTTGATGTAAAGTAAGAATCAAAACAAGAATAAGAAAGGTGATTATACTTATATTGATTGTCAAGAGCAATTCTATGGTTGTTCTTAGAGAGGATTACAAAATCACCAAATGTGAAAAATATTAAAAATTGGGTAAAAACCAGAGTATGCCTCTTAGATGTGACTATGCATGGATTTTATAGGCCTCGAGCCTAAACGTTTCCACGTGTACACTCACGCGCACTCATAAAGCCTAATTAATTTCCATGTGCTTCATCCATCACCCACACATATACGTTGTCACCATGTGGCAAGTGTTGGAGATTGCTATAAAGCTCCTTAATTTAAGGAGCAAAACATGGAGCAAAATAATGAGTAAAACATGGAGCAAAAAAAAGAGCTTAATTCAAGGAACCATTAATTTAAGGAGTGAATTTTACTATAAATAGATGTGTAATTGTAATGAATTAAACAACCAAGTGTTCATTCCAATAGAGAGAAAAACTTTTGTGAGAGAAAATTGAGAGTAATTTTCTTAAGTGTAATTGGGTTGTGGGTTGTGAGTTGTGAGTGTTGTAAACACCTTGTGTAATTTCTCTCATTTCGGTAAAAAGATCTACAGCATGTCTGGAGACGTAAACAAGATTAGTCGAACTCCGTTATCAAATTTGTGTGTTATTTTTCTATTCTTGCTTTCTCATAAATCTAGCTTATCGGAAATTTGTGTAATTTCTCAGTACCAAGATGGTTATTCAGTCAGAACAAAAACTAATAAAAGGGAAATCAGCTTAGAACTCAATTGCTATCTACATCATTGTCCTCATCTTTAACAAAATTTGTCCTCGAATTTAGATTGATTACATTAGCTACGTTTGTAGGGTAGTATTTGCAAAGATTTGTTACATTGAATGTGTTGAAAATATTCCAATCTTCGGGAAGATTAGTAACATAAGGATTGTCGTTGATTTTCTTAAGAATTCTGAAAGGGTCATAGTTTATGAGCTGAAGCTTGGGGTAAGTGCCTTGTGATAATTTGTGTTTATTTAGGTGCACCATAACAAGTTTACTAGTTTGAAAATGCGTAAACCTACGATGCTGATTAGCCTGCATTTTGTACTATGCATTCATCTTCTTAATATGCTCTCGGATCTCCTAGTGGAATTGAGTGTAATCAACAATCCATATGCCAACATCTTTGCTCTTTGCATTGGGTAAGGCTTGCAAATCTACATTGAAGTTAGGTACTTTGGTATAGACAATTGAGAAGTGTGAGTGATTGGTGATATTATTGAGAGAAAACTCAATCTAAGAAAGATGCAAATCTCATTTTTAAGGTTTTTCATAAGTTAAACATCTTAGCATACTATCTATGAGTTTTACTCTCAAGAACAAGAAAGGTAATTATACTTGTATTGATTATCAAGAGCAACTCTTCGGTTTTCCTTAGAGAGGATTACAACATCATTAAATGTGAGAAACATTGAAAATTGGATAAAAACTAGAGTATGCCTCCTAGCTATGGCCAAGCATGGATTTTATAGATCTCGAGTCTAACCATTTCCATGTGTACACTCACACACACTCACATGGCCTAATTGATTCTCATATGTCTCATCCATCACCCACACACACATGTTACCATCATGTGCCAAGATGATTATTCGATTACAACAGAAAAAAAAAGTAAATTAGCTTAGAAATCAGTTACTATCTACAACTTTATTATCTGCATCAGTCTTCCTTTAAAGAGATATATTAACGTGAAATAGTAAAACCAATCGAAGTATAAAGAAGTTGAGTAAAAGTAACTCAACGTTTACAACTTATTAATCCCAATCATCCTCCACTAATTAATTCTATATATTTTATTTATTTAAGTTTTTGGATTGGTTAGATCAAAGTACTTTGTTTTTCTTAGTAGAGTTTTATTCTTCTTAGTTTTAAGTTTAACCACATATTTAGACTTTAGTTTTAGTAAAATTTTAGGATGGTTTATTTTTCAAGTCACCAAATTATACTCAAATTTAATACATTAACAAAATATAATATATATTGCATACATAAATATATAATACAAAAAGTAAACTTTAAAATTATTATATATTTTGATATTTATAAATAAAATATAATATTTTAGACATATTTATGTTGTGAGCTAACAAAAACAAGAAGTAAAGTTGTAAGTTAATTTAAATTATTTATTTTTAGATAATTATTTAATAAAATTAATTAATTTTTAAATAATTATTTATAGAAATAATATAATTGATACAAGTATAAAATTTAAAATAATTTGTTTTCTTGTATTATATGTATGAGTATGTGCTTATATATGTAAGTATTTAATTGTTTAAATAAATACTAAAAAATTTAAACCATTAATTTATGTAAAAAGAACTATCAAACTAAATAATAATATTACAAAAATAAATTTAGGTTTAATTTATATATAAATTAGACAAAAAATATATTCATAATTTTATAGTGACGTGATAAGTGTATAGTGCTATATATAAAACATTAAGTTTAAGATTTGATATTGTCATTATATATATTACAATTAAAATTTAATTTTGAAATTTATAGTATAAATTTTAGAGCTTTGATATTATCATTGTGTATAAAATAATGCTTTAAAATCTAATTTTTTAAATTTATTAATTTTAAAAATAGGGACAAAGACGACGAAGTCGGACCATTATTTTAAAAATGTATATTTTTCTAAAATTATAGTATAAACTGAAGAATTTTCATATCATCATTGTGTATAAATGATGTTTTAAAAATCAAAACTTTTAAATTTATAGTATAAATTTAACTTAAAAAAAAAGTAACGACAATGACAAAAAAAATATTTAAGTGTAATATAATTAATATATGAGTTAGATATAAAAATATAGTCATAACGTCAAAGTGACATGATAATTGTAGAGTGTATTATATAAAATATAAGTTTAAATATTGATATTGTTACTATACATATTTTATTCAATAAGATGAGTATGTAAGAAAGAAAAAATGAAATGATGTAACAAACAAAAAAAATTATTTAGTACATTAGTCAAATAAAGACTTAGTTATAATTTTATATTCAAAGAGTAAATATAGAATGCCACATTCAAAAGTATAAGTTCAAGTCTTTATATTACCATTATATGTATTATATTTGAGAATTTAATTTTATAAATTTATAGTGTTGATATTATCATTGCATACAAATAGTACTTTAAAATATAATTTTTTAAATTTATTAACTTAAAAAAATTTAGTCATAATTTCCTAGTAAAGTGTTAATAGTAGAATGTCATGTATAAAAATATAAGTAAGTTTTGATATTATTATTATATATATTATATTTAAAAATTTATTGTTTTAAATTCATAATATAAATTTAATAGTCTCGATATTTTACTTATTTACTTTAAAAATTATTTTACACAAATAGTCCTAATAAGTAATATTGTATACATATTTTTAGATATCAATTCCTTTATATTTATATATATTATTATTATAAGAAATTAAAATAATTTATTTTATATTTATTAATTTTTATTTGAAAGATAAATTATTTAAAAATATTTATGGACGTACTTAGCATACTCGTGGATGCACTTAGAAAAAAAGACAAAAAATGTTCTTCCAACTACTAGTGCATGTACTACTCCACTCTAAATTCCATAAGTTGACAAGTTGTACCTCATTTTTATTCATCAACAAGATTTGTGTGAATTGCCATCTATGTGTCATAATAGAACTCAAAAATAGATTAATTTATTCAATATAAATACAAAATAACACCCACATAAAATAAAACAGTATTAAAATTGTACGAAAATTAAGGGGAAAAAATCATAAAAATTATAAAATTATAAAATTAAGTTGGCGGCAATATTTATTGTTTTCATGAATAATTTTTTAAATTTATTATTTGCTATGAATAACTAATTTTATAATTGATTGGTACTTTCAAAGCCATATACATGAATTACAATATTTAATAAAATCTACAATATTCTATTTATCCCTATTCTTTTTTATTATGTATTAATTCTTAATTTTAATCGTTATATTAAAATTAAATAATAAAATTAATTCATTGTCAATCAATTTAAATAATTAGTGATAAATTATTTGTAATGATAATTAATACTAAAGATAATTAAATCAAGCTTGTGTGTTTAATCTTTTCCAATTAACTTCTTTAAAAATTAATGTATTTTATAGTTAAATTTAGAGAACTTATTATAGATTGTCTATTAAAAATAGTTAAATTAAGAGATTGTTTAATTCAATGAATCTGTAAGAAGTGGTGGACATTTTTGCGTTTATAAATTTATCTAAGTTGATATAATCAAAGAATAGGATAATAGGATGTGCATTTGTTGATTTACAATATAAGCTAGTGGTGAAGAATGATCTTGCAATCATTATTTTATTTGAATTTTTTTAATTGTTAGACTTAATTTTAAGTTTACAAAATCAAAATTCTTATTTTTTAATAAATAGGAATTAGTTTCCAAAATCCTCTGTGGGAAAGATCGTTACTTGCTACGTACTAAGTAATGACATCTTAAGCAATTTAAAGTATGGTTTAAATTGATTGTTTATCTGAAACATGTATAAATATTTTACAACATTGTCGGGATTGATTTAACAATTCTTCTAATAATTGCTAGTTTTTATTTATTTATTTTTTCTTCATAAACTTTTTCTTTATTTTTTTAAAAACTTATTTATTTTCTTTAATTTATTATTATTATTAGTTTGATTTTTAGTTTAGATTTATTTACTTTTAATTTTAAGTTTAGTTTATTTTATTTATCTATGCCTACTAATTTTTTTTAAAGTGTTGAATATCAAAGGAACACGAATACATATATTGATGTGGCATATCCTACATACAATGAATTATTCGCACCATATTTTGAGCATGAACAAGACAATTGAGACTACACTAATTCTATGGGACCATTTGAAAGCCAAAGGCCTAGGTATGATCTAAATTCTAATATGTATAATGCAAGATGATGGAATCATTAATACCCAAGCTATTTATACAGAAATCCTATAGATAATTTCAATATCACACATAATTTTTCATTAGCATAAATACTATAACATTCTAAAAGTAATTTGTAAATCAAATGTAATTTTCAGAGTAAATTTTAATAAAGTTTTAAAAAATAAAATATGGGTGAAGAGAGACAAATATGGGGTAAAATATGCTTTCATTCAAAGTGTAACTAACTATGTATGCGTGTGTATTACTGATCTAGAATAACCAATTTTACATAAAGGAAAACAGAACACCAAGTAAAATAAATAGAATCTATATTTTATACATAAGAAGCCAACTCACAGATACAAAAAATAATAAGACTTATAATACTTATGTGTAAAACTTTGGCAACTAACACACCTTGTACTTAAGTTCTAGATCACATATGTTCATAGGTGTAAATAAGGAGCGATATCACTCCTATCACAAGTATTATTCTAGGGTGGTAAACCCACCTAGATCTGGACTTGGAACTTATTGGTGAAAATGCACCTAAATCCTAATTTTGGTTCGATGTGGCTACCGAGTATACAGGAGGAATGAACTCACTCCCAACTATGATATGAATTTAGTGGCAGTCACGCATTGGCCCAAATTTTAGGTTGTAAGTATCAATTATAGATCTTTTACTAATGTGTCTAGATGCATACAGTGTTGTATATATAGAAGCCAACTACTCTTTTCTGACCAACCTTGCATAGATGGGAGATCCAAACAATAATTAAGAAATCTTTTTCCCATGTTGGGCTTGGATAAGACATAATTAGTTTGGTATAATTGTTTGATGAATAAGCTAGTGATATAGAATTGAGACAAACTCAACAACCTAGGATGATTATGTGATGCTAAAACAAATTTTTTTTGAAAAGAACTCAGCATGGAAAATAATGGTAAAAGGTAGGACAAAGCGAGGGTGGTATCCAGGGATGTGCAGACTATGATAGAGCCAACTAGTAATGGCTATCCAATAGCGATGGATGAATGATTGAGTGGCTAATTGGCTAACCGACTAGTTAGTTGCCCGATGATGATGGTTGGTTGGGTGGAGGTTGGCCGGCTATAACCTAGATAGATAGTGGTTGTTTGATCAAGGCTTGAGGGTCCGACGATTGACAACCACTATTCATTTAGCACATCTATATGTTCTTGTTACGAGCCAAAGTCTAGACTTTGACTCTCGTTATTTTCTATCCATAACACGTTGTTCCTTTCTGACTTCCATGATTTCTTTTGAAGATGTTGAAATTTTTTCTTAAATGTTGGGTTATTTCTCATACGAGATATTACTCATTAGAGCTTCAAATTTTTTCCCAAGTCTTGAAAATATTTCTTGCACAAGTGTTGGGTGTTCAACTCAAGGGGTTATACTCCTTAGAGTCCTTTGGAATTCCATCCCCTTGCTTGGAAAACTTATTTAATGTTGTGTATTCCAAGCACTTTGGACTTAGTTATGAATATGATTGATGTTGTTTTGGCTTGTATAACTTGATTGCTCTTCTTTAAATAAATTTCTTAAGCATTGTCATTTGTAGATATTTAATAGCACATTATGGATGTAAGTTATGGACATTCTCTTTTTTTTCTTCAAAATATTTTCCAACTAATTCTAGGTGGAACACAATCGAAAGAGACAATTGACCTCCTAGGGTTGGACATAGAACTAGCCAACATATGTGTTTTTTTAAGTTTCTTAATTGTGGACCTGGATGAACTTTCTAAATACACTCTTAGGGTATTATTATTATTATTATTATTATGTTAATTTGTACCATTTACTTCTGACATTCTATACTTCTTGGGTGCGCTTTAGATTGTGGATATTGACTATATAAGTGGACCTAAGTTAGAGTGAAAGTTTATGTAAGTTCTACTCATTTGGAGCTGAAGTGGCTCAGAGCCTTTAGAATGGGAGACCATAGTCTGAAAGGTGATAACCTGAACGTGATATGGCTCTTAACCTTCTTGAGTTTATTCTTACAAAATATTTTGTAAGCGTTAATATTTTAGACCATATCATACTAAGAACATCTATAATATTTTGTGTTGTGAACACTTGCTTCTTGATTCCATTTTTACTTGTGGACTTGTAGTTGAGGCTACCCTGTTCAATGGTGGCTGGTTCTAAATAAGTATGAGAGTACTCTAGTTCTCTAGAATTCTAGATGTCGAGGATACCATGTTAACCCACTCTGGAGGCAATGGCTGATCATGTTTATGAGCCGAACACTTCTAGATTCGAGATATACTTTGGTGAAGTACTCTTATCATTTATCTTGCTCCAAGAAATTTAATTTTTTTTGGGCTTATCATTGTGCAATTAGCACCAAAGATAGTTAAATGGACTAATGTTCATCTTGTAACCACTAGTTGGTTTCTAGAAGGAATGCATAACTATTTCTTTGAAACTTTGTAGTTAAGCGTGCTTCACTTGAAAAAATTCAAGGATGGGTGACCCTATTTGGAAGTGCCTCATTCTAAAAAATTTTCGCACTTATGTTCTAGATGCAATCTTGGTTATAAGTTTGTGTCAAATAAAAAAGTTTGCTTGTATTTTGAAAAAATCCAGAGTTTCTACTATATGAGAGACAAGACAATGCTATAGGAAATTGAATTTACTCCTCAATTTCTTCGAGCTTTTTGAAATATTTCATTGAAAAAAAAACAACTCTTGTTTATTGGAAAGCACTTGCCAAGGCATTTAACAATGATTCATATATTCGAAGGATGGATCTTGGATGGCATTTGTAGATATTGAGGAAAACATAAATGACCATTTAACAATACATTAGCCCACCCAAAGGTCTCATTGATCATTTTCTTGCTGCTAGTGATACAATTAATGATAGAGAGTAGATGCTATATGTTCATAGAGGTTTAAATTCCAATTATTCATCTCTTATGACTAACATTATTGGAAAGAAGAGGATCATTGGTTTAAATGAACTCTTTACACGAATACAAACATATGATAGGTAACAAGAGAGAATGAATTGTCATGATTCACATGTTTCGCAGGCAAAGTACTCAAAAACTCCCTCTAAACCTCCATACTCAAATGTTTCAACTGTAAAACCTTCTTACTCTAATGTTTTGTCTAATCAGTTACAACCTCAAAATTCTAGAGAACCCAATAAATCTAATTCTACAAAGTTTGAAGGTATTCAACGTCAAATTTACATAAAGTATGATCACACAACTATTCACTATCACTTTAGATATACACAATCTAAAAACAATGGAGTTCCTTGACAAAAACATCCTAACTTTCAAGGATCTGCACCTCAAGAAAATGTAACTCAAGCTTTAACACTCGATCAACATTAGAATTCAATTGATAGTTATGAATCTGCCACATCTTTTCCTCAAAACATGCCTTTTGGTTTTCAACCTCAAGCGTTACTTTCAACAACATAACCATCAGTTACACAAACACAACAATGGTATCTGTACACTAGATCTACACATCATTTAACCTCACATCATAACTTTATGCAATATTGTATGCTATACTTAGGTACTACTTCTATGTTATTAATAAATGAATATATAACTCCTATAACTCATCTAAGTAGTGCTTTCTTGTTGTTACATCCTTTAATCTAAAATTGCAAAATCTGCCGTGCGTTACTTAATTGGAAAAGAACTTAGTCTTAATTTAGAAAATGTGTGAAGATAATCTTGTCTTTGTGAATTTATTTCCTAACACTTTTTGTGTGAAGGATTTGAATACCAAGACTATTCTTTTAATGAGGGAAGCTAGCGATGGTCTTATCAGCTACTAGCCATATAGTTTCTTGTAATAAGACTATTCTTTGTATTACCTTGCTACATGATAGATTAAGTCATCCTCACTCTGAGGTTGTGAAACATATGGCTAGAACTATGAATAAAGAGTTAGGTAAAATTAATAGTGATGAGCTGTGCAATTCTTGCTAGATGACTAAGTCGGATAGATGGCTTATGCTACACACACATGCAAGATAATTGCATCCTTTTGACATTGTAAATGTTGATTTGTGGGATCCTTCTCTTGTTGATGATTGTACAAGGTTTATGTAGATGTATGTTCTTTCTAACAAAACTCAAACAACTTCTATTTTATTGCATTTTGAGGCATATGTTGAAAGGTAGTATTCTACCAAGTTGAAAATATTACAAAGTGATAGGGGAACATAACTAAAAAGTTTAGACATTCATTTTTTTGAGAGTGGTGTATTGCATAGAATGTCTTATCCTTATATACTGTCACAAAATGGTGTAATGGAGAGAAGGAACAAACAGATTGTAGAAGCTATCTTAACCATTCTTATGAAGTCTAATGTGCTTATATTGGGATTTTGGTTTTCAAACTAATGTTCATCTTACCAATAGACTACCTTATTGTGTTCTTAGTTAATAAAGCTATTTTGAATTACTTTTTTACTCTTAATTAGGTTATACCTACCTTAGAACGTTTGGTTGCCTTTATTTTCCTCATTTGAGACTATATAGTAGTAATAAACTTGAGTCTCATTCTTTACCTTATGCTTTGTATGAGTATGCTACCTAACAGAAAGAATATTGAGCTCTAGAACTTGCCTTTAGTAAAGTGTTTGTTTCATTCCATGTTCATTTCATTGAAATAGCTTTTTCTTATTTCGTCTCTATAAACAAGCTTGGCACACCACCTAAACATGTGTTTATTTCTCAACCATGGTTAGTCACTTTGACTCTACAACCTGTATGACATGCAACATTGCATTCTCTGCTTGTTTACCCTCTTTTAAGGATATAGTTGATCCAAGTTCTACTCATCTTGTTTTTGATCAAACTAGTGTCCTATCTACTCTTTCATTTCCTCTTTCTTCACTTGAGACTTTTCTCCTTTTACTTCACCTGTCATTTTTCATAAAATGTCTTCTTCTTCTTCCAAACTTGAGTTGTCTCATCAAGCTTTTTAGTATTATTCTATTTTACCTTTGATTTTTGGTTATGTTGAGCCAATTTATGTTTTTAATCCTAATGTTATTAAATTAACTATTGATTTACCAATATAGTAAGTGTCTAGTGTAAATCATGCACTAGATACTAACAATACTCATCAAATGCATACAAAGATCCAAGTTTGGTGTCTTCAAGCCAAGATTTACATGTCAATCACCATTCTACTCGAACAATTTTTAGCTTTTAAAGTATTGAAAATCCCTAAATGGCATGCCTTTATGCAATTTTGAATATGATGCTTTGATAAGAAATAATACTTGAGAACTTATTCTTAAACAAAAAATAGGCAAGATCATTGGGCATAAGTGGGTCTTTTGTACTAAATTATTGGTTGATTCTACACTTAACAAGTATAAGTCTTATGTAGTTGCTAAAGGTTTTCAACAAACTAAAGGCATATACTATATTGAAACCTTCAACCCAGTGGTTAAGTCATAATTAGGATTGTTATTACTTTGGCTTTCGCACAACAGTGGGTAGTTAGTCAACTTAATATCAATATAGCTTTTCTTAATGATGATATTGAAAATAATGTTTTTGTGTCTTAACCATAGGGTTTGGTCAATCCTGAATATCATGATTATGTTTTCAAAGCTAAGGAAAATAATTTATGATTTGAAGCAAGCTTCTAGAGCTTAGTTTCTTAATCTGAGTGATTGTCTAATCAAATAGTGTTTTATGAGCTCTAACAATGATATCATAATGATGATTTACAATCACTATAGAGTTTTTGTGGTTTTTCTTATATACGTTGATGACATTCTTATCACTAGCAGCCACAATGTGTTTGTTCAACATCTCATTCGCAAACTCAATATTGTGTTTACCTTGAAGGACTTGGACGAGTTAAGTTTCTTTTAAAGGATTCAAGTCACTCAAATAACTGATGGCCTTCATTTGAATCAAACAAAGTATATCAAAGATCTTCTATACAAGGTTCAATTACATGATTATAAGTCTATTTTAACTCCTATGATAGCTGATAAATTTTTATGTAAAATTGATGACAATGTGTTGTTAGAAGCCATACAATATAGAATTGTCATGGTAGTTTTTAAGTACTGTACCCCACACAGAAGGCTATTGCATTTACTTAGGCCACTACCTAGCATCTTGGGGTTCAGGGAAGAAAAAAGTAATGTCAAGATCAAGCACAAAAGTTGAATTTTGATGACTTACTCATACTATTGTTTTATAGGTTGTTTGGATACAAAAAATTCTCAATGAATTGCATGTTTGCCTAGCTATTACACCATTGTTTTATTGTGAAAATATCAATGCTAGTTTCCTAGATAAGCATCCACTATATCATGCAAGAGTAAAGTATATTGAAATAGATTTTTGTTTTCATAAATTATAATTGAGATTACATCTTATTCATTATATCTTCTATTATGTTCTCTTCCACTTCTAGGTTTATCAATCTTTAATAGGAAAAATTTACAAAAAATTATAAAAACATCCTTTATACTGTAATTTGTTTATCAATTTTTTTTTTCATATTTTTTCTTTTACTTTGTTCACTATGAAATGCAATTCCCAGTTATTTTTTTTAATCATCATAATAAATTGTTTTAATTATTATCTTATCTGTTATTTTATATATATAATTTTTTTTGTTAAAGTTATATTTTTATTATCTAGATTGTGATAATTTTATAATCAAATTTAATAAAAAAAAATCTAAAAAATAAAAAGTTTACGTTCAACTAGTATTGGTAGGAGAAAGGTCGTCCCATAAATAAGGAAAATAAATACATATTTGCCTAATCTTCCAGAAAACAGTAGTTGAAATGAAAATAAATACATGTCCCTTTATTAATGATTTATACTACTAACTTGGACGGCCAACTAATATCCCGTACCAATAAAAATAAAAAAAAGCATAAAACACTTTTAAAACCCATGAAACCTACCCATGTCTCTAATGTTTCAACATAAACAAGTTAATTTGAAGATTTTTTTTTAAATGACGTGATAACGTAATATTTTAAATTAATAAAATTTAAAATTTATATATATTTTTTAAAAAATTACATAAATTAATAAAATATAAAAAAAACAATATGACAAATAAATAATATATTTTAAAAATAATAAATAACAAGTAATTTTCTAATTCTATATCTTGATGGTTGGCAAATTGGCATTAGTTACGTAGTTTGCACTTTTTATTATAACTTCGATCTTCAAGACATTAGACTGAAATTTTGACATTAATATGTATGTTCACACTTCACAATATTAGAAGCCAATTGCTGGTTTAATGACCATCCATCATAAAGGAAGTATTGGTTAGGTGAAGTTTAATTTTCACAATATTATAATTGCGATAGATTGAACTAAATAAATGTTTGTATCTAATAAATAAAACATGCTTAGATCCTTCCAAATGTGTCAAAATTATAATAAATTGAATAAAATATATGTTTTTAACAATTTATGTTACATTCCAAAATGAAAATAAAAATTTAAAACGAACACTAAAATAGTCAATGTGACATAACTTCTATTCTGTTTTGGTGACAATATATAATGAGTGACAAGAAGCATCGGTATCAAACTTCAATCTTATACTTTATAAAATTTTATAGTTGAGAGTTGAGACAAATAACATAATTAAATGGTATTTATGGTCTGTGTTGATGAACTAATAAATACTTGACATACGGGAATGTTTATAAAAAATGTATCCAGACTTTGAAGCAGTATTAAAAGTATCTAAAAGTTACAATAATATTACAAATATTCTTCAAACTTAACAAAAATGATAGTAATTCTATACATAAAAATAACAAAAATAATAAAAAATCAAAAAATTAAAAAAAATCAGAATATTAATTAGAAGTAGAAACATAATACATTTAATAATATTTTTCACAAGAAATAATAATTAGTAAATTTTTAAAGAAATTCAAAAAATAAGGTTAAATCTTAAAGAAATAGATGAATTTAAAAATCTATCATTTTCAAAACTAAGGAAAATGTTTCTAAAAAATATATAATTTATTATAGAATAAATAATAAAAAATGAATATTAATATCACATATGTAAAAAAAAGGTATAATAAATCATTAATTGACAAAGAAAACAAGATGAATAAGTTATCAATAATCCCTCAAAAAAATAAAGAAAAAAATAGATACACTCATTTAGGAGGAATCTAAATATTAATAAAAACACATTTTAGAGAAATAATTGATATGTCAATAAAACTAGCATTGTTAGATAATAAAATAATAAATAAAAAATGTTTTTTATGAATGATTCATAATAATTTAAAATACTAGAAGTTAAAATTCACAACATATCATATGTTTGCTATTAATATTCATGATAGGAACCTAAACCAATTGTTAAGTTTAACCTATGAATTTGAAAGATCAGATTTAATAAAAAAAATGAAATAATCAATTTTTAATACACTACAAAATATGATATTCGTTAACAAACAGTTATAACAGTTCAATATTTAGACAAAAATAATTTATAAAAATAGATAAAATCTCTCAAAAACTTGAACAAATAATAAAACCTAAAATACTAACAAATTTTGAAATACCAGAAGATAATACTTAGATATTATGGAAAAAACCTTTAATACAAAAAAAAGTAATGTAACCAAAAATAATAATATAAAGATTTATTTTTATAGATAACAAAGGAAAAACTTCTAGCAACAAAAAAGAAGTTAAAGAACTTAAAGAAGTAATTCAAGTGATAAAAGCATTAGTATATTATGTAATACTTGAATGTTTAAACATTTGTTTATATCAATTTATAACATTGATAAACAAAAAAATGAAAATAAAAATAACATAATGTATGATAAGAAAATTAAAGAATTATATTTAATTAATAATATACATAAATTAGCAATTAGCATTGTAATTAGCCCTTAATTAGGTATTAAAGACATAGAAAAGAAAAAAAATATCTTTTTATGAAATGTTAACATCATTAATCATTTAAAAATATTAGTGATATTAACTATAAATTTTACAGGTATTTAAACTTTTTTTACAAACCTCAAACCTATAATATGTTAAATCTCAAAATATTTGTGATAAATTTCCGACATATGATTAAATTCAATAACAAAGGACACAAGTTTAGAAGAAAAAGCAAAATGACTCTATTTTTTTAAGTAATAATATTATTATAATTATTTTTGCATGTATATTACACACTTATAAATTTATAATTGTGAAATATTAAATACATATATATTAATCCATATATTTACATTCATGTCAAATACACCCTGATATAAGATATAATTATTTTAAAAAATGAATAATTTTATTATTTTCAAAGTTAATATCATGTGGTACACGATTTGTGAGGTGATAAGAACTCTTATGTTAAAATAAATGGTGAGGTGATACATAATTCACTTATTTGTACTCTTTAGTTCTTCAAATTGAAACCGATGACATATAATTCCTTATTTTTATAAAAATGTTCAATTAAGAATAATTATATTATTTCAATAAGTTTTTATTTAAAATATTATTATTTTATGTTAAGTAATTAAAATACAATTAAAATATGAGTTATTTTTTTTATTATTAAAAACTCTTGTTTTAATTAGGTTTAATCATTTAATAGAAAATAATAATATTTTATAAAATTAAGGGATTAAATGATATCGTTTTTAATCTAATAAAATAAATGATATAAATAATTTAATTTAAAAGATTTTATTGGCATTTTTCTCTAAATCATACCAAAAAATTCTATAAAAAATAAACTTTAGATGTTGGAAAAATTACAAACAGAGATGGCCAAAGATTCCATGAAAGTAAAATTTCTCAACAAGAAATTTATTGCTTAAAGGTAAACTTATCACAAGTAATGTAAGTAGATTGGACTTTATTTCACCAATTTTATAGTGTGTTTATGTACTTTTACAGCTACTTTTTTCTCCAGCTTTTCATGTTATCTTCAATGCTTCATTAATTACAGGCAGTTGAGAGTTGAATATAATTATCACTGTGATCTGCTCTTATAATTTGCTTCTGTCCTCACTATCTAATGGGAGGCAAATCAGATCTTCTCTATTCTCTCTCTTCTTCATTGTTTTTCTCTCGAGTCTCCAATTTTCATGGGTTCACAGTTAAAACTTTTTTTTGCAACTTTTCTCATCTTAGCTTCAGTTATTCATGAAACTTATGGTGATACCACAGTCACTGGCACTGTCTTTTGTGACCAATGTAAAGATGGCCAGATATCCCTCTTTGATTATCCCCTTACAGGTCACTTAAAATACTTTGTCGTACTTTTTATTTATTTATTTTTCTTCTCTTAGTAATTTTGTCATACACTTGATCTTTTCTAGATGTAAAATCTTAATAACAGGGCATTGTTACCAGTTAGTTTAAGATGAAAAATAAGCAAATGCTTCAAAGCTCAGATTTCTTTGGTCTTTGAATGTTAATTAGATAAAGAACTAATTTAAGCTTATATTTTCTTTGTTTTTTCTACTTCTTCTTCGTAACAGGAATCATTTCATGTTAATGTACACATAACTTTTCATAAATATTACTAATTTGATGTAATGAATCATAATGTATGTTGATTTAATCTTGATTTTTCACAATAAAATATTCGTGTCAAAGCGACATGATACTAATACAGGAATGAGTACTTAGAAATTTTAATTTGGTGGAATTTTATAGAAAAATGTATAAATTTTCAAAAATTTACTACTCTTTATGTTTTAAAAGAGCCCCTGTAGCATAGGTCACAGTAGTAATAGGCCAGGCTAATTACCTTGTAATGCAACCGAGAGAGCTTGAGTTCAAATCTATCATTGTCTATGTCTGCGAGCGAATATGAGTGTGTAATTATTATTAAAAAAATATAGTATGCCGGTAAGAGAAACGTAATGAATGTTGTTAATGAAATATTTAAATTTTGAGAGGATTGAATTTGCTAATGAAATAAATATGCAAAAATATTCTTAATGCAGGAATGATAGTTAGAGTAACATGTGCTGATGGTAATGGAAATATCATAATGGCAAGGGAAGAGACTACAAATACGTTGGGAGGCTATGGCATTAGGTTTGATGGGACACCGGATCTTAGTTCTTGTTATGCTCAGGTCATGAGCACAGGATCATCCGGGTGTGGAGCAGTCGTTGGACCAACCCAGCAACTCAGACTCATGTTCAAATGGTTTGACATGCAAATGTATTCTGTCAATTCTTTGCTTGCTCAGCCTGCTGAGCCAATGTCAATCTGTCCCAGATCTTCTAACCCTGTGCCGGCACCTGTAACTCCTGCAAACCCTTCTCCGGTGCCGGTGCCCGTGCCCGTAATACCATCCAACCCGCCCCCTGTGACTGTGCCGGTCTCACCATTGAACCCACCTCCGGTAAATGCGCCAGTAACACGAAACCCACCTCCACCTTCTTTCAGGCTTCCTCCATTGCCAGCATTCCGTCCAATGCCTCCTGCGCCCTTTTTGGAAGCTACATCATGTTCACACAAGTAAGACTTTGTTACAATCGATAAAAAATTAGTTTGACAGTTAAAATGTGTTACAATACTATATATATATATATATATATATATTTATTTATTTATCTATCGAATATTATTGTTTTTGTAATAATTATAGTAATTACACATCCATAACAGTGACTCAAACCTCATACATGTTAAAATAAAAACTATTATGGATATTATAGGTGATACTTATCTTTTGGAACATACTATTAGATGAAATTAAAAAGTTGTTCTTGATGCTCCTAATGTTTGTTTTTGCACCAAAAGCTCCAAACCATTTAGATTTGTAGCTATCTCAAGTGTGAGAACTGGATTTTAAAACCTTAAATTCCAAACTTAATAGGTATTCAAAGATTATATTATATTTTATTCTGTTTCAAGGCTCTGCTTCAAAAATAACTCGTTTGAGAATTGTTCATTTCTAATTCACCTGGAATTTGAACCCTTGTTCATATTCTCTCACTTATGAGTACGCATGCATTTGTTAAATGAAAACGAACATGTGTCGAAGAAGCATAGGAAACAAAAAATTTATAAAAAACATGTGTTTAGTAATTTTAAATTACACAACACATGTGATGTTACTATGCAAATACTAGATGTCTTGAATTTGAAGCCCAAAAATGCAGGTTTTTTTGGGTACTTAAGTGAAAAATATTCAAAAATCACACCTATAGATGAATCACATATGCGATTTTAAGAGATTTTTTTACCAAATCTCCAAAACACATATGTTTAGGACCCGAAGTGAGATATCTTGTGATACTATGTGTGGAAGCCCAATAAATCAATTTGTCTTTCAAAAGTGTTTTGAGGTTCAAAAGAGGCCAATTTTATTGAAAGCATAACTCAAATACTTATATATCCTTTTGAATTATCTTATCTTTTCAATGTAAAACTCTTATTTGTCTTTATTCTAACAATTTTTCCCTCAAATGAGTCACATATGTCTTTGATACAAATATGTGGAAGCCTAACAAGCCAAGCGCTAAAGGGTTTAACCCAAAATGTTAAATCTTATTGGGAGAAGTAATCTGCTTATATATCGTTTAAATTGTCTTATATTTTGAATGTAAGATTCTTGTTTGTCATTACTCGATTATGTATATACAATAATATTATTTTTTGATATTCTTTCAGGTATTGGACAATGCCACAATACAAATGCTATTGGAGGGTAGTAAATCCTGATACAAAAGTTTCAGTAATCTTTGGGTTGATGGCATCAAGGAAATATGGGAATGACATAACATTGTGGCAAGGACTACAAGGAAGAGGAGATCCTTATAGAACTCTATTAAGAGAAGCCATAACTGCATTTTTAAACTCCTACAACAGCCTTCAGTTCCCCTATCACACAATTGGTGTAGTTCATCACATGAATTTGGCGCTCATGGGATCCCAACGAAGTGCCTTAGTTACTGCCTTGAGGTTTTTAAGGGCTAATTCTGGTTATGGCTCTAATGTCACTTGCAAATTCACTCCTTGCAAGTGATATTGATTTCTCACTTTAAATCTACACCATAATACTATTACTATTAATGCATTATTAATATATCTTCATAAATTAGGGGTAATTCTTCTGGATTAGTGTTTAGATGTGAGCCTCATGTCTGCCCTAGTGCTACCCATGTCAACTTATATATCATTTACTTTATTGTTTGAGTGTTGATATATAAAGTTTTCCTTTAATTAGTTCATATTTGAGATAATATATGAAAGTATTGGTATTTGCATTGGTTTTCTTTATTGAACTTTTTTCTAGCGCTAAATGTGTTAATATTGTTTAATTTTTGAAAGTATTGTTGGTAGACTAAAAAATTATGTAAGTGGTTATTATTCTGGTTAATACAATAATGGATACAAAACATGCATGATTTATGAATGTTACCATTTTCCTCGTAATATATAAGGAAAAATAACAATTTAATTCGAATGCAAGATAGAAAATAAGAAATTAAAACATAATGAAAAAGTATGAAGATTTAAGTGATTTAATTCCTAAAAACTATTGGTTTATTCTATTGAAGAGGGAAAATATACCACTATTAAAAATCAGAGTACAATAATGACAAGAACATTTATAAATGATGAAACTTAACACCAAAGAAAGGATTGAAAAATAAATGATGAAACCTAACAACAAACAAAGGATTGAATAACTCTACACACACTAAAAAATAGTGAAGAATCACAAGAAAAGCAGATAAATGTTAATAAATCATTAATTGTATATTAGTTGTATGCAACTAATATACTTTTCTTAAAAGCACTTTTTCTAAAAAGCAGATTCTTATTTCTTGTATTTATACTTGTATTATCATCCATTGTAATTGTATTGTAAATATATTTCAGTATATTCAAATTGGTATCAGAGTAGAAAAGAAAGAAAAAAAAAGTTTATTACCAGTTCCCGAGCAGCACCGCCGCCATCAACAGCAGTGTCTTTGTCGGTATTTTTATACAATGCTATTAATCTTCTCGCATTGTCCAGTTTGCGCAATTGTTGCAAATCTGATTGTTTGCGTTCCAGCCGTCTACGCTCCAGCTGTCTGCCTGTCCAACCATCCGCGTTCTAACCGTCTGCTTGTCCAGCCCGTGCACTAGCCGTCTGCATCGTTCGAGCACCAGCTCCCACGCAGTCTGTGCACTAGCCTTCCATGCCATTCGAGCACCAGCTTCCGCATAGTCTGTGCACAAGTCGTATGCACCAGCTCCCACACAGTCTATGCACAAGTCGTCTGCACCAGCTCCCGTGCCGTCCGCATACCAGCCCCCGCGTTGCTTTGTGTTTTTTTATGAGTAATATTTACTCCCACAGTTTTTTTTCTTTTCCTTCAGTTTTTCAACCTTCAGATTTTATCATTTAATCAGTTTTTGCCCTAAGTCCAAGCCCATCATCCTATCCTAAGTCCAAGTCCATCAGTCCATCAGCCTATCAGTTCATTAGTCCACTTACTCATCAACCCACTTACCCATTAGCTCATCAGCCCAATTCACAGTCTAGTCCGGCCAAAAAAAAAATCCAAAATTTTTATTCCGCTACACAATATTATTTATTTCAATAGAAGATTCAAGACAAAATCAGGTTTCCAAAATTAATGAAGTTCCAAAATTTGAAGTTTCTGTTAAGAGTTCAAAAATTGGTTCTTTTGGGGGTACTAAACTTAATGACACCAATTTTCAAACATGGAAAAAAGTTATATCTGTTTATCTTCGTGGGATACATAAGATGAGACATGTATCTGGATTAATCAAGGCTCCTAGTCAAGATGATGTAGAACCTTATACTAGGTGGGAAGATGATGATGACTTTGTAATGTCAATTCTATTTAGAGCCATCACTGATGATATATTACAAATGATGGAGGAATGTGAAACTACTGAGGCTATATGGAATACCTTAAGTGATCTTTATACAAATGAGTCTGATTTTATTCAAGTTCATGAACTCATGTGCAAAGTTGTTGGTATGTAGCAAAATGGGCAACCAGTATCTCTGTTTTTTACCAAGCTGAAAAATGTATGGGCTGAAATTGACCAGAAATGCCCGTGCAAAATTAAAAACCAAGAAGATCTTCTATGGTACCAGAAGTAGAAGGAGCTTGAACTAGTACATGCCTTTTTAAGAGGCCTTGATACAAAACATAATAGTGTTAAAGGCGAATTTCTTCGAATGTCAGACCCTCTGAGCTTAACTACCGCCTTTACATACATCTGTAAAGACGAATCTCAATAGGAAAGTCTTCATCAGGCACAAGTTGAGGTATCAAGACTAGCCATTCAAGCCAAATCAAAGGCACCTTTCCTCCAGCAGCAAAATTCAATTCCACTTCATCAGTAGAGACCTCCACCAGGCTTTACCAATCGCCCTCGTTCTCACTACTCTTATTGCAATGAACAGGGGCATCTTCGTGAGAATTGTTGGAAACTGTATCCACACTTGAAACCAAAAGCAGACTATTATGGAGCCAAACGAAAACATCATCGTTCTAAAGGAAAGGCAACTGCAGTACAAATTGTCAAAGAACTAGATTACTATGGACATGATCATCCTATGGAATATGAAGGTATCCCTACAACTTCAATAGCTGGTCGTGGTAAGATTGGTATGACCTTAAATTTTTCTCACTCTGTTGGGTCTAATACTTGGATTATTGATTCTGGTGCATCTGAGTATATGACTTATGATAAATCTTATTTTAATGAGTTATCTTCCCCACCAGTGTCTTATGTTACGAATGCTAATGGTGAGGCCTTTCCTATCTTAGGAAAGGGGTCAGTTCATATCACTCCATTTTTATAGTTCCATAATGTTTTATATGTACCTGACTTATCTTATCACTTAATATTTGTCCCACAGTTGAATATTGAGTCTAAATATTCTGTAACCTTTTATCCTATGTATGTGATTTTTTAGGATCTTCTTACCAGGGAAATAATTGGTCGAGGGTATCTGAGGGGTAGATTGTTTCGTTTGGATCAGAACTACGCAGAGGAGAAACCAAGAGCACGGGCATGCACTACATTGACTTCTAGTTCTGATAAGCTAAGTGAAATTTGGTTGTGGCATCGCCGCTTAGGCCATCCATATTTTAGTCTTATGAAAAAAACCATGACCACTTTATTTATTGGTGTTAATAAGACTGTTTTACATTGTGAGACTTGTGTTTTGGCCAAAAGCCATCGTATTACTTATTCTCCTAGTATTTCTAATAAAAGTACTATTCTTTTTGAATTAATTCATTATGATGTTTGGGGACCATCTAAAGAGCCCACTATATCGGGTATGAGATATTTTGTTTCATTTATCGATGAATTTACAAGGTTATCGTGGATTACTCTTTTTAGAACAAAAGATGAAGTCTTTTTAGTTTTTCAAACTTTTCATACCTTCGTTCAAACACAATACAATGGCATCATTCGGATCCTCCGTTCTGACAATGGGGGGAATATGTTAATCATGTTTTTCAAGATTTTTTCCAAACACATGAGATTATTCACCAAACTACTTGTCCGCAAACACCGGAACAAAATGGAGTGTCTGAAAGAAAAAATCGTCATTTACTTGGTATGGCTCGTGCACTCTTATTTAGTGCTTATATGCCAAAATATTTTTGGGGTGATGCTGTAGAAGCTTCCGTCCATCTCATCAATCGTCTCCCATCTAGTGTCCTTAACGGAAAAACCCCATTCCAAATTCTCGCATCTTATGTCTCCTTATCATCATTCCATAATTAAATGTGTGTTTGTTGGTTATGAAAGTTATCAAAAAGGGTACAAGTGCTTCCATCCACCGAGCAGAAAGTATTATGTCACTATGGATGTTACCTTCTTTGAGGACATGAGTTATTTTTTCTCACCTGATACTGCTCGTCAGGGGGAGAATACATATATCGAAGAACTGTATCATGGTGAGGGGGAGGCATTAGAAGAATCACCAACTGATGTTTCAATGAGACCAGATGAGATTCCTAATCCATTGAATTCAGTCATTGCAGAAGCAGATGCTCCAAGTATTCAAGCACTAAATTCGCTTACAACAAATGAAGTTGAAGACACAACTATTCCCTCAGGCATTACTCCTACCCCTGATCAACAACTCCCTGGTACTGAAGGTCACTCATCTGAGGTATGTACACCCACTGATACTAATAGCATTGAGTCTAATGTTCGACAGTATGTGTTACCAAATAGGTCTACTCGAGGTCAACCAGTCAAAAGGTATGAACCAAATATTCATGCAAAATCAAAATACCCAGTAGCCAATTACATGTCCACTAAAAGATTATCTAAGTCATATAAATCATTTATGAATCAAATATCTGGTGTATCAGTACCTAACAAAGTGCAAGATGCGTTGGGAGATCCAATATGGAGAAAGGCAATGGCTGAAGAGATGAAGACGTTAAAGAAGAACGATACTTGGCAACTTGTGCCACCACCACAAGGAAAAGGGTAGTTGGTTGTCGATGGGTGTTTACTGTAAAACATAATGGTGATGGATTTGTAAATCGATATAAAGCTCGACTTGTAGTAAAAAGGTTTACTCAAACGTATGGGGTAGACTACGATGAGACTTTTGCTACTGTTGCCAAAATGAACACTATTCGGGTTTTGCTCTCACTTGTTGCTAACCTAAACTGGCCACTTCGACAGTTTGATGTCAAGAATGCGTTTCTTCATGGAGAATTAGCTGAGGAGGTGTACATGAGTCTTCCACCTGGGTATGTAGTTGATTCTCCTGGTAATTTTGTATGCAAATTGAGGAAGTCTTTGTATGGCCTCAAGCAATCCCCTCGAGCCTGGTTTGGAAGGTTTTTACAGTTCATGCAAAAGGTTGGTTACAGACAGAGTAATTCAGACCACACTCTATTTCTCAAACATAAACGAGGGAAGGTAACAACCCTAATCATTTATGTTAATGATATGATAATCACTGGTGATGATACTATTGAGATGGATAAATTACAAAGACAGCTAGCCTCTGAATTCAAGATGAAGGACTTAGGTGAACTAAAGTACTTCTTAGGAATTGAGGTAGCCAGAGGAAGAGAAGGAATATATCTGTGTCAGAGGAAGTACATTATTGATCTGCTAACAGAGACAGATATGTTGGATTGCAAACTATTGACATTCCTATTGCGCAAAATCATTGTTTAGTAGAGTATCCAGATCAGATACCAACTGATCGAGCTCGCTATCAGAGATTGGTTGGGTGTTTGATTTACTTGGCTCATACTAAACTAGATGTTGCATATGTAGTAAGTGTGGTGAGTCAGTTCATGCATAATCTAAGTGAGAACCATATGAATGTTGTTTTTAGAATTTTAAGGTATTTGAAATTGGCTCCAGGAAAGGGAGTAATGTTCTCTAAACACAACAATCCTCTAGAAGTCTGTGGCTTCACAGATGCAGATTGGGCAAGAAGTATTATAGATAGAAAGTCAACATTGAGTTATTTCACCTTTGTGGGAGGAAATTTGGTTACATGGAAAAGTAAGAAGTAGAAAGTGGTGGCGCGATCTAGTACTGAGGTCGAGTATAGAGGTATGACTCATGGGATTTGTGAATTACTGTGGATAAGAACCTTGTTATTGGATTTGGGTTTCGAACTCAAAAATACTATACAGATGTATTGCGACAATCAGACAGCCATTGATATATCACAAAATCTAGTACAACATGATCGCACTAAGCATGTAGAGGTTGATCATCACTTTATAAAAGAGAAACTAGATGCCAAACTTATTAGTTTTTCTTTTGTTCCTACTGAAGAGCAATTTGCAGATATGCTTACTAAAGGAGTTTCCAAGAAGGCATTATACGATTTACTAAACAAGTTGGACATGATTGATATCTATGCGCCAACTTGAAGGAGAGTGTTAATAAATTATTAATGATATATTAGTTGTTAATATACTTTTCTTAAAAACATTTTTACTAAAAAAACTTATTTCTTATATTTATACTTGTATTCTCATCCATGGTAATTGTATTGTAAATATATTTCAATATATTCAAATATAAAGAGATGAAGAGAGTCATGGCAAGGAGAGAAACAAAAATGAGTGTCTTGTTACAAAATTCCCCTCGGTAAGTCTAGCTTAGAAATGTTTATGTGTCTCAGAGAAACAGCACAGTAAGTCCATCAGTTCCACCACAAGTCCAAAAAGACCCAATATGTGGCAAAAAAACAATAAGCACATGTTAGTAACAAATACATTAAAATTAATATAAATTATACAAACATTATAATAATTTTAACACAAATATAACACCTTCTAAATGCTCTCAATATCGTAATAATGTCACAATTCTAACAATTACAAACCAAATATCTTAAGGTTTCCTAAATGGTTATTAAATAAAAACACTCTGATGCCACATTATCCCGTGCAGATTGAAACTGAACAACTTCAATCAATATGCAATCCAATTCAATCTGCGTGGATTATCAATTTAATTATCTATGACTAGAGTTATCAAACTAGTATTCAACTAAGCTTAAATTATTTAAAATTAATTGATTAAGTTCTTATGTTGAAAAAATTCAACTCATTTAGTCCACAAACTTAAATAAACACCTTAATTGAGTTCATAGCAAGTTTTCATTTAACAAATTTTTTTTAGCTGAATAATCATTTTTGCTAAGAAACTGAACGTATTTTTATAATACTTGTTTTGGTTTTTTTTTTATCACTTTTCTACCCAAACAAAAAACTCTATTTTTCTTTCTAAATAATTAAATTTTTTATTTTATCGAAAAATTTGAACCATTAACTTATTTATTTAATTAATTATAATATAACCATTATATCACTATCTAATGTTTAAAAAAATTACTATTATAAATCTATCAAAAACAAGTTCTAACAAAAACAATAAGTTAATTTATTTAATACTATAAAACCTTTAAAAAAATAATTTATTAAATAAATTAATCTATTAAAAAAAGGGTTTAATAAAAATAAATAAATGTGGTTGAAAAAAATATGAAAGGATTTTAGAAGCATTCAAAGGACGAGGAGTGGGTGCCAATTTTGCATTGTCCATTTTCTTGCCATGATAATAAGTGTAGTTTACTATGGAATCACAAGCCAAGGAGAACTTGTGACATTTTGGGAACTGAGTCACAGAAGATAATTTCCTTGAACTTTTCAAAATTTGGTTTTTTGGTTGTCAAGTCTGATTTAGAGGCAAAAGAACTCAAAGAAAAAATAACATATCAGTTTCATGTAGTTCGTTTCGTTAATTAGTTGTCATCATGTTGTAAAGAGATACAATTTTGTTGTTTTATAGGGATTTCGAGCAGCATATTTTTAATTGATCGGCCTTAAGATGATGTTATGGATGTATTTTAAGGTAAGTTTTTTTTTTTTTTGAATTATAGGTGTGTTAAGATTTTTAATTTTTTAAAATCATTAAGACTGATTTATAAAATTACACAATAATCGATAAGTTTATGTTATTCATCACAAAATATAAAAATATGTGTATTTCAATAAGATATGAGCAATTTTATATTAATTAAGTGAATATATTTATATTCATTTATTATATTTATTTAATATTTAAAATATTATTAGATTTGTTACAGGTAAGTACAACAGATTATTGTTATAAAGTGTTTTCCTAATGTTACGTTTTATTTATCTACGTTCCCACAATAAATCAATAATTTCTCGTAAAATTTGCAATTTGGATCAGACATGAGAACATTGAGTTTGTTTGTTTTATCTATTATTATTATTTTTTTAAAAGCAATGGTTACTAGATCCAGATGTTACTCTGCTCACAATCGATGATGCTTGCCGGCGCTGACCTCCCCGATTTGATATTGGTACTCCTAAGTCTTTCTCATGGTTTCACTTTGCAATGCCTTCTTTTTCTTCCAAGCCTTCCAATCTAAACACTCGGGTTCACACCAAATACAAGAATCACTCGCCCACTAAAAATAACTGCCTCGTTCAGTCCATCCTCCAACTTTGCTCTCAAGGCCACCTCTCACAAGCCCTCTCCATCCTCGACTCATTGGTTCAAAAGGGTATTCGCCTACCCTCCAGAACTCTCGCATTTCTTTTGGAACAGTGTGGAAACAGTAGGTCCCTTAGATTAGGCAAATTGGTTCATCTCCATTTGCACCTAACTGGGTTCAAACGTCCCTGCACGTTTTTATCAAACCATTTGATTAACATGTATTTCAAATGTGGCAATGAAGTAGAGGCCCGTAAGGTATTTGATAAAATGACTGCTAGGAATTTGTACTCTTGGAACAATATGCTTTCTGGGTATGCAAATTTGGAAAATTTAGTGGCAGCAAAGAACTTGTTTGATAAAATGCCAGAGAAGGATGCTGTTTCATGGAATACGATGGTGATTGCTTATGTTCAGAATGGATTATGTGATGAGGGTTTGAGGTTTTTTAGAGAGTTGCGGCGGCTTTCCATTGGATATAATGAGTTTAGTTTTGCTGGTGTGTTGACTGCCTGTGTGAAGTTGAGGGATTTGGAGCTTACCAGGCAGATTCATGGGCAGGTTTTGGTCACTGGGTTTTTGTCAAACGTGGTTCTTTCAAGTACAATTGTTGATGCGTATGCAAAGTGCGATCAGATAAGAGATGCCAAGAGATTGTTTGATGACATGCAAGTTAGAGATATCCATGCCTGGACTACAATGGTATCAGCATATGCCAGATGTGGAAATCTGAAATCAGCCAGTGAGTTGTTTGATCAGATGCCTAACAAGAGCTCTGTCTCTTGGACAGCTTTGATAGGTGGTTATGCTAGACACGGTATGGGGCAAGATGCCCTGTCATTGTTCTCAAAAATGATGATGTTTCGAATAAGACCCGACCAGTTTACCTTCAGTAGTTGTCTTTGTGCTTGTGCGAGTATAGGTTCACTTAAGCATGGTAAACAAATACATGCATTTTTGGTACGAGCTAATTTCAGGCCTAACACAATTGTTGTGAGCTCTCTCATCGACATGTATACAAAATGTGGGAATTTGGAGACTGCATTCCAAGTCTTCAATTTCTCTAACAATAAAGAAGATGTTGTATTATGGAACACAATGATATCTGCTTTTGCACAGCATGGTCGTGGTGCAAAGGCAATATGCATGTTTGGTAACATGGTCATTTCTGGGGTTAAGCCAAATAGAATCACCTTTGTTGTCCTTCTCAATGCATGCAGTCATTCTGGGCTATTGCAAGAAGGGCTAAGAATTTTCAAAACCATGACCTCTGATAATGGTCTTGTTCTTCCTGATCAAGAACACTATGCTTGCTTGATAGATTTATTGGGTCGAGCTGGATATTTTGATGAATTGATGAACCAGCTTGAGAAAATGCCTTGTAAGCCTGACGATCAAGTTTGGAATTCCTTACTTGGTGTTTGCAAAATTCAAGGAAACATAGAACTGGGTAAAAAGGCAGCTGAACACGTTATTGAATCAAACCCTCAGTCCTATTCTGGTTATTTATTACTCTCAAGTATATATGCTGCACTTGGTAGATGGGAATTAGTGGAGAAAGTGAGACAACAAATGGAGGACAGACATGTTAGAAAAAATCAAGCCACTAGTTGGATAGGCACTGATGGTTGACGAAAGGTTTCTGCAATCGTAATGTTCTCATTTGACACTCGATATTTTTCATATTGCATTGCATGGTATCCTCAAAATCATATGCCAGAGAGATCTAACATTAAGCAATTTAACAGCCAACTAACAGCAAGTAGTTGCTGTCGAAGTCAATATGGCTTTGGATTGTTTATACTTTATACCAATAAAATTCAGCCTTTTGAATTTCGTTATATCTTCATCTTTTGTGTCTTGATTCTGTTATTATTGTTGTGGTATTTTTCCATTTGGCAGGATAGTGATTTGAAGCTAGACTGTTGATGTTGGCTCTGGTTTTGCATTAAAAATTTATAATTGTAGATATTTACTAGTCATCAATATTCAAATGCAAAAGCGCATTGAAGGTGTCCATAACTAGTTTATCTATTTTTTTTAATACAATACAACTCACACTCTTAACTGCTCGTAACTAGTTATATATAAATAATTGGGCAAAATCCCCGGTGCTTTGTTAGGGAATGTGTTAGTGGCCTTTTATGTTGGTATTTCTTCTTGTATGGTGATTGAGCATTGTGCTCCATTGTACCTACCAATACACATTGTATGTACCATGCCTACCTAGCTCAGCAGAGTGCATAAGACATTTTGAGATATCCACGTGGGGTTCAGGGAGTTCAGACGTTAATGCTCAAACTAGTTTCTGACTAGTAGGGTGGTCATACCCAAATGTTTGTTTCGTTCTTCCCAACTCTCGAACCCAAGACCTAATTTTTAAGTAAACCTTTGAAAGCAAGCTGGTATCATCTAAACTATTAAAATAGTACCTCTCAAATCATGAATTGTTTTTACTTTGTCTATTTTGTTTTTCAAAATTTTGAATTTAATCTTGAAAAAAACTATGTAAAATTGATTGAACTTTTAAAGAAGTGGAAGAAGACACTATTAGGTGTAGAATTTTAAAAAGTGTAACTTTTGATGAATTACATGATTTTCGTATAGACCTTAGCCCTAACAAATTTCATTTTTTGGTAATTCTACACTTAATTGAACATATCTTAAAAGGTAAACACTTTCTATGTTACTAAAATTTTAGTCTATTTACAAAAAAATATCTGAATTTTTTATCTATAAAAAAATATCTAGACTTTTATTTATTACACATAAGTACTTTTTTGTAATTAAGTTCTGTCATATTAAATAATTAGATTCTATGTCAGTCAATTAACTTTAATTAACTGACGTGATAGAACTTAATCCTAAAAAGATATTTATCTATAAATAAAATAAGAGTTTAAATACCCTTTTGTATAGAAAAAAGTTCAGATAACTTTGTATAAAATAAATCAAAGTTTAGATAACAAGAGAAACTATTTATTATATCTTAAAGTTAAAAACTATTGAACTAAACATAACTAAAAAAATTCCCCACCTTTATTTTTACTGAAATATTATCATATTTATAAAATTTTAAATTATTAAAACACTCTTATTTAAAAAGAAAAAGAATCTTTAAATTTTAGGAAAAAATGGTCATCAAAATCATGTAGAAGACATAAAGAACATATCTTGAAGTATAAATGGAGGGATCTATGGAGGGATCTATTTATAAGCTTAGATCAAGAACAATATCATAATATTGTTTTTTGTTAGGTGTACGAACAAGTATTACATTAACAAAATATGAATAATAAATTAGGTATATAATTGAGATGTGTTATTCTTTAAGTTAACTTTTTAGGTCAGAGATTTGAGGTGTCAAGGACAATATCATAATATTGTCTTTTGTTCATTATGTTTATTAATTTTATCTTTATCTAATATACTATTTGTTCTTTGTAATTGTGTCAAATTAAAAGCCCTATATATTACATATGTAATCCTTCCTCAGTTTAATCATTTATAGATGAGGTAGATGATTATATTCATGATGTAACAAAAGAGTAACATGTGTAACCATATAATATCACTAAAGGTAAAGAAACAAGAGAGATTTAATGCACACAAAGCTACACAGATGCATAATTAGTTTCTCTTGCATCATCCATGCTATGACAAAGTTTATTAAGGTGCATGAACCTTCTAGTTATCATGAAGTGTCACTTGTGATGAGTTTGCTCAATAGTTGGTTTCTATGAATGAAAAGATTAAATAATTTCTTAAGAACCATACTTGGGAATTGGTGAAGTCGTCAAGGCTTTTAAGTCGGTTATTAACCAAATTAAAACGAGGTGATTTAAAATTTAAAGTTGATTCTAGCTTAGAATCGACTTAAAATACTATAACACTTTTTAAACATATTTTGGTTATTTTTTGTTAACCTTATGACATGTTTTCGATCACATAATAACATAAATAATCAAAATATGTTTAAAAGATTTTTTAAATATATTCTGTTAATTAAAAAAAATATTAATTAATTATTTAAGAATTAAATTTATAACAAATAATAATATATATTTCAGTATATATATATATCTATGTATATATATATATACATATATAGGTTGGTTATTTCTAGCATTTGCATAATCAAAATCGAACAGAGTGATCTTCAAGAAGGATCAATTATTTTCAGCAGATGGTCAAGAAATTCTTGAAACACTTGGTTCATTAGGCTACATTCTATTCTTATTCCAATCTTCAGTAAAAATGGAGTGAGATAGAATTTTAACTGGAAGAAAAGCAGTAACAATTGGATTAGCAATCATCATTTGTCCATCAGTAATTGGTTTTATCCTTCTACGTGGTTTAACAATTGCCAAAAGAATCGACTGATTCAGATCTTGGTATAATTGGCTTAGCGGCTTCATTAATAAGTGATATTATTAGACTCACTTTTATTAATATACGTGGTTTAATTTGATTAAAATATATAAACCCACTGGAAATGTTCATGATTCAATTATTAATTTATATGTTAGCAACATTAATGTGTCATGTAGTGTTCGTGTTCTACATTGTTCGACCATTTACGTATTGGATAATCAAACAAACACCCGAAGGTAGAACTATAAAAGATGTGCATGTATATACACAGTTATTATTGTTGCATTGGGTTGAGGTCTACCAGCTAGTTATAACAGGACTTATAGGACTATTATTCTTTGGCTTTATATATTTAGGTTAGCTGTACCAGCTGGATCCCCATTGGGATCTGCCATTATTCAAAAGCTTGATTGTTTCGTTACAGGGATATTTTTACCACTATTTGTAACTATAACAACAGTGAAGGTGGAATTAGCTAGGGATTCTGGCTTTTAATAATGTAGTTTGGTATTGATGATACTTATTTTTTCTCTAATGTTTGTTATATGTATGGTGTCATGCTTGATACATAAGATGGTTATTAGGGACTCCATTGCACTTTCTCATATTATGACAACTAAAGAAGCTGCTGCCATATCAGTTTATTCAAATTTCAGAGACAAAAATGTGAGTATAATATTTTATACCTAACTAATTACTTGTAATTTCATTATTTTTTTTGCTCTTTAATTACTAAACTACCATATACTATTATCTTTTGTCAAAAATAAAATTGCAACCATGATACATTAATTTACCCAATAATATATCATAATTAACTTCATAATGTCTAATTATCTATGTGTTTTTTTTTAATATACTTTGCGTTTACAAATTGAATATATTAGTTACTTTATGATCATAAATTAAATATATTAATTATTTTATTTTAAATGGGTTTAGTTTTATTAACCTTATTGCTGTGCTATGGAAACTTTAGTTTTTTTAATTAATTGAAAAAAATTTAGGTAGAATCAATTTTAACCTTACTAGATAACAGGAAGTTTGTGAATTTTTGATTTCAGAAACGTACAAATGACAAAAACTGGAAAGGAAAAAAATAGAAAATAAAGTAAATAAAAAGTCCTAAAATGGAAAAAAAGAAAGAAATACTTTAATGTCTAATAGTATGATAATAAAGTGACTAAAATGTAACTGTTAAAAATAAAATAACTAATATATCTAATTTATAAAAATAAAGTAAAACAACTAATATATCTAATTTATAAAAATAAAGTAAAACAACTAATATATCTAATTTATAAAAATAAAATGACTTATAATTTTTTTTTCTTTCCAAATGGTCTTTCTAAACGATGTTAAACGAAAATAAGAATACAGTCTTATTATTAATGTTATTTTATTATATAAAAATGATTATATTAATTTTTTTTACGATGTCTAATAGTGTAATAATAAGGTGATTAAAATGTAACTCTTCAAAGCAAAACAATTAATGTATTTAATTTATAATAGTAAAGTGATCTAAATGTATTTTTTTTGTTCTTTATAAATATTTTTAAAGGGTAGTGTGAGTAGAGTTATATTATTAATGTCATTTTACTTTAAAATTTTGATTGTATTGTTTTTTTTTATGGTATCTAATAGTGTAATAGTAAGTAACTAAAATATACTTGGTTAAAGCAAAACAACTAATTAATATATCTAATTTATGAATGTAAAGTTACTTAGATACACTTTTTTTTTTCTTTCTAAATGTTTTTTACCCTACAAAATAATGCATAGTTTTCCTGAAGACACTTTTAATTCATTGAAGCTGAGTACCTTGTTCATATCGATTACAACACCAATATCTGCAAGTTATTTTTATGATTCATCAAGAAAATATATTAGATACCAATAAAGGAACACGATGCACTTAAAAAGGAGATCATGTTAGAAAATTTAGATAAAATGGTATAATCACAAATTCTCCCTCCTAAGATCTTCCTTAGTAGAATATCAAATAACAGAGAAATAGATAATACACAACACAAGAATTATAGTGGAAACTCCAAATTAGAGAAAAACCACTTTCGTTGTCAAAAGACAACCAAAGAAAAATTTACTATGTGAAAAATTGTTACAACCACACTCTCATTAATTTTCTCACACATCCAAAAGATAAGAGCAATTACAAAAGATAAGAGCAATTACAAGCACAAGAGAATTTTCCCACAAAATTCTCTCACTCAAGAACTTCTCATACAAGCTTTTCTCTATTTTTGGGATGATGAACAATGAAGAAATGAAGCCATATTTATAACCTTCAAGTTCCCATTTCATATGTCAAACATTTCTTCATTCAACAAAATTAGGCTACATAATTTTCCTATTCTTTATTCAAACAAGATTAGGCACCTCCATCTTTGACAATATATTAAGCCACATTCCATGAATTTTCTTCTAAATTAGGCACCTCCTATTTTGACTAACAACCTAATATTATTTTTAATCAATCACAACAGATCAGAGGTTCGAATCTTAGCATATGTTCAAGAAATAATGATATCTCATCGATCTTAGATCTACTTGATGCTTCACAACCAAAAAAGGACAGTCCAATTTATGTTTATGTACTTCACTTAATTGAATTAGTTGGTAGATCATCACCAATATTTATATCACATAGAATACAAAACAAAACCTCTTCATTTATATCATGCTCTGAAAATGTCATACTCTCTTTTAGTCGTTTTGAAAGAGATCACATTAGTAGTGCTGCTTCAGTTTATGTTTTTACTTCAGTTTCACCACCAAAATCAATGCAAGAAGATATTTGCACACTTGCTTTAGAGAAACTAACATATTTTATAATCTTACTTTTTCATCGAAAATGGTTAGCAAATGGTGAAGTTGAATTTGATGATAATATATGGCTAGAGCATTGAACAACAATGTTGTTCAATTAGCTCCATGTTCAGTTGGGATACTTGTAAATAGAGGGTCAACATTAAAAGAAGTGATTTCATCAGATAATACTTGTATTTATTCAATTTGTATGGTGCTTTTGGGTGGTCAAGATGACAGAGAAGGTTTCTCTTATGCTAAAAGAATGTTAGATGATAAAGTGTTAAGAGATGTCAAGCATAGTAACGTGGATTGTGAGTTAACTTAAGTGTCATATGTTGAAGATAAGGTTGTGAAAGATGGATCTGAACTTGCTTCAATAGTTAGAAGTTTGATGGTTGATTATAATCTAATAATATGTGGAATAAGAATTGGTATTGAGTGTCTGTTACAAGCAAGCAGAAATTTCAGAGAAATAGGGGAATGAAAAAAACTGAGAAAGAGAGATAAATTGTATAATAATTCTTGTTATCATTTTTTCATCTCTCTTGGCCATATATAGCTTTACAAGGAAATTAAAGAAAAACAAAAAGAATGTGTGTAAGAAATTATGAGTATCTCCTCCTAACAACCTAGTGGTCCCCCTTTCCATTGTGTAACCACTTTCGCCTCAAGTCACTAGAATTTTAGCACATATCATTTCTTCTTTTCTTTTAGAATCCTTGTTCTCAAGGATATGGTTGAGGTATGATTTGGTAAGGTTACAACATATGCTTTGGACCTTGTAGCTAAACCAGCACCTGCCTTCGCTTTGACAACTCCAGTTCCAATATTTTGAATCCTGATAGTTAATTTCTGAACTTTTTTTTTGCCACTGAAACTCACAGCAGTTCTAGTTTTGGATAGCAAGAGAAGAATTGTGATACCAGCGTGGCCAGTATGTCCGATACGATGAGTGTGCATTCCAATTTTTTCCGACGTAACATAATTAATGACATGAACCACATCTGGTATATCAATCCCACGTCTTACAGCATCAATCGCAACAAGAACATTGTATCTCTTAGTTTGAAATCTTTCAAGATTAATCTCTCTACTCCTGGGATTTTCCATCATGTAGAGTAGTCATACCATAACCTTCCTTATCCAAAATCTTTGTAACAAAATCTGCATTCCTTTGGTTATTAACAAAAACGATGGCAATCTTATCACTAAGTTCATGTACCCTATTAAATTTCTGAGAGTCCTTGACCATAATAACATTCTGGGTAATCAAATTGGTGGCCTTTTTAGCACGAAATTCACACCCAAAGGGAAGCTGAGCCTCATGAGGGTTTTGATACAGAATATTCATATTGCGAGAAAAAATATGCATTTCACTTGCTTGTGTATCACCAGTCTTTCTCATTCCACTGGTATATTTATGACAACATATCAGAACAACATATTTATAATTGTTTCTTAATATGTGGAAGAACACAATAGTTTGTTCTTCGAGTTTATTAGAAGCCAACACCAACAACCCGAATGGTCCCATTGTGTCGCCGACAGAGGCATCCTTTTGACTACAAAACAATTGTGGATCAACTAAACTTGTGTCCCTTGACTCTGCATTTTCTATATTCATCCCATCAAGTGAAACTTCCACATCTGCCTGTGAAGCTGTGATATCAGAAATTTCAGAAACTGATCCAATCTCGAGCTCCTTATCATGAATACTGACCTTTTTGCCATGAATTCTCTCAATTTCTTTGACAGACCACTGTACTAATTGTTTCCCAAATTTACTTAGAAAAACCATTCTAGGAATGGCCTGAAGACCAACCCATCCTTTAACATAGGCATCTAAATCACTACCTGATTCCTTCACCCAACCCCATAGTATCATCCTCTTATTAGCACCATCATAGAAGGTTTTGACAGCATAAAACTTTCCATAATCATATCTCAGATTTGTATTAACATCAAAGAAGTTGAAATCAACCACAAATTGTTCTGTTTTAGTCAGGAACTTCCCAAATAAATAACAGTCATGATTGTTGTCAAAGAAGTTTGTTCTCAACATTTGTTTGTAAGATTCATCCTGATTTGATGTCTCAACTCCATTTGTGTTACTAGTACTAACAGGAAAGAATTCTACACATTTCCACATTCCAGTTTTTGAAGATAAATGAAGATGATCCTTAGACCTAGTCCAATTTATCTTAGGAACTACCAATTTTAGGACTTCACGGCTTAAGTAGTCAATCCCAGTGTATATAATGACAGATTTAAAAGAATCATACCTTTCAAAGTACAACCCTAGGTTCACAATGATTCCAACACAAGAAAGGTTGAACCCACCGTAAGAGCCAACAATACCTTCAGTTTTCTGAGTCTTCCTATAGACACCAACTAAACCATGGAATGGACTTTCTCTTCCTTTCTTTGTAGCCCTTGAATCATCATCCAAGTGGTAGCTAACATAGTCCAAGGAGTAGACAAGCACAAAGGAAGAAACACCAGCAGCACCACTAGAATTCCAGCTTCCAGCCACCCATTCCCAATAACCACTTATATCTGCCTTAGAGTTAAATAGTCTCTTTAAGTAAACCCTGATTGTTCTCTTGAAGTAGTCATTAATGTCTTTGTAATATTTAAGAAACCTATCCAATTTTATCAACTCATCTTGATTTTGAATCCACAATTCAACACATTTGGTTGGGGTAGTAGCTTATTGGGACACATTAGTAGGAACTCCACCCATAAGGAATTCAACAAGGAAGTTTCCTTGTTTTGTAGGCACGAGGACAAAATTAGGGAATAATGTTGATTGAATCATAGATAGATCAGTAGGAGCTCTATATGTTGGGAAAGATCATTTCCACAATGCCAGGTTTGAGTATTTTCTACAAGCATACTGTCGGTACTGCACATCAGGTCCTCGGAAACCCCTATAGCGCTTTTGAGCAAGTGAAATATTAACCATACTAATCACCTGCTGCACGTCAGGTTCAACCCTCAGTTTTTGAACAATAGATGGGTGCTGCTGTTTATCAATCATTCGTTTATGAGCACACAGAAACACCTTTGAGCTTAGCCTTCGAATTGTGAGAGAAATTGGGAAGAACAAGGGTAACTATGGAGCGATAATTGAGATGCGGGCGTATCGCTTCTGGTTAACCTTAGTCTTACGGTGCCACCAATGCCAGATCTTAGAGGGAACGATCATACGACCACCACGACCTTGATTTTCAAAAGCACCCTGGCCAACCCTTGAAGAACCACCACCAGAAACACTAGGGATACGAGTTAGAGCGCGTCTGTTACCGCATGATTCAGTGGAGACTTGGCAGTCGGCCTTCTCGCTAATAGCGTAGGGTTTCCATTTGTTCTTGGAGTGAACGAAGTTGACGATGTCAGGTTGGATCGATGCCTTCAGGACGTCAGGCGAAGTAAGAGTTTGGGTGTTGTTCGGAGCCCTATTACCTATAAGAGATGGGATAGTGGCGTGAGGATGAGCATCAACAGCTACTGTTGAGGTTAACGGTAATAAAATTTCTCTAATCGGGTGCACGGGTTCAGGCGAAGGATATATGAAGAAAGGGTGTTCGAACGTTTCTAAAGACACAGTGCACATGTGAATGGTTTTTTTGAAGTTAGAAATATCAGTTTGAAGAATTGTTGTTGGGTATGGATTTAATTCAGATCTGGATATGAGTATTGGATTTAGAGGTGTGTTGTGGGAGGTGCGAAGAGCTCGCAACTCGATCAACACTGCCTGTATATTAGCGATTACTCGCTCAAGTCTGAGTTTGTTTTGTGCCAAAATCTCATATATTTGATTGAAGAACTTGGCGTCGGAGGGATTGTTCGTGACCGGAATCGGCTCTAATACCATTGTTACAAGTAGAAATTTCAGAGAAGTAGAGGGAAGAAAAAAAGCTGAGAAAGAGAGATAAATTGTATAATAATTCTTGTTATCATTCTTCCATCTCTCTTGGTCATATATAGCTTTACAAGGAAATTAAAGGAAAACAAAAAAAGTGTGTGTAAGAAATGTTGAATATGTGTAATAAATTATGAGTATCTTCTCCTAACAACTTAGTGGTCTCCTTTTCATTGTGTAACCACTTTCGCGTCAAGTCAGTAGAATTTCAGCACATATCAGTGTCCTCAAACAACTGGACTTGTAGCTAAGAGTGAGTTTCCTGAGCTTGGTCCTATTGGAGATTTGCTTGCCTCTTCAGATATTTATGGGAAAGCTTCGGCTTTGATGGTGCAACCGCAAGTTACTAACATTTGACCAATTAATTAGTCTTTTTTTTTTTCCTTTTTCTGAAACTAGTAGTAGTCACATTAATTGATTTAAATTAAATAAATATTTTTTTATTAGTTCGAACCATATTTTTGTTACTGAATTTCACAATTAATTTATATCTCATTCATCAATTTCTTACTTTCAAGTAAATGCGCTTGCAGTTGCAGTAGAGGATCTTTGAGGATATATTGGGATTTTTTCTTTTACTTCTACAGAGAATCAGTAACCATTTATTCTATAAGTTAAGTCTTTAAGAGTTGGATTAATTATCATTTTATATGTTATTTGAATCTCAACAATTTTTGTAGTACGGGTAAAACAAATTTATTAAGATAACAACAAACATAACACTTTTAAAATTTTTAATTATAAAAATAATACACATTTTATACTTAATTTATATATTTTTATTATTAAAAAAAAATTCAACACATTATTTTACATTAAATATTACTCAATTAAATGCTATTTAAATTTAAATATGATTGATTAAATCTGTTAAATGTTAAATATTATCTAATTAAATCTCTAAAGATGTTATTTTAAAAAGTCCGAGACATGATACACAACTGTTTTAAAGAGACAAAAATTCTTAAGAAATCATCATTAATTCGTACCTAACGAAAGCACGATAAATAGATAAAATAATACAAATAAATACATAGTGTAAAAATCAACTATAGAAAATATTAAACACTAAAACTAATAGTTTATGATCATTGACATAGCAAAACATACTAGATAAAAAAAAATAAAAACATGTGATAAATAAAAAAAAATATTTTCTAATTACAATCAAATCCTTTTATATGCAAATTTATTTGAATGAATCTTACTATCATTTAAACAAGGTAATATAATGTATGAAACTTATGTAGGATCCACAACTATGTATTGTTTTAAATAACTACTCAATCATAAATAATTAACTAACAAATAAATCAATAATTCATAATTCATAATTTTAAGATGATATAAATTAATGCATCATATAATTGAAGCAACACATTCAACAATTATAATCCATATTAAATTTAGATCTTCTCTAAAATCCACTATCATGTGATGTGATAAGTTATTAACACTCAAAATCGTGATACTTGAAATAATAATAATCCCATGAACATGTACTTAAAGAAAAAAATAAACCTCATATTTACAAACTAATTTATCCGATCTAAAAAATATATTTGTAAACTACTTAACGAATCACTGTTTGAAATAATAATAATCCCATGAACATGTACTTAAAGAAAAAAATAAACCTCATATTTACAAACTAATTTATCTGATCTAAAAAATATATTTACAAACTACTTAACGAATCACTATTATTGAAGAATACTCAAAATATTAATGATTTTGAATTCATAAAATAATTTTTCAATTGAAAATTTTAGTTTTGATTAGAGTTTTCTCATGTTTTAAAAAATTCAAAGGGGTAAAAATATGAAAATAAATAAAAAATAATCCTCAGATAGATATAATATGAAAAATTTATTAAAATATATTTATCTATCTCTCCAAAAAGAAAAAAAAGAAAAATCTTTATTTTACATATACATAATTAAGTTTAAAGATTAAAATATGAAAATGATAAATATATTAATTAATATGTATAAATATAATAAAATAAAATTTTATTTATAATATAATTAAATTTTTATCGATTTTATATAATAAAAATATTTAATCCATCGACTAAATAAATTTTCTAAATTTTTGGAATTATAACAGAGATACTAGCAAAAAAAGAATGTATGATACTTGTATACCTTTTAAACTGATGATGACTTCATCCTCGTTTATATATAATTTTTACATTAATAAATATTATTAACAGAATAAATTATTTATTTTTGAAAATAGAAACTTTATTTTGTCAATACTGATTATTATTTCTGAAAATACACCTAGTGTTTCCCAAATGTGATTTTCCTTGTCAAAAACTTTATAATGAAGGGTATTATCGGCTATTCTGTTGAGGAAACGGATAAGATAGGTTCAAAAGGATCGAAAGAGAACAAGAAGATCGAGTACAAAGTGTAAGCTCATAGCTCCATTCTTATCAATCAATGGCTTCCATTACCCTTTCTTTGTGCTCTTCTCTCACTGCCCACTGCAGAATTTCACAAAAATCGAAACACTCATCAATCTCCAATCCTAATTTTAGCTTTCTATCTATTTCTTCGTACAAGCTCCCTTTGTCTTATGCCAGACCCACATTCCCTTTTCTTCTCAAATCCTCCGAGTCTGATGCGGTCGTGGTTGAAGCCGAGACTGATGCCCCAGAGCCCGGAGCCTCAACGGATGCTCCAAATCCCGAAATCACAACCTTTGTTGAAGCCTATGCCGAACCTGCACCCAAGCGTGAGGAAGTTTTTGCTGTTGTTATGGTATGAATTCTTGGTGTCATTTTGCAAACCCTTAGGAAAAGTTTTTCTTTTCTTGTGTTTTAGAATTTTCCAACATGAATGCTTTGAATGCTCTGAGTATAGTTTTTGATTTGTTGCCTTTCTTCATTTTGATCAAATTTGTTCTAATTTTGGAGAAGGAAAAAAATCCTCATGAGATGTGATTGACTGTTCATATTTGATGAATGCATAAAAACAATGTTGACTATTATCCCAATAGTTTAAGTTTTTAGGAGAATTGGTTTCCAACTATTTCTAAGATAGTATGAAAACAACAGTTATTGTATTCAAATCTAATAACTTCAATTCTTAAATTACAAGTGTTTGGCATGGTGTATACACACTTGTGGAAAGTGACAAATGTATAAATTAACCTTTATTATAATAGTTTAAGTTTTTTGGAGAATTTGTTAGTAACATTATGTCTGAACATACTAACTCTCTCATATTAGAATTAATTTGGGTTTCTACTGTCTATTATTGCTTAGGTCGGATCGCGCCAGTACATTGTTTTCCCAGGACGGTTTATATATACTCAGCGGCTTAAAGGTGCCAATGTTAATGATAAGGTATGTTGGTTGATACTTGCTCATGTCGTTTTGTCAGTTGTTTGTTTAATAACCTCGTAAGACACACACGTATGAGAATAATAACTTACAAACTTTATTTTGTTAATTTTATTAATTTGTACATGCAATAATGTAATTTGTTAGAGTTTGGGAGGATTAGTGTAAGGTTTTAAAAGGCGAAAACTAACCTTGAATCATTTTACTTCTACCAAGTGAGGCATAAGCCTCAAGGTGAAATTTTTGAAAGACATAAAGCTGAAATAAATACTACAAGGCATTAATTATCACAAAATAAAATTTATTAACTCATTAAAAGCTTCAAAAAAGTAACTAAAATAATTTGTAGGCAAGCAAAAAAAACAACATCATCTACAAAATGAAGTATGTCACTGCTTGGAATAACACGAAATTAAAAAATCACTTAAGTAAACTTTCAACTTTAATAAGAGAAGAAGAAAGAAAGAAATCAGAGAAGATGGGCCAAGAACAATATTAATACTTTCATAGTATGTTTAATATAGAAAAAAAAATTAAAGAAAACTAGAAAGAATAACAAGAAAAAAAACATATTTCTCTATAAAAATAAAGATTGGCCTAAATTTTTTATAATCAAGTTAGGATACGAAGAAATAGCTCAAGAACAATTTATATAAGTCAAAAATGGTGGCACAACATTGTTGATTGCTGCTGGAAGTAAGAGGAAGAAACAGTTCTTAATACTTTTCTAGTTTTTTTTTAATCATCTTGAGAAAGCCGAATTTGATATGGGATTTCTTTTAAAACATAAATGGGATCCGATATTGTGTTCCAATCCTATCAACTTAATTTCATCAAAGTTTAGGGGCTTACAGGGGTGTAAGTCCTACACATCTTGAAATTTAAGCCTTGAGGCGTAAGTTTTAGTTGGTTAGGGCACAAAGTGAGACGTAGGCCTTAGAAAACACTAAAAATACTAGCCTTGATGTGATTTTTCTAGAAAATTAGCCTTAAGGTGAGCCTTGATTGGTGTTTAAAACCATGGATTGATGTTTATTAAGTTTTTGGTAGAATTAGGAACCAACAAACTCTAACATGGTATTAGTTTATTAGAGAAGACAATCTTGTGTTCAAAGTCCGTCATAGTTGATACCAAGTGTTGAATTTCTTGTGTGGGCAATAACAATCAAATTGAGTCCCAAATTTCTTAGTATGAGATGGGAAGGTGGGTTATTGACCACTTTAGGACCATCCTTTACAAGTTGGTTTGGTAGGTACGTGTTTTTTTTCCCACCCAAAGTGGTTGTTATCCCATTATTCCCATCTTTCCAAGATTCTACCTTCTTGGGTGTCTCAAGTGTGGGTCAATATATCTTTTATAAAGATCCATCATCCTTTGTAAAGAGCTTGGGGATTTATTAAAAGGTTAACCCATGATCACCTAAATTGTAGTTAGTGTGGTATTTTATTCATACGTACCCAATAATCTCCTTCTCGAACGAAATACCACATGATTTAGCCCACTTCAATTGAATATTCACATTTTCTTCGTGCTTTACATTTCGGTTCAAATCCCCTCTTTTGGGCTTTTCGTATGATAGAACCGATCTCTCACTACAAATCTCTCAAAAGATGATAAATATAATTTTAACCTTAAGATCCATAATGGAACTACATCTAAAGATGTTGTCGCTTTGGGATAACCCATTTAACTAGGCATAATCTGTATGAAAAAAAAAATTAATGACTCGTCCTAAAAGGATACGTTAAAAGTTAGTTTCTTACTTCTATTAAAAATGTGTCAATCGCAGTATAGTTGAAGCAAGGGACATTTTTCGCAGAGAACTAATGATAATTAAAATATTAAATACTAGTAATAAAAATAAATAAATGGAAGTTTTGGTTTTGAAAATAGAAAATAGCATTAACTAAAATAACTATGAAATCGCAAGTCAAAATCAATGAAAAATAAGCATGTGATTATGAGACTATGTTCACCATAGATTCCAATTCACCTGATTAAATTACAATTTAATTACTTTCCTCTTCATTATGTAACATAATTCAAAACTTATTTTATTTATAATTTTAGATTTATAAGCCTTATATCGTTTCAGACTTTTAACCTTTCTTACCATTTAGTTGATTGCGAAATGATCAATAATCAACCCTTATTGTTAAACAACCCAATGAAACAATTAGAGATTTAATTTAACAACAACTTTAAGTTCTAAAAGATTAATAAATAAGCTAAACAAAATTAATTATATTAACAATTTTTAACTTAAGTGATTGATTCTACTTGTGATTAGTAAACCTCAAGTTGCTACTTTTAGATTACAATAATTAACAATTTTGAATTAAAATCATAATATAGCAATAAACATTATCAAATAGATAACTAATTGACTTCTTAATCATTCACGAATAACATTTTGATATACATATATAAAACCAATCATATACTAATTCAATAGAATAATTGTTATAAAATAAAATAAACATGCATTGAATCATTATCTGGTGTTCATAAATTGTCCTTAATCACATATTGTAGATTAGCTATCCATAGACATGATAAAAGCTAATAAAAAATTCATAAAATAATTTAGGAAGGAAGAAGAAACTTAAGATGGAAATGAATGATTTCTGATCTTCGATCTCCATCCTCTTCTTCAACTTCTCTATCTAGAACTATGTGTAGAGCTCTTGCCTTCTTCTTGATATTGGTTTTTTTCCCTCTTCAATTCTTGTGTTTCTACTGTCATAATGTGATGTATATGTAGTGTATTTTGAGTCAATCTTATGTCTCCAATTGATTCCCCACAATTCAATGGCTGTTATAGAAAGTTTAAAGGCTAAGAAATAATGTTTTTTGTGCATTTTGGGAGGCTTGATCGATCAAGAACCTTGGGTAGATATTCTGGGGTGTTGATTGATTGAGAACCTTAGGTAGATAGATCTAGCCTTTAAACAACTAAACTCGTGAGAGCTTGAATGAAGCTCGAACAATCAAGTGGTGGCTCGATTGCGGGGAAGATTTTTAATTTTTGATCCGAAGGTCCTAGGTCAAAGCTCGATCAATTGAGTGTCTTGATTACTCTCAAACACACCCTTTTGCTCATTTTGTTCCAAATCGAATGTTGTAATTGATTTAGTTTTTAATAAGGTTGTAATGAACTTGGATGCCATGGTTGGCACTTCTAAGTAACTCTGGCAGAATAGTGACAATGAGATATCTTAGCACATCTGCCCACTTTGAGGTGAATGTTTGGTGCTTGTAGTTGGAGGCCTATGGTTGCCTGCCATGGATGAATTTTAGATTTCTGAATCAGTTTCTCCTGTAATTTACTGCAACTTAAAATAAAAGCGATCTTCAAGATCTGCCATGGATGAATTTTAGATTTCGGAATCAGTTTCTCATTTAATTTATGGAACTTAAAATAAAAGCGACCTTCAAGATAAAAGAAGTAGAACAAGAAAAATAGGTAGGAATATGTGGCTTCCACCAAAATTCAAGGCGTATAAAGTCCTCTTCCCCTTCCACTAAAGTGGTACAATTGCCCCTTCCCCTTCCCCTTCCACTCTTTCAGTATGGCTTTGCTCTATCTTCCAGCATCATGGGACACTGAATAACTCTTGCTGCTTTGCAGTCAAAATATTAGATGTTCTCTCCATAAATTCAGTAATGCTGTCAACTATTGTCAGATTTCTTTGATTTTGCCGCTTCTATTAATGAATTAAAAGCTTTTGATCTTGTGCAGATCACTTTGAACAAAGTTTTGCTTGTCGGAACTAGAAATAGTTCTTATATTGGCACACCAGTGGTGACAAATGCTGCTGTGCATGCAGTGGTTGAAGAGCAAGTAATTCATCACCTTATGATTCTTTCTGTTTTGGTTACATAAAGGATGAGTTTCTGCATAGTAATGTCATCTTTATTTCCTGTTTTGTTATCTATGCCATTTCGTGTAGGGACTAGATAGCAAGGTAGTTGTCTTCAAGTACAAAAGGAAGAAAAATTACAGGAGAAACATTGGCCACAGACAGGTATTGCCAACTTGTCATCTTCATTTATTTGTGCCCTAAACACCTGATTTCAATGATGTTTCAAGTGTTGATTCGTGCTCAGGATTTTTCATTTCTTTTCGTCCACACACTCCTTCACCTGGGCACCCTGCGTTGTGGGAAGCCTTTATTTTATAGAAATTAAACCACTGAAAGCTCTCAGGTTTTCACACTCAAATTTTATCCCAAAGCTTGATGTGGTATTAACTATTAACTAGTCATCAAGATGAAAAACTTTGTGATATACAGTCACCTACACATATATAATCAATACTAATTCCAGCTAGTGCTGAATCTCAAATAATGTATCTCAAATAATGTAGGCAGTACAATTATAATTGAACTCGCATAATTATATCAAATAAGAAGTTGTCACGATTGTGTTATACTTTTGATATATAGTAGTGCTCTTAAGTTATAGTTTGGCTATGAGCTTATGATATTTTTTCGATCATGCAGCCACGTACGAGGATAAGAATCACAGGCATAACAGGTTATGAAGACTATCCAGCTGTAACACTTGAATCGCAGGGTTCATTAGGGAGTTCTGTAAGCTGAAAATCGATATTTGAATATCTTGTGAAGGAAAATTTTCCCTTCCATTTCCGTATGTGAGTTAGCATAGTAACATGTATGACCAAATAAACCGTTCAATAGTCTCTGAACTTAATGTAAGCTGTCAATGAAGTATAAGACTAAACAATCCGTATATAAATACTCAGCGTGAGCAAACTGGGTTGATAAATCGATTCTGTAAGATACCTGTTTAACTTTCGGTTAGCTGACACTTTGTACATCATGATTCAGGTACTGCATGTTACACTGTACAAAGCATTACCCCTTACCCCTAGAGTAGTACAATTTTATAAAAATGTATGCTTTAATCAAAAAAGTACTTTTATCATCCCTAGATTTATGTATTTGAGACACTTTTGTTCTCAAATATATTTTAGTATTCATATCTTAAAAATGCTTTAATCTTTAAAATCTAAAGTTGAGGAATTAAAATGCAAGTTTTTTTCTTTTTTTAGTAGGACATGTGCACTAGTTGAAAAAATTACTAAAATGTCCCAAAGATGTAAATTTAATGATCTTGGTGTCATCCCACCTACTTTAATTATACAAACTGTATAAATACATTTTAATACAGGAACTTATCTTAAACATAGACACTTCATTCTCGTAACAGGGGTTAAAAAAATTAACAGATATGGGGTTCTACAGTCAAGTTCACATGATCGTTCCTTTTTATCATTTCACAAGCTACAGGCATGCCAACGCCAATCATCTGAATTAAGTGGCCCCACCAAAAATAAATAGAAATTAAAATTGAAAATTCATATTCACATAACACTCGTTGATTTCACGGGAAAAATAAGTACCTTGACGTTGACAACATATTTCGAACGATTGTCATGGTTCCTTTGCAAAGTTAGAGAGAGGTTGAGTGATTCACTAATTTATTAGTTTATTAACATTTGTGAAGAGAAAACTTTCAAGAAAAATTATGGTATTAAGTTGTTTATTTATACAATTGCATGATTAAAATTATATTTTATAAATTAACGTAATTAAGTAATTTTCTAAGTACTTTTAACTAAGTTTTTGAGAATAAATGTATTTCTTTAATTAAATCATCCACGCAAACTATTAAGTAAACATTTGATTCACCTAATACAAAAAAATTAGAATAAAAATGTTAATAAAATTAAATGTAAATAAAATAGTATTATTATTACAATATTTGATTTGATTATTGAAATCAAAATAAAATTACAGTATTTAATTTATAATTAAAATAAAATAAAAAATATTACATATTATTTTAATATTCTTATATTTAGTAAAATTTATATTTAATTTTTTTCGTCAAACAAAATATATTATTAAAATTATTACTTAAAAATATTATTTAATCTTATAAAAGATTAAAACAAGAAAAATATTTTTGATAATTTTTTAAAATTAGAGTTTATTTGTGTGTGTTTTAAGTGTAAAATTAGAATAAAAAATAGATATAAAGATATAATAAGGATTAATAAAGGAGATGTTAGAATTGTTAATATATTTCATTTTATTTATAATCTATAATATAATCAAATATACAAAATATACAAAATTAATTTTATTTTTACTTTTATTCTTAGTCAGTCAACATGTTATAAAAACTAATGGCAAAAAATTACATACAAATTTGGTACTATATTTGAATATTCTTAAGAAAAGAGACCAGTTGGCAATGCCAACTGCCAGTCAACTTGTGTCTACATACATGACATTTTCTGAGCTACCGACAACCCAGCGATATATATATATATATATATATATATATATATATAAAGCTTTTCAAGTTTTGAGATTAACAAATTAAGGAGGCATATTCTTGGTACTCTATATTAATAATTTAAAGGAAAAAAAAATACATGTAGTCATAATCGGCGAAAAGTATCAATTTATTTATTTTAAAAATAAAAAAAATATTTAAATCATACAATTATTATTTTTATAACATTTTAATTTTATTGTTATGAAAAGTGATTATACTAGATAAAAATAATTTTTTTAATTATATTTGATAAAAACTATTAAATTTAAATAAATTATAACTACAATAATTAAAAAATAAAATATAAATAAATAAAAAAAATTCGCGATCATTTTTTTCATAATAATATGATTAAATTATTTTAAAAATAAATAAATAACTTAATTATCATTTTTATAATAAATATATGACTTTTACAATAAATATTTTTGTAATATTTTAATTATATTGTTATTTAAAAATAACTGAACAAGAAAAAGAAAAAATAAATTTTATTTTTGTAATTGTATTAAGTAAAGATTGTTTTAATTTGAATAAATTATAATTAAAAGAATTAAAAAAATATTAAATAAAAATATACAAATAATCATTTATTTTTTTTATAATAATAATATTTAAATATTATTTTTAAAATAAATATAGAAAATTTAGATTACATCATATTAAGATAGAAGTCTGACATCATCAATGTTAAATGCCAAGAATTACTTATCTACATATTGATAAGAACTGTTACCATTAATTACCCTGAAACAAATAAGTCCTGTCCTTAGAAATTAATTAAAAGCAAAGGAAGCAACTACTAGAATGTGATTCTTCTTAATTTTGATCCACAGCTTCTTCACATACAACAAATTCTTCATAAAATATATAGTTATATATAATGAATTAAAAAAACCATATATAAATACAAGAGGAGGTATATATATGTATATAATTTTGAACTTTGATTGTTACTAAAGGTAATGATCTAAAATGATCAATCACCACTTGTCTGGTTTAATTAAGAGCACCATACAATCTCAATAAATTAATCAACACTTGTTTGGTTTAAGAGCACCATACAATCTCAATAAATTAATTAAGCAACGATCTTGAACTCATAGACAGTAATTTCGTCTTGCAAGGAACATAACTCAAAAGACTTTTCATTAGGACAATATATCCCTTGGTTTAAGGAAAAAAAAGAAACTCTCTAAATTTAACTTTCTCCCCTGATCATATAATCAATCTAAAATAATTTAAATTTAAATATATTTCATTTTAAGATCAAATATAATTATATTAATATAAAAATTTATTTATGAATTATCATCGTAAATAAAATATAATGTATTTTGTCTTTAAATTTTAAATTGATAAATCTTTAATAAAATTTATTATTTATAATTATAATATTATACTATTAAATATAACACATTATGTATTTATTTATAATTTTAATAGTAATTTATTTATGGTCGGATCGTAACAAATTATAAATATGTTAATCTAAATGTGTGAACGTGTTGTATGCATTTTAATTCGAATTCAATCCGAATACAAAATCAATTAATCTAATCTATTTGATCCGTTAATGTGAATTAAATTATTCAATTTAATTAAATTGATTAGATTATTTGTTCATTATTATTAATTAAGATAATAAAAGTTTCAATTTTTAAAATAAATGATGATATTAAGGTATCTAATTATAAATTTGCATAATTAAAACATATATTTTATAAAATTGTGGTGCCTAATGGTAATTTTCTCAATTTGTAAATATTGTTGAACTTTTTACCAAGTTTTTGCGACTAAATGCCTTTTTCACCTATTTCCAAACTATATAGGAATTTTGAGGTTTTTACTGATATTCATTCTCCCAAAAAAAAAAAAAAAAGAATTGTGAGGTTTCTAAGAAATATTGACAAAAACTACTAACATATAATATATATAAATATTTAAATCATATTTTATAAATTTTTGTATAAAATTATCCAAAAATTTTATACAAATAATTATTAATATTTTTATTCATTTAATTATTGTATAATTTATTTAAGATTTTTATTTTATAATAATTAAATAACAAATTTTTAGTATTTAAAATATGATATTTATTTTAAAATTATTTAAAATATTATCTTAATGCTCAATTATTTTAAATAATAATAATATTATTATAATTTTGAATTAAAATAAAATTTAATAATAATTATTTCTAAAAATTAAATAAATTATATGAAACGTACTGTGTTTATGATTAAAAATAGACCAGCTGGCAATGGCATTATTTGTAAACTTTTGTCCATATGCATGTCATTTTCTCCGCTACAATCCAACTAAAAATAAAATAAAGCTTTTGAAATTTGAGAGTAACAAGGCATATTATTTTTTATACTTTATATTAAAATACATTATTGATTTCACCTTTAAATTTTTTAAATTTTATATGTAAATTTAAAATTTTTAATTCAAAAATATACATTTTAATAATATATATATAAGTTTAAAAATTTATGAATTAAATCTTAAGATTTTAATATTTAAAATCATGCACAAAGTTTTAGACATTATAATATACGTTTTAGAAATTTATATATAAATTAATCTAACATTTGAAAATTAATAATATAATACTCTAGCCTAATTTTAAAAGATAAAAAAAATATAAAAAGTAATTGTGATCTATGAAAATGCCACCTCACTTATCAATAACATCTCTAAATAAAATATATATAAAAAATACATGTACGTATGCATCATAGTAATTAAGCTTGGAGTCTTACATTATAAATGTAAATGCCAATAATTGCTGATACATTTAATAGAACTGGTAGCTGTAATTATAACGACTTCCACTAGAATGTGATTTTTCTTATTTTTGATGGACAACTTCTTCACAATGCAAAATTCTTAATGAATTAGTCAAATATTACACATTAAAAAACCTATTTTCACAATCACAACTTGTCTGGTGTAAGAGCAGCATACAATCTCGGTGAAGAAGCAGTCCTTTCTAGCTCTGGCTTCAGCGACCTTGAACTCATAGACAGTAATTTCTTCTTGCATGGAACATAAGTCAAAGACTTCTTCTCGTTATGACAATACCTTGGCTTAGAAAAAAACTCTGTACATTGAACTTTTGATCTCTGATTTGGAAGACCCAATATACAGTTATTTTTAACATCAAGTACCCCATTGCTTATCAATTTCCTACACTCTGGTCCAACTTGGGTTATATAGTTATTTGCTAAAGAAAAGTTTGTTAACTCCGGCAACTTACAAACCAACTCTGGTATTGACCCATAAAGCAAATTATTGGTAAAATTAAGAAGTTGCATTTTCTCTAAACAAGCAAATGAACATGGCATTGGCCCAGTTAATATATTACAACTAGCATCAAATAAAATTGCTTTTTTCAAATGCCCAATTTCAAATGGTAAACACCCAGAAAGCTGATTATTCAATAAGAGAATTTCAGTTAGTGTTTCTGATGCTTTTCCTATACTTGGTGGAATTGGACCAGTGAAATTATTGTTTGCAAAAGTGAGATACAGAGCAGGTGTTGAACCAATATTATCAGGAAGTGGTTGGGCGAAGTTATTGTTGTTGATAAAAATCAAATAAAGGATATCAAGATTGTATAATTGAGGTGGGACTTTACCATAAAATGAATTGAACCTAAGATCCAAAAATGTCAACTTAGTAGCACCAAAAACTGTAACTGGAAATTCTCCACAGAACTTGTTGTTACTGAGATCAAGTTCATAAAAATATTTAAGCTTTGAGATTTTTGCAGGAATTGTACCTTTAAAATTATTGGAATTAGCATGGAAAAGAACTAAATCTGGTAACTCTTCAATAAACCCATTAAGAGTAAGATCAGGACCACCTAATTTCAACCCATTGAAGTTAATTCCAGCTACTCCTGTTTGGTTGTAGCCAGGAACAGTTTTACATACTATTCCTGTGTATTTGCAAATATCATTGCCTTTCCATGTCTTAAAAACTCCAAAAGGGTCATTTTTGACTCTGAATGGGAAGTTTTGAATTACAGATTGAACCAATTCAAGCCGGGTAGGAGGAGGAGGTGGTGGTGGTGGGCATGAGGACTTAGGAGGAGGAGGAGGAGGAAGTGGTGGAGGGCAATATTGACCATTTTCAGGAGAGGAAGATGGAGCATTATTGTTGGTACTACCACCCCCACCTATAATTATTTCTAGTGTTTCCCTCTTCTTGTCGAGGAGGACCACATTGTTATGATCATCAGTTGCTACATTACTTTGCAAACATAAACCTAAAAGAAGTGTTGAAAGCAAAAATATTGAAGTAGTACTACATGAGGAGATAGTGCCCATCATGCTTTTTTACTCTAATTGCTTGAGATGTGGAAGAGTTCAAGTTTATAACTTTATATATAAAAAAAGGGATAAGATAGATATATAGTTAGCTACTTGGTAGAGTACTACTGGCCATAATGTTCAGATTAGTTAAAGCTCACGAGCAAATAAATAAGAGTTAGGATCTCATCTCCTCTCATCTCTATCAGTTCAATAAAAAATTATCATATTTTAATGTATTATTCTTTTTTTAATATCACATAATTTTATTTATAAAAAAAAACAAAAAAATAATACATTTAAAACTTATAATAATAAAAATAATATTTCTTATGTATATATAGTATATTTTTACAAATAATTTTTTTTATACGTAATTTCATTTTAAACATTATTCAATTAAATTTCGTTCAACGTTATTAAAATAATGTTTTTATTATTATAAATTTTACGAATATTATTTTTTATTTTTTATAATTTATTTTTAACCCATTAACCCGTTACACATTCTCGTTAAAATCCAACATCTATCAACTAGAAGGAAAAAACTATATTGAGAAATCAAAGTTTAGTGTAATTTTCTTTCATTTTTTTCTTATAATTTTTTTTCCTTCTAATTCATATATGGTTTAAGTTAATAAAAAGGTATAACGACTTGATAAATAAAAAAATAGTTGCGTGATGTTAAAAAAAACAATATATGTCACATATTTTTTTTAGTGAGATAAATAGTAGACAGAAAATTTGAGATAGAAAGTCCCAGTCAACATATAATTAATAATTCAAGTAATAAGATCTTGACATAACATATATAATGGATTTTGATTCGTGGGTTCGAGTCTATTTGAGACATAATTTATGATTTGCTTTACTTTTCTCAAAATAATATGGTTTAAATGGTGACTTAAAGGATATCATCTTATTCTTAAGAGTAATTGTATTAAGATTTAAAAAAAAAAAAAAGAAGAAGGAAGGAATATTGTTGTTTTTGTGGTGGGATAGAACTTCATTTTCAAGGGAAAAGTACTTTGTCCTATGTGTATTCATGGCATATATTTACAGAATTTTATCTTTAATAGTCATCTTTCGCATAATATTTTAAAATTGGGTTTAAATGAGATTTTTTTTAAAAAGAGGCAAAATATTACCTTCAACTTGAAAACAAAATTTTTAATCAATTTTATTTTAAAAAAAGAAGATATATTAACTCCATTTTGTAAAACATAATTATTATAAACATAAAAAAATATTAATATCTTATAAATTTATAATTAATTTTAAATACATAAATCTTTTTATCATATCATATATTAAAAAATTTATTTTAAAAAATAAAAAATAATTTATTTTATAATAAAATAAATATAAATTTATATGTATATTTAAAATGATATGCTAAGCATTTTGATAATTCATAAATAATATAATACATTATTATTATTATTAATTATAATTATAATTATATTTAATAAATAATTATAATATTAATTATAATTATGATATAAAAAATAATATTCATAAAAATAATTAAATTATTAAAAAAAATTGTAAAGCCTCTCAATCCAACTTTCTACAAGAGACAATACAAACATTATTCATTATATCGTAAATTTTGTGTGAAAATATTATCTAATATAAAATAATTATAATTATTTTTATTATTAATATACTAAAATATATAAATTATATCTAATTAATTATATTTTAATACTTAAATAAAATTATTATTTATAAATATTTATTTTCTTAGTAATAATTAAAATTATAATAATATTAGATATATGTGTTATAATGTAATCTATTTTTTAATTTTTACAAATATCTATGATATTAATTGAATATCACAATACATTATGATTTTTAGTTTTTTATAACTTCAAAAATTATTATAAAATTATTTGATTAAAATTTTAATAATTTTTCATAAAATTTAGTAAAGTTTTTAATAATTTAAAATTTTGTAATTATTTTATAATTTATTATTATTATTTTAAGATAATTTATAATAAAATTTTGATAAGCTGTTTGTTATAAAAAAATTATATATTTATTATATAAATATAAATATAAATTATTTTTATTATTTTTTATTAACTCAAAATTTTATTTTTATTTTTATTTATTAAATATTTTATAATTTTTTTTATTTATAATAAAAATAAATTATTAAATTTTTTTCGACATGTTCCAGTTGAAGATTTTTTTTTTGATAAAAATGATTTTTTTTTGTTTTGAAAAATAGAGAGAAAAAAATGTCCCGAGGAATTAGAAAAGAAGTAGAAGAAGAAGAAAAAGAAAATAGGTGACCGGTTACTTGTTTAAAAGGTTATAATTTACCTCTTTTTAAATTAAATTAAGAAGGAGTCCTTTTTTAAACTATTTCATTTCAACCGACTATTTTAGACAAATGCCCTATATTTGCCTTATTATTTTGATTAAAATCGTTAAACCATTGTATTCGTCCTTCTCCTTGATGTCAGACATGTGCTAGTAATTTGGTCTAGCTGTAAATTCTTAACACCTTATGTAATTATATAAAAATTTGCTATTTCGAAAAAAAAAAAAATATTACAGCCGGACAACTTAGCAAAAGGAGAGTAATTAGTTCTAAATTTGTACTACACAAAACAAATTGTAGAAAACATCTACCAATATATTTATGTGTTCTTTTATTTAAAATTTTTATGTGTCAATATATCTTTTCGTATTATTTTATTTACATGTAATTACATGTCTGATCATCTAGTTAATTATATCTATAATATAAAAAACTTTCAATTGATATTAGAACGAATCATTAGATATATTTAATATTGCTTAGAACCTTGTTATGTATCACTTGAACTACTCATATTAAAAAACTTATATGAGAGCTTTTCTACTTCTATAGATGAGAATGTTTGGAATTATATTCTTTATTGTTAGAAACCACTTACAATTACCAAAAATAATATAATCACTCTCAAGTTTAGGAGGTGTTCCCACACATCCATTTTTGTACACTCATTTAATTACGTGTAATAAAAATTATCAAAAGTAATATTGATGGATTTAACTCCCCACGAGTATTGAGGAACTAGTTTTGCTTTTTCAAAAATCTATATGACAGTCAGTAAACCAGGCCTGAATTAATTTTGTAACATCATGATTATCTTTATGTAATTATCTTTTTTGAATATTACGATAATTATCAATTATTTATCTCATTATAAAGATTATCCAATTATAACATTTATCTAATAACTCATCGTTTATTGGACTGAAACATAACATATTTTAGTGATTGAGATCACTAATTTTTAAATTACGATCTATATTTAAAAGAAAAAATAACAAGATAACATTTGAAAGGTATTAAACGAATACAATGAATATTATATAGAGTAATTTTATATGATATTAGGTTACCAATCATTTAAATGGATAGATTTATGGTTATGGATAAGATTTTTTTAAAATTTAAAAAATTGTTAAATTTATGACCCGTAAATAATATTAAATTATGTAATAATATTGTAAAATGTTTTCCTATATATATTCCACGGAAGAGTGATAGAAGGGAGTGAGTTGAGGGCACGATGAAAGCGAAAGTTGTCGTTTATAAGTCCCACTCAAGGTCTGCAACTTGATTACTTTTTAGTTTTTTGCCACGTTTTTTTTAAAAAAATTAATAATAATAATAATTTAACATTTTATGACTTTTCAAATAATTGAAGATCGACTAATGAATTCCTATGATAAATAGATTCTTCAAAGGGGAGAAAAATAACAATTTGCTAGAATGAAAAGCAAATTCATACATAGAACACTAGCACCAGTTTTGCAAGTGCTAGACTTTAGAACAGACTGGCCATAAATGAGACAAACAAACTCACATGCTTAAGATGCCTTCAGATTGAAGGCACTAAGCACCAAATGCAACTAATTCCTTTTAGCATCTATATATACTATTATATTTAATGGAGAGTTGTTTATTAATATTGTTTGACATTTATGATTTCAAATTAAAACAAAAATGAAATAGGAGTGCTCTCTTCCAATCATTTATTTAATACTTTATTTTTTTAAATCTATTATTTTATATATCTATTAGTTTAAATAATAAAAGAGAGTTGCATTCCTTAACCAAAAATAAATAAATAAATAAAATTAAACCCAATTGTGATTAACAATTAAAAAAAGCAAATTTTCTTTTATTTCTATTTTATTTTAATATATATTTTCCTAAATTTAAAGTTTCTTTGTAATGTTAATTTATTGCCTTTAAGACTTTAATTTTTTTTTCATTTTTAATTAAACAAATATTTATTATTTAGTAGACTCCTACTATGATAAAGAATTAATAAAATAGTAATGATTTTCGTAACAACAAATATAAAATGATTTTCTTTTGAGATTTATTTTATTTTAAGATTTATTTCTGTAACTATAAAACTTTTTCCGAATATATAATGTTATTGAAATAATAGTTATATATATACTTTTACTTCGGTTTTATTTTAAGATTTATTTTCCGTATCTTAAACTTTTGGGGTGTTTTTACATCAACTTAATTTTGAGTTCGATACTCATGATATGTTTGAATTGTGTAATATTATTTTAAAATATATTATTATTAAAATGAAAATATTTTTAATTTTTTAATTTTAAATTAACCATTTTAGTTATTGATACATAATCAAGTGTCTTGCACATGATTAAAATAAGTCAGTGTATTCATATTTATTTCATACTTTTTGTTTGATAATTTTATATATGAATTATAGTCAGTGATTATAGATTTATTTGATAATTTATATATTTTTTAAAAATAATTTATTTTATTTTTAATTTTAACTTTTTATAATTTATTTAAAAAGTTTGATTATAAGATTTTCTTTAAAGGTAGATAACAACATAAATCTTTTGGTTATGTTAAGAATAATAGTTTTTTTTATAGCAATTTAATCCATATGTTTCTAAAAGTAGCAATAAAATGATAGTTGACAAATTTTCATTATATTTCTAATTTTTTTCAAATTTTTTAACTATTATTATTGACATATCAATTGCAGAGATGATAATTAATTAAAAAAATTATAATATTATCATTTATCCTTATCATGTCACTTTTTCTTAATAAAATGACCAAATTATTTAAAAAATATATTTAAGAGATTAAACTATTCTAAGTATATAACTAATAAATCTTGCATGCATTTGTTTATTTTTTATTTTTTTTATCATGCTTATATCTATTGAAGCTCACTTGTTTTTAATACACTTAAAAAAACTAAATATATAACATTTGAGACAAAATGTCGAACATATTTAATAGTCGTTACAATCAGAACATTTAAGTTTAATAGTTTCTTTCTGTGATAATTTAATCTAATAATTTTAAAAGGTGATAATTTAGTTCAAATTATCAACTTTTTAGTTTTTTTTAAATATTTTTTATTTTTTTTAAAAAGAAAGTTTTAGTATAATTTTTTTCTCACTATTTAATATTAAATATTTGCTGAAGTAGTTTTTTAAAATATATAAAAAAAATTATAATCATATAAAGCGTTGGTTGAATAATACAGTTATTTCGTTGACATGCATAATGCATATAAATAATACTTACGGAGATGATAAAATGTATACAAATATTATTAGTCCTCTTTTCAATATCTTAAATTTTTAAGAGAAATTGTTTTATAACAACTTTTAACATAATAGAATAATATTTATACTTTATTTTATTATTATAAAATAAATTAACCAAAAATTTAAACCCAAATGATACATTAATTATGCATATCGGCATTATTCGAAATAAATAAAGCAAGGAAAAAAATATAATTTAATTAGAAAAAAGTAAAAGATAATTTCTCTAATATTAAATTAGAAAATAAAAGTTGAAAGAGTTTTTTTTTATTTAGTAAATAGCATCAGGATATTGCAGCTTATATTAGTAAAACATATAAATCTAGTAGATTTGTTTAGTGTACTACATATATTCTTATTTGATAGTGTATAAAAAAAATATCTTCTATTAATTAAAAAAATAATAATATAGTATTTATGAGGGTGATCGTCTATGTCTTCTATTGCACACAATTCATTAGCTAGACTCTTCATTTTATCAAAGTAATCTAGCACGCTCAAGTAGTACACTCAACTTTCCTTTTCTATGAGTTTGCAACTAAAGTTTGATCTCCATGACATAAGTCTTAGAGGTAGAAATGAAATTTCTCTCAATACTTTTCCACATATCAAATGCAGTAGGTTTACTAAACACAAGAACTAACATTGAAGTAGAAATTGAATCATAGATACTGCTCTTCATCACTCCATTGATATGAGTCCACAAGGCATATTCTTGATTAGGTTTTGAAGAACCTTCAAGAAACTTGTGTTGCTCTGCTCACTCATTGATGAAACCTTCTACACCACAGACAATGATCTAACTAATTATATGCTCTTTCCACATTAGGTAATTACTCCTATCAAGTTTCACTCCAATAGAAACACTTGTAGGAGGAACTATGATAGCTAATTTTACTAGCTATTTAGAAAGCAAATCTTAATCACAATCTCTGATTGAGATTGATGAATCATATTCTTCTATGACTTGGGTATTCATGATTAATATTCTCTTGAATTCACCGATGTATCTTGAAAAAAAAAACTTAATTTTTTTTCTTCAGATTTTGTAGTTCTTATACTGTATACAAGAATTGGAGTGAAGAAAATGAATTCTCGATATGTTCTCATTAACTTACCATTGCTTTATATACGAGTGTGAATCCTTAATATGTTAGTGTAACTAACTAATATAGTCTCAACCCTTAAGCCTTTAGCCACGTGACATCATCTCAATCATACAAGTTAAAACCGTATATAAACAAAAAATGATTTTCGTTACTCCTTAATTTTTAAAAGCAAACCAATCAACATAAAAGGAAAAATCTATTCCATTATCATCTTTATTAACACAAACCAAACATCACCCCATAATGTATACGGATCCTTAAATTTGTTGGGAGAATGAAACTACACTAGTAAAGGTCACGATAGTTTTGTTATCAAGTACAAATAAGTATTTTACTCTTGTAATTTTTAAAATTAACACCCTTAATCTTATTATCTATGAAAGTTATACAATATAGTGTAAAACTTAGTTCTTCTTATAAGATTATAAATACTTTAGTCTTAATATTTTTGATAGATTAAAAATATTCATTTTAATAATTATGAGATTAAAAATAATTATTTTTCATAATAATATGACTAATACTTAATCCATAAATTAAAAAAACAAAATGCTCATTTAAAAAAAATGAGGCCTTTGCTACCTTACATCCCTTAAAACTAGAATAAGTTGTCTTATATTAATGCTAATCATACACTCTCTTCCCTCCTTGTATCTATGACATGTATAACTTTAATTTTATTTTATTTTAAGGAAAGCACAATTTACCAAAAATAAAAATGACAAATGCAATTCAAAAGTATAAAAATGCATATAAGTGTGTCCTTACCTTAGCATTTCTCTTTTTTATCTTATTTTCCTCAAATTTTAAAGATATTATGAAATTACCTTTTCGTTCCCATTAACTTTGGTTTAAATCAAAATATATCTTTAATATTTTTCAAAGTTAGAAGAGTGTCTAAGCATAAAAGGAAAATCTCAAAGGCATTCCAGCTAATTTCCTTTTAATGGAATGCTTTATAGTAGATGGTTCCGATTAAGCCTACGAGTTATAATATTTTTAGTTAATTTTATATTCTTCCTGCTTCAATGAGGTATTATTAGGATGGATATATGTAACAACAAACAAGCAGCAGTAAAAATAATCATGGGTATCTTAAGCTTCATAGTCGATACTCAATACTACATTTTTAATGGATAAAAACCTCATAAAAAAATGAACATTTTCACATTTGTATACACTAAAATCCTGATAAAGAGTATCTACTTAAATCGTCCTTGTATAACAACAGGTAAATAAGGTATATCAGCAAACGGGATATAAGAAATAACATAGCTTGTATGCTGCTACATTCTTACAGTTAGGTATCCCAAGCATTGCAAAGAATCCTCCGCACGCCCTTTAAGTGTGAACAAACTGGTGCACTACCAGAAAAAAAGAGGGCTGAATTGCTGAACTCAAGCCGGCAACTGGAGTTTTTTGTTGTTTTTCCAGCTGGGAGAGTAAATAAAGAACATTGTATTAGATAAATTTCATTTCGTCCGAAAACAAAAGAAAAATTCATCAAAAGTATTTTTAGTGCATTTTTGAGAGTAAGATCCATCACCTATGGAAATAGTAATAGAAGAAATCAGCATAAAGCAATGTCTGAACAATCCCGGCAATCCAAGCTGCAACAATCAAAGAAAGATAACACGAGTACAGTGAATGACAGAAAGCAAGAGTGTACTGAATCACACAAGAAAGGTTGAATGGGCCAAATATGGTGGATTGTTGCCTAGTGTAGACCAGTAACTGCAATGATTTTAATGTTAGGATGCTAGCACGTTGAGTTTGTCAGCCCAAAGACTATTTAAGCAAAGCCTGACAAGCAAAGTGCTAGGTCAAGATAGACTAGAAAGGGATTAATTTCCAAGATGGTTCATAAAAACCCAAAGGATTTTCAAAATCACAGTGTTATGGTTAATGCTCAAACCAAATAGGACATTCTTCAAAAACCAAAACACACACCAGAAAAGGAAGGGGGATTCCTAAAGATCTTAAAATGGTAGAATCAAGCAAAAAGATTTAGACCAAATGCCATATTACTTCCATCATAATAATAGTTAGCAAATAAGGTTTATTGATTTTTTTTTTTCCTAACATAAGGTTCATGTGATCATGTCTAGTTTGTTCCATATTGAATACAAAAGAGTAAGTGACTAGACAAGCATGAAATAGTAGCTACTTCAAACAACATAAAGATTCTGATAACATGACATATAACATTAATGAATTTAAACTCTATTAGTTCCATCATCATATATTTATATATATTCATTTGAGCCATAAATGAAGTTCAAGTGACTTCAAGATCATGCCCAAAAGACATACATTAAATAAAACACAAATGTCATCACAACAGAAATGCACAAAAACAGAGTGAGAACGTGAGAGAGACATACGGATCCAGTGAACATAATGCGGCTCAAAGAAGTAACGGTAGATCCAGTTGAAAATGTATAATGTTCGGTAAGCTCTGCATCAAGACAAGTAATGGAGCATGTAAGAATATTCTTTATAAGTTTTTCAATTTCATGTATGAGGAAAAGTTAAAAAGAAATCTAAGATCATGTCAGCTAAGCACCTGAGAACAGAGCTCGATCTTGAGGATTTTAAGTATCATTTTTGAATTAGCAAGTAGGCTTCTCTTTTGTAAGAATGATCTTAAGAATGATTATTAAGGATTATCTATTCAGTTAGATCCTAACTATGTCTAAAATCACATTTAGTTGTTAGTCTCTTAATTTACACAATTTAATCCACAACATTTCTAATTTGAAAAATTATCTCTATTTAGTCATAACACTAAACCATCACGTGAATGTCAGTTAGGTATCTAACCAAATTATAATTTGAGTCGTAGGTTAGGGAACAAATTTATTAATTGACTTAGGTGGATCAACAGAATTCAGAAACTAAACAATTTGAAAAGAATTTAAAAATTAAATTAGGCTTAATTTGTCAAATTTAGGAAGGTTATGGACTAAATTGTAAAAATTAAGAGGTCAAAGACCAAAGGGTAACTTTGAACATAGGTTAGGGACCATTTAAATAGAAAACCAAAGATTAAAACCAAAAATTTAGGGATAAAGGAAATTTTTACTACCGAAATATGTATTTGTTACATAGTTACCACTAAACCTGTATGTTCGTTACAAAAATACCACTAATCCTTTTAAAGGTTGCAAATGAACCATTTAGTTACTTTAGCCATCAAGAACGAGTTATAATTTATTGTTAAAAATATAAAAAATAGAAGAAACAAAAATCTCGTGTGCGTTGCACCTGATCATCTGCTTCTACCATTTCCCCTCTCACATATCTTGTTTTGCATTGCACCTTACTCTCATCTTTACTTTCTCCCCAAACCAAACCACCCCTCCAAAAAACTCCCCTCCCAATCCAATTTTCGATGACCCTTGCTTCATCAAGGCACAACACCTACCAAAAAGTAGGCTGCCTGCACCAACATTGTTGGTTGGCTCAAATCCAATGAGTATCAACACCCCTCTCTCTCTCTCTGACGCTCGCTCTCTCTTCTCTCTCATATCTCTCTCATTTTCCAGTCAACAATGTCACTTTCTGACCACAATTACTGGCTAAAGACGACAACCACCTGATCTAGGCCAGATTGTCGTCCATTTTTCTACTGGTCTGATAAGGTTTCTTCCCCCTTTCTCTTGTTTTATCTATTTTTTGTCTGATCTAGCCCAACTGTGCTTCTTCTTTTTTTTGGGTTTGATCATCTGCAGATGAATGGGTTTTGGATTGTGGTATAACATGGGAAGTGAGATAATTTGGGTTTGATCAGGTAAGGTAGAAGCAACTTGATGTGGTATATGTTCAGGATTTCTGGTTTAAAGTATTGCTTGTGGGATTGTTTAGAGGTTGAGGGTTTGGTTATCTATGGTAAGTAGTGATCAATTTTGGGTAGAGATTAGTTGGGGAAAGAGAGAAGATCACGTGCAGCACACCTGATTATTTTCGATTATTTTTAATGATTAGCAGTGATTTTTTAAGCATCATTGACAACAAAGTGATTGAATGGTACATATGTAGCTTTTATAAAGAACAGTACAATGTTTGTATAAAAAATAAGTGGTATTCTGATAGTAGTGTCAAATGAGCAGCTCAGACCAGCTCAACTCATTTAAGATTGATCAAATGAGCTCACGAGTTGAAAAAAGCCAAATTCACCGAGTTCATTGATAACTCTACAAAGGTAGAGTTATTTATCACTTCTATACCACTTATTTACCTTTTTATGTATTAAAATATCATGCAAAAGCTTAATTTATATTTAATGTGGCAATGTAAGTAAGAAGATATCAAACATATTAAAAATAGGCAAAAACAAGGACAAATATAGAATTACGGGTTCAATCGATCAACCAAGAAATGGATTAATCGAATCTTTATAACTGGAGCAATACAATTTTTATAACTAGATCAATCGAATTTATATAACTGGATCGATCGAAAAAGAAGTAGATCGATCAAGGGGTCATTACTCGATCGATCGAGCAGCGAGAATTAAAAAAACATGAGCACAAAATGAAATTCTAACTTTCAACCTCAACCCTTGGATCATAGTAATATAAATCTTAATATAATGAGGATCAATTTCAGTCTTTTTAAAACGTCATATGGAGGTCATAACTAACATATAATGAAGAGATACAAATAGAAAACACAATGAAGAGACACAAATAGAAACACACAATTAAGAATCAACACCCTAACAACTGCCAAGAAGAAAAAAAAGTTCAACAAGAAATTAAAAGAGACAACTTTGTGAAGAATTAAAGAGAAAATTAGTGCTATAAATCAAGAGATTGAGTATATTCCTTCTTCATCTTCTTTATTTATCAATTGTATTGTCTTACTTTATGAAAAATCTGAACTTTATGAACATAATTATGTCTAACTAATTTATTAATCTAGAAATCTTATAAACCTAATTTTTTACATGTGATGAGCTAATATTTTACCCTAATTGCTATCGCAATTCAATTATATTATTTAATCTAATTTTTATGCTATTAATTGTTTGGCCAACAATTGATCTATAAAGACAATTAAATAGATTTGAGAGAATTATTTAATTGTTTGTCTTAATTAAATAACATGCATAGTTTCTAGGTAGAGATATACGATTCTTATGTGTGATCTATAATTGATGAGCTTAATGTGTAATATGTAATTTAATTGACATGAGAGTGTAATTAGGTTAATTACTACATGGTGTGTAGTGCACTTGAGAAATGAGTACATGCTAGATTAGATTCAATTGATCATACAATTCATTGATGATTATATTAGGGAAGAATTTTAATGATTCACAGGTTAGGAAATTAGAGGATTAAAGATTCCTAGATCGTTTTCTCATATATCTTCATAGTTGTTGCAAATTGTGATTTAAAATTAGTTGTCAATTGTCGCAATAATTATATTGGTACTAATTTATAAGTTACACAACTATCCGTACTTAAGTACATTATATTACTTACACGACCCCTATACTTATGGAACGCATCGTGTTGATTATTCACGAGCTAAAAAGGCCTAATTCACATATTCACGAGCTCAAATGAGCTAGTTCATATAGCTTATGAGCTCATTTAACAAAATATTTTTGTTAATGATAACATTTTCATAATTACAATAATGTTATTATAAAAATCGTAACTAAGAGATACTATTTTATTTTTTTCTTATTTTATAAAACATAATCAAAAGGTAATATTTATACTCACATTTTTGTTTTAAAAATATTATAAATATTTTTTATTTTTTATTTTTTGTTTTACTTTTTTAGAACGGTAAATGAGCAAGATTATAAGCTAAGCCCAACTCATTTAAAAGTGAGTTGAACTGAACCTAATTCATCTAAAATTTAAATATGTTAAGTTGAGTTATAATTCACCAAAGGTGAACTAAACCTAAGTGAGATGAGCCAAAACTCATTTAACACCGTGAATCACTGCACATACAGAGACCATAACATTGAATTTTAAAGGGAATAGATTATATTTGAATGTGGGGAAAAAATATTTTTTTAGTAAAAGGTAAAAATGTCTAACAAATGCATTTTTGAAGTTAAAATAAACTTAAGATCAAGGTTTTAAAAGACAATTTTATGCCTTGAGGCATTTTTCTCGCATGATCCAAGAAGTAAGCTCAAGGTTATATGAGGCATAAACCTCATTTTAAAAAATTTAAGACAATTTTCTCCCAAATACGAGTTATAAGCCGAAATTTTTACTACAAATTAATAAGAAAGAACTGACAAGATAACAAAATTATAATAACGTAGTCATAATTTTATAGTGAAATGATCATGAAAACAAGTTAACATGTGATTTTAGGAATATTAATAAAATATACTTTTTTCTCATGTAAAATATGAATAAGGTCTGAGGACTCTAATCATTAATTGGAATGCTTGAGGCCAAACAAATAATTTCAGACAGATTGGTTTTCCCTATAAAAACTAGTTTTTAACCTAGTATGGGTTGACTATCAGGACACCATTGATTTTCAACACACGCATGAGAAGACAATCCAGAGACAGAGAAAGTTTGAAAATATCCACAATAGACTCATTGCACACCACCTAATTGCATAAGTCTCAACTAAAAAAAGGCACAAACTTCAAATAAACCGTTTGAAGCTCAACCTTGACTCAGTGGATAGATGATGCTTATTAAGGCAAGCCTCATTGCGAACCTCAAAATAGCAAGTTAAAACTATGCCTAAGATATAATTAGTTAGATGACAAGTTGAGGTGTTAGATGTCTTCCAAGGTACTAAGAGAAGACACTTATCTTTAGGTATTTAACAAATGGAATGAACTGGATTCATCGACAGCCATGGAATGCAGGTTTAGGGGAAAAGGTACACTAACATTTATTTATCAGTATTGATTTCATACACAAGCTGGAGGGGAAATGACGGCATCTAGTTGCTCATCAGTTACACAATATTATCAAGTTAAGAGCTGTTTAGCAACAAAAACAAAAAGTTAAGAAGCCAAGAATCTTAGACAGCATGAAATTCTACATAATAGCTTATAACTAAAAGGAATATTGACATACCCAAGAAGAAATACATATTGACCAGTCAAGTTGTCTATATTTCTGGTTCTCTGTAGTAGCACCAGCTGAGGAAGTATAGCAACAGCTTCCAGAAACAAGGAAAATGACCACATGACCTAATTTTGTGAAGCATGTAAGAAAAATATAATAAGGATGAAAGTAGAACCATTTTTTTGCTCCTATGTTCAGCAAGATTGACAGAAACAAAATGGTGAATCCACCCTTAGCAATGGCATGCAAAAGACATAGAGCCCCAACAAAATAATATGACAACAGACCTCCTTAAAGGTGAACTTCTCATTAACAATAAGGCCCAAGAGTAGACAAGGCAGTATAAGGAAATAATGACGAAAGGTGTCTTGCTCCTTATCATAGGACCTGCGGACAATCCTGTGTTGCCTCATGTACCAAACGATTGAAAATGAGCTCCCCAAGAATATCAATTTCATTATGGTATTATAAAGAGATATAAAATCTGTAAAAATGTCCAAGTAGCGAGCAGCAAAAACAAGGGCATAGAGTTCTTGAGTCTTTAAAGAAACACCTGCATTTGAAATAAAAGTATATCAGCTGGATGCATGAAACGTGTTTTAGAATGGAATTAGTGCTAATTAAGCAAAACTACTTCCAAACAAAGGTAAGAGCCAAGAAGTGTTATTATGTACTTCTGAAATCACCAACTTTGTCACAAAATAGCCCAATGCCTTCAAAAAACTGTATCTATTCTTCACGCCCCCTCTTTTGTTTTTCACAGTTAAAAATAACTGGAAACCACCAGCTAGACTCCAAAACCATGCCATACGTTTAGAATAGATGAAGTGCTAATAAAGTAACACTGGTTTCAATGAGGTGTAATGTGTTTCCAATCTCCCCAAGCTCGCCACATAACAGTTCAATGCCCTTAAAAGACTGACTATCTCGTTTTTATGCCCTCCTCTTTGTTTTTAATGGTTAAACATAACTAGAGTGATGAACTAGTTCTCGCTACATAGACATCCACAAAACTTGTCGATCTGATATAAGAACCTCAGAATCAAAATAGCGACCTGCCCGACCACAAAGTAAAATGTTTGTTCCCAAATTCCAGACCCCGTTCCCAAAACCCAAAGCAAAATCCAGTTTCGTCTTAGAGCAAGACATTTTCCCCTTGTTTCGCGAAAACCTAAATAGGATACCATGAAAACGTCTTCTCTACCGACCGAACACATCAATTATTCCAAGATTAACAACTACCAACTCAGTAATTTGGCATTGTACCAAGTATATAATTCAGCTAGGCTAGAAACGGAAGCTGGAAAGCCAAACAAACAAACAAAAATTGAGATTTTAAAATGGCTCATTCCAAAATATTGCACAGTAAATGTGAGAGTTAATTTTATTGGTTTTGATAATCCATAAAAGGCAAACATGGTCATGAATTAAAACTGAAAACCCAGACAGAAAAAAAATGAAGAGAGATTTCACAATTGGATCATTCCAAAAATTTCACAGCGAATGTGGGTAAATTTTATTGGTTCCAATAATTCATAAAACAAAAAACATTACACGGCGAAACGAGCCCACATTTAAAATTGAATGCTATAACGATTGAAGTTACAGAATCCGATACCAGCGCAGGATTTGATGGTGTGGATCTTGAGAAGCAAGACCAGAACACTGGCCAGGTGGGTCATATCCCCAGCCAATCTGAAAATATTCATCTCTTACGATTTGGTTTGAGTTGCGGATTTGGATATGTCACTCCAATACCACAAAACCCCTCAGATCCACTGAAGTTCTCTTGACAATTTCTTTGCTCGCTGCTCAATCGCCTTCCAATTAATTGGTGTAGCTTAACAAGTCAATTTGCAGAAGCAAATTAACCGTTTTATTTTCGGAGTTCACTCACAGCTATTATATTTTCTTTCCTAGGCGACTCACTGCTATTCAATCTACAAGATTTTCTTTGCTATTAACAGTTTATAAGTAATTTTTATCTCCATTTTATAGAATTTTATTATTAAAAAAATTTGAAAGATTATATTATTTTAAATCTTATTTATAATTAAATTATAATATAGTTTAATTAAATTTTATTTAATATTATTAAAATAATATTTTTTATTATAAATTTTAATAGGATTATTTTTTATTTATTTATTTGTTTTTGGCGGCTCTTTCCTTTTCTTTAACGCCGTGTAGAGACTTCTCATTTCTTTTACTTTTAGCTTTCTTAAATCCATTAGGACCCTTGGTGAGAAACCATTTTAGACAAACAAAAAAAAAATTACTTTCAAAATATTTAATCAGAAAGGTAATGGGAAATTATCATTTATGTACTTGAGTTTTAATACTCTAATAATTTTTTTTATATTGATATTTATTTATCAATGATTATTTATTTTTTCTTTTATTTATAATAATTTTTTTATAGAATTACTTAGAATATAAATGTTATTTTAAAAGTTATTAAAAGACAAGTAAAGAACCCCTTTGACATTATACAAAACAAGAACCTAAACAGAACTCTTGACATTAACGACAGAGTTTCTCATAAGTTACCCACATTGAAATCTCTTTCAGCTCAAGCTCCAATCCCCAACACAGAATTACAGTAATCATTTCAAAAACTCCAACCAAAAAGGAAAAAAAAAAGACATTTAGAAGAAAGAAGCATGTTAGCAATTTGTACTCATAAAAATGGGATCAAAATGGTCACAACATTCTTCTTCTTCTTCAGAAGATATCAAGAATCTCCAAAATGAAATTGTTGCAAAGAGGACAATTCCCTTTACTAACCCAAAGCTCCCTAGAACACAACCTGCAAAATGTATGACCACAAGGAACAAAGGCAGCACCTTTATGCCTAACCATACACACACAACAAGTATGCTCCACTTCACCAATACCCTCCTCTTCTTCATACTCATCTTCCTCCTCTTCTTCATATTCATCTTCCTCGTCTTCATCCCCCATTCTATATCGTGACCCAATCACACCCATTTGTCTATCTGTCTCTTCTAACAAGTCCATCAGTGACATCCTCACTGGCTTTCCTCCTTCATTAGCACCCCTTTCTTTTTCCTCTTCTTCTTCCGCAGCCGCAGCAGCTGCCGCTTTTGCTTCCGCTGCCTCTTGCGCTGCCACTGCCTCTCTTGCTGACATTGATCGCTCCTCATTTAATGCCACTGATAAGCACCGTGAAGAGTTGCTTCTCGGTGGTGGGTCAGTTGCGTCTGCCTCCGGTGCAAACCGAATTGACTTTCGACGGCCCATTTGTGACCGAACATTAGGTGAATTATCCTCGTGATCATTTGGGTCTGAGCGGAATGACTGAGTCGGACCTAATCGGGTCGAGATACCACCGGCCATTTGAGGTCGGGAGGCAGAGACATTGTCCTTTGGGTGAGTCATGGTGTATTGTTGATGGGATTGGGAAAGTTCTCCCGGATTTATTTTCATAGTTACCGAACTGGCCCTTATAGAACCTTTGTCTTTGATAATGTCTAAGAGGATTCGACTAGGATGGTGAGCCGATTAAATCTGAAGAGTTGTTGTTAAGTTTCAGCTATAAACAGTTGCTGCCATCTAATCGAGTAGAGTCATTCTTTCGCGATTTGGACCACCTACACCTCCATCTCATGGGCGGCTTGAGAACTGCGGAGGAACAAAGCGATACATGAAATTGATATTTTTATATTATAATTTACTTTTATTTTTAATCATATATTATATCAAACAAATAACAATTGGGTGATGAGATTGATATAATTAAATTTATTATTATCAAATAATTTTTTATTAATCATAATTTTATAAAATAATAATAAAATTAAAATACAATTAATAATAAAAATATAATAAATAATTTATATATTTTTATTAGGATAATAATAAAAAATGATCATGAAATATATTTCAACATTTTCATCGATAATTGAAGTTTTCTAACGGAGCTATACAGATAAAAACAAGTCTACATTTTATCCAAATGTTAGGAAATAGAAATTATCTTTTACAAATCATCTAGCCGGTACCTAAGACAACTACTCATGACTCATCTACATGAAGGATGAGATGTCCGGTTCCATATCAGAACAAATAATCATTGTTGTCACAAAAACTTAATTATAGAAGTTATTCGATGAAAACATTGATTTGGGTTTTCTTGGAAACGCAAGAGAAATAATGGGTTGGTTGCAAAATTTCTTCTTTGAAATAGAAATTTGTACTTAAAGAAGATGAAAAGGAGAACATGGTATCAAAAAACAGATAAAACAACTACTGAAGGAACTAACAAAACTATCTCACTCTTGTTAAACCTTGGAAGGAAAAGAGTATAAATTAAAGAAGAAAGATATGCATAAATTTAAGTTAAAATAGTGACGCTATAAGTTTCTAAATGGGATTATTTTTTAACTATATTTTCACGATGTATTTTATTATTATTTTAATAATAATTCGATAATATTATTAAATAATAATAATATTAAGGAATAAATAATATCATAAATAAAATGAACGTTTTATCTATTATTTGTGTTTAGTTTATAAAAATAATATTACTATTATTATATTTATTTGAACAATAGAATCAAAATAATAATAATTATTAAAAAATATATAAATAAATTAAAATTAAAAATAAATTTTATTTTATTTTATTTTTAAATGAGATAAAATAATAAAATAATAATAAATAATTATATAAAAATATAAGAAAATAAAATATTTAAACTTTTTATTAAAGGATGTGTGAAAAATAAGAATTTTTGATATCGTTATAATGCTTTGCATTTTATCATTAATTAATATCTATTAAATATGAACTTATTTTAATAATAATAAAGATTGTTGTCTCAATTTTCCTTTATTCTATAAGTAAAAGCAGGATGAGGAAGAGCAATAATGAAAACCTTACTTTTTGAGAAGTTTAATTTGTGGAAACCTTTCAGATCTGACTGATTATTTCTCCGGCTGAGCACGCACCAAAAACTCAGCTAAAATGCATGAAATGAATAAATTGGGTAGAGATTGAGAGTTTTTGACTTGCTTTTTCCCATTTGTGACAGGATTGATATACTGAAATGGAGAAAAATGATGGTTATTGAATGGACAGTGGAGCGAGTCTTGTGGGAACACAACGGTCCCTTTATTTTCCTTCCTTCCTTCCTTCCTTTACGGCAAAATTGTTATCGGTGTTCATGTTTTAATAGCTCCATACCATGCATTTGTTATAATCGGTTATTTAAATTCTATGCTGAGAACGTATGAACATTTAAATAAGTTTTATATTTAATGAAAGTATAATTTAATTTTGTATGTATTAAATATGATAACATAAGTTTAAAAGATTTAATAAAATCTTATTATCTTTACAAAAATTAAGAAAATATAAATTTAATATTTTCAAAAAATATATTTTTATAATTATTTTTTTTATAAAGAAAAAATATTTTTATTAATTCAATAAATAAATATAAGTAAACTATCTTTCATTCAAAATATTTTAAAAGTTCTAATATATACATAATATGTTATAATTACAAAATGATATATTTTCGATAACTTTAATTATACGTATCATACGTATGATCATATATATGATCAAGATAATGTTTGCAAAAATTGCTTTTAATACTTTTGTATTGATTTTTTTAATAAATGTAACTTATTTATAAATGTATTATATACATTATTATTATTTATGTTTGTTTTAATAAATGATAATTTAAAAGAAAAAATTATATTAAAATTTAATTTTTAATATGCTTGAAGTGGGCACTGGACTCGAAATCCATTGTGTTTGTAATTATATATATATATATATAAATAAAGTAAATAGATTTTTTATCATAGACATTATAATAATTTAAGGAAAAAAAAGCACCTAAAACTATAGAACTTTGACAAGTATCTTCAAAATTTCCCCAAGAGAATCATAGATGGTGAATTCTTACAGATGAACTAATATTTAATCATTAGTTTGATTGTTTCAACATGAGAAGAGAGTCCCACATTGAACTTAAAATACTCAACTTTAATTTTTCTCTTCTTAAATTCTCATAATGCTTTAATAAAATGTGTCATGTATTATGCATATGATATATTTTGATAAAAAAACAAAGAAAAACACTACATAAAATAATTAAAAAAGAAATTATTTATTATTTTTAAAATAAATAATGATATAATATTTATATATTTATTTTAATAAAAAATATAAATATATTATGTTTGATAAAAAAATGAGTAATATTATTGGTTTATAATACTAACTCATTTTTATTATAAAAGTAACTAATAATAATAATAATATGAGTAATAAAATATAAGTTTTTATAAAAAAAATATTTATAATAATTTTTAAATAAAATAAAATAAAATAATATTATTTATAATTAATATCAAAATTATATAAATTATTGATAACAGTATTATATACTTGTTAGTTAACGTAGAGTTGGTTTTCTATTTAGTACCAAACCCCGGCCACAAGCCCCAATTTATCCATTTCCAATCACCCTAGTTTCGCTCTCTTTTGCACGGTAACTCTGCCGGTCAGAATCTTCCATTACTGCAGTTTGGTAAGCTCGATAACCGACATTCACTAAGCCAATAGTTTCCACAGTCCACTCTCTCACTCTTATTCCGTTCTCCGTCTTTAGTTCTCGTTCTTCATCACTCCATCCCCTTCTATAATATGTAAGATACTTGTTTCATGATTGTCAAATTTAGGTTGTTGGCTTTTGGTTTGAAATGATTTCTTCGTTGTGCTCTGTATATAGTTAAAGTATGTAACTGGGCTCTGCACTCTGTCGTATCATGAAGGTTTTGGAGCCGAAACAGTATGTTACTATGATATTAGCTAGTTTGGTGATATGATACGATATGATACCTTTGAATCATTCAAAAGGAGTTGTAATGAACTTTTTTCATTACATTTCAAGTTATCTTTTTTTCTGGATTTGTTGAATGCTTCTTGAATTTTTGAAACATGAAGTTTCTCACCTTGATTTCTCTCTTTTTTTTCCATGTTTGGAGGAAAAAAAAATTTTAACTGTAAAAAACATGGAATGCAAAGAAATGTTTTTAAGTATTATGCTCGAGGACAATATGAAATTAGATATTATTTAGTATGATTATTCTGATTCCTATGAGATATTTGTTCTAAGATGCATCATGTTGAAGGGGGTGCTCTCACTGATGTTTCTGTATCGCAAACTTGTTATGTAAAGTGCTTTTCTGTATCGCAAACTTTTATGTAAAGTGTTTTTGTATGATATTTCATCCTTCCATGCCCTTATCCGAGTAGGGAAAGATTTAGTTTTGGGCTCTAATCCTTCATAGTCAACGTTTTAGACATTTTAGCATTTCGGATTCGAATTACTTACCGTATCCAAGTGTTACTTTTGTAATTGTCGACTCTGATGAGCTTCATTACTCAATGATTAATTTGAATTTTTAGCTAAAGTTTAAGAGTGGGAACTAGCAGATCAAGTGGCATAGACAAAGCCTTTGGAGTCCAAAACACTTTTATGTAAAGTGTTTTTGTATGATATTTCATCCTTCCATGCCCTTATCCGAGTAGGGAAAGATTTAGTTTTGGGCTCTAATCCTTCATAGTCAACGTTTTAGACATTTTAGCATTTCGGATTCAAATTACTTACCGTATCCAAGTGTTACTTTTGCAATTGTTGACTCTGATGAGCTTCATTACTCAATGATTAATTTGAATTTTTAGCTAAAGTTTAAGAGTGGGAACTAGCAGATCAAGTGGCATAGACAAAGCCTTTGGAGTCCAAAAGGCAGGAAAGATTGTCTTGATTGCTCAAGTTCATTATTTTGGTTGGTTATGATCTGTAGATTATCTAACAGGATTTTTACGAAGTTTTGATGTGGGAATCTTGAACTTTTACTTGTTTATTTCGATGACTGGTTTCGATATTTCATTGGATGCATGATACCCTGCTCCCATCAGCATGCAATTGGATTTTGAGTGTTGCATGATGTGTGCAATTATTTCAGGGAATCCAGTGTTTGATGCATGTGCATTTGAGGGTATTAGACATTCACGAAATATATTAGTTGCTTGATTTTCTTGTTTTACCTCTTCAAATTAACATGAAAATAACCTGTTCCTCTCCTGTTTCCTTCCGGGAGGAGTTTGAATCCCTATAAAGTATTAACTCGATGCCTATTGGCCAAAGAATAATTGACATATGAATAAACTATTTTTTTTTTTTTTTTGCTAAGATGTAAATAAACTAGTTCCCTCATCATTTTTCCCTCATCATTTTTCCCCTTTTCTTTAGTTTTGATAAATTGCAATGTCCTTCATGTATCAGATTTTGCTTTCCAGCCCGACAACTCTTTTTCCCCCTTCAAAATCCTGACTATCAGTTCACTTTAGGTTTGTTAAGATGCCGCTCTCTCATTTTTTTTAAATAAATCTATTAGGTGGCTTTAATTTATTATTTTATTTAGTTTTAATTACATGTCAGAAATATTTTCCCTGTTGTTAGGATTCTTCTTGGTATCATTTCTTGTTTTGTTCAGGAAGCTTTACAGACTATGCCAACCTTTTAAAATGTTTTCCTATATATTTTATTTTTCTAACCTATGTATGAGGAGTTTACTATTAAGGAAATAGACAAGTTATGATTTTGGAGCTGATAGGCAATGTTTAAATTTTTGTCTTTTTTGCAGTTTTTTATAGTATATGCCCTGGTAGTATGAAGATCAGAAGCTACAGTGCAATTACGAGACCTAGCTTTTCACTCATTCATCCAGAGTTTTGTAGACCTGTGCATCACAAACGTCAATCAAATTCTGTCTCAGTCCTTAAAATTCCTAGTAATAGAAAGAAGTTGGTTGGCTCAATTATAAAGTTGCATTGCTCCGTTGTTGAGAGAACATTTTCATCCAGTTATGCAAAGTCATCTGTCTCAAAGCATGAAACTACTCATTTGGCTAATAACAGAAGGGGTACATCTCTCTATAGTCGGCCTAGTTTATTAGAGATGAAAAATGATAGGATGGAAAATCGTGCTCGGGTTTATGAGTTCTTGCGAGGAATTGGTATTGTGCCAGATGAGCTTGATGGATTGGAGCTTCCTGTGACAGTTGAAATAATGAGGGAGCGTGTGGATTTTCTTCACAAGTTGGGGCTTACAGTTGCTGACATCAACAACTATCCGCTTGTGCTAGGCTGTAGTGTGAAAAAGAACATGATTCCTGTGCTTGATTATCTTGGCAACTTAGGTGTTAGGAAATCCACTTTCACTGACTTCCTGCGTAGATATCCACAAGTACTCCATGCCAGTGTTGTCATTGACCTTGCTCCAGTAGTCAAGTACCTCCAAGGGATGGATATCAAGCCTAATGATATACCCCGAGTTCTTGAAAGATATCCTGAAGTGTTGGGATTCAAACTTGAAGGGACCATGAGCACATCTGTGGCCTATTTGGTAGGCATTGGTGTTGCAAGAAGAGAGATTGGAGGGCTTCTAACACGATACCCAGAGGTTCTTGGGATGCGAGTCGGTCGGGTGATCAAGCCTTTTGTTGAATATCTTGAAAGCTTGGGTATTCCAAGATTAGCTGTAGCTAGGCTGATAGAGAAGCGACCTCACATTCTCGGATTTAGACTAGAGGGGAGAGTAGAGGAAAACATTCAATACCTTATGGAGTTTCATGTGCGGAAAGCATCACTTCCCTCTGTTGTGGCTCAGTATCCAGAAATAATAGGGATAGACCTGAAGCCTAAGCTTCTTAGTCAACAAAGTTTGTTCGAGTCTGTTATCAATCTCGATCCTGAGGACTTTGGCAAAGTTGTGGAGAAGATGCCACAGGTAGTCAGCCTCAATAATACACGTATGATGAAGCATGTTGATTTCCTCAAGGATTGTGGATTCTCCTCGTTACAACTTAGGAAAATGATTATGGGGTGTCCCCAACTTCTTGCCTTAAACCTAGATATTTCGAAACTTAGCTTTGATTTCTTTCAGACAGAGATGAAAAGGCCTTTGGATGACTTGGTTGCTTTTCCAGCATATTTTACGTATGGTCTGGAATCTACAATAAAGCCAAGACATAAGATGGTTACAAACAAGGGGTTGAAGTGCTCACTTTCATGGATGCTTAATTGCTCTGATGAAAAATTTAAGCAACGGATGTATTATGATACCATTGACATGGAAGAGATGGAACCAGAGCCTTCTTTTGATATGACTAGCCTGATGGAGGCTAGAAGCGATGATGATTCAGGTTCTGACTACGATGAGAGTGATGATGAGTAAGTTTTAGGCAATTGCTTCAGAGAATTATGTATTTACAAAGTGGGGTCTTCATGTGGACGCCTTGTATGCATTTTTGTGAGGGAAGCTTCTATTTGAAGTGCTTAGGGGTTATTTTGATGCTATTTCTTAGTCAAAAGTTATTTCCAGTGAAGCAAAAGTAAATTCATGTTCTTAGCCTGCTTAGAATGTTTCAAAGACCAAGGTTCAATTTCTTCACGTTATTCCTAAGTATAGTTACTGTAGAATGGAAATGGCTGGAGCCTGGAATATTCTGAAGTTGAAATAGAAACGTGGTAAGGGCTTCAATAACATTTTCTGGAAGTTCCTAAGTTCACAAGCTTAAAATTCAACCCTGTAATGTATATTATTGATTGTTTTAAGTACGGAAAGCACTGGAGAGCGCTGGTATCTAATTCCAAACGTAAATTTCAATTGTTCGACTTTTTTTCTTTCTTTTTTTTCCTTTGGTAAAAGCGCTTTTCATTGAGACTACTATAATCAGAAAGCTTGACATAAAGAATGGAATATGTTATATGCTATATGCCAAAGCAGCTTTACTAAACTAGTAGCATTGGAAATCATCTGTGTAATTCTAGACTTCTAGTTGTGCCGATAATATTTACAATGTACTACTGTGCACTTACAGCTTTCAAATAATTGAGCATTGTTTTGTCACTCTTAACTAGTGCATCCATGTTTTTACAAACACACGACTAGTTCCATCATCATTCTGCGTGTATATGTAGAAGATATGACTCAAATCCCGGAGCTAATACATCACTTACATATTAATTATTACCTGAGAAGTTCTTTTATAACTATCCTATTTTTGTAGGAATTGAAGTTAAAAGAACTACTCAGTTTCTTCATCTCTCACAGCGTAAGAACATCAAGGAGTTACTTGAGCGATGTAACATGTCTAGTCCAGAGTCAGCACCAAATCCAGTCTCTTCGGTAGGAAAACTATGAAAATACGATGGTACTACAATAGTTAATTAGTTATCATTCAGACTCAATGTACAGAAGTATGGTAGGAGCACTATACCTTCACACCTCTAGAAATTGCATGCATTGTCAATAAACTATAACTACTACTACTACTACTACCAATGAGCAAAGTCAATTCCTCTATTTTAAAGTCTTCGCCCTAAAAAGAAAAGGTGAAATCTTGAGGGGTGTGAGATGCAAAAATAAAGTTTGGCTAAGTCCATAAGAACCAAATTGGGCATATTTGATTACAATCTGGATCTGATTAATCTAACGGTGAAGAAAAGCTTGCTAAAACCAACAAAATATATAAAGAACAAAATCATAAATTAAAGCTTCATATAAACCACAAACAGATCTCAATTCCCTCATACCATGAGGTCCCCAATCCCACTTGAATTGAGTGCTACAAGCCATTCAAGAGGGAAAGAACAAGAAAACCGCAGAGGAGAACAATTATAAAGTCAACATCTGTACCCATGTAAAACACTAAGTACAATATCTGCATCCTATTCTTTTAGGACTGCCTACAACTAAGTTTGCCCACCTAACAATTTCCAAAAATCCATAAACTTATCTTGCAACACGTTGATGAAAATCATTGCCTCTGCCACTGTTGTAATATCCATTGTCTGTATTAAAGCCCCTTCCCAAGCTACAACCACCGAAACGCCCTCTATTGGATTCAGCTGGGTAACTGCCCCTACTACTCCCCCTTCCTGCCCAAGATAATTCAATTAATTGTCATGCATGCAGAAAGAGTCCTGGAAAACCACCACCGCATGTATGCAATTCATTGTTGACCAAAAATGTTTTTGTTCATATTAACCGCAGCAGTTTTTCAGATGAAGAATTTCTAGCATAGACAATCTAGTAACATGCAGAAAAGACAAACATGCAACCATAAAACTATTCCTTAAAATTTGTGGATGCAGAAAGAGAAAAGGGACGAAGAAGAACGTCAACAAGATGCTAGAATGTCATGACGAATAAGGTTAAGTTATCTAATTGGTTGCCATTTGAGAATGTTATATATTACTATTGAGGAATATCATAGGTCCACTATATGTTAAAGAATGATGTTGCCCTGACCCTTGGGCCTTGGCTATATAAGCCCTTGTATTCTATTGATCCGAGATCTCTCATCTTCAATATACATGTGTATTATCTTAGATGAAATAAATACAGCATTATAAAATATAAATATAGGCATTATCTATTATCTTAGCAAAAAAAAATATGGATTTTTTTTTCTTAAAAATAAATATATGGATTATCTAAGGTTGAACATAGTATATGTAAAGAAAAGAAGAATGGATTTAGATGCATACTCTTCAAGAAATGCCACAGCTATTCGGTCTCCGTTCTTCGATGTAAACTTCACTTCCATCATTTAGTATCTCTAATGAGTTCATGGTGTAATATTGTCTCATTTTCTTTAAATACAATTTCATCTCATTTTATCATATTTAGATTATAATTCTAATAGACATAACTTTAAACATATGTTATATCATTTTTTTCATTAAATTTAAATTATAAATTATCATTTATCATATTTTTATATTTTTATTCGTCTTATTTAGATACATTAAAGACAAATAAGGTATCTCAATTAGTACCGATTCATTACTATCACATCTCATTAAAAATTAAGTAAGAAAAGATAAAATAGATTTTAAAAATTAATAGATTCTCTCGTGAATCTCGTTAATATTTCATTTCAATTTAAAACTCTAATGACGACTTCATCATCATCTACCCATTTCAACAACGAAAAGAAATATCTAAATAACAATAATAGGCAACAATCAATCCCAATAATATTTTCAAACTCAACAAAAGCATAACAAATTCCAATATCCTGTATCACAAAATTCTATCTTAGATTCTATTGAGAAGTTCATTAAAGATAAAATTTCAAAGAGAATAAAATCTAACCTTACGGTTCCGAATGAACACCCCATCGGGTTTAATTTTGCCATAAATTTTACATTAAAAAGTCTAGAGTGTTTCATGTTTTTTTATAGTTTTGCAATTTTTTGATTTAATATTTTGTAATCTCATTTATTTCTTTCCACTGTTCCTCGATTTTTTTCTTTCTCCAAAAACGCCTTATGGATCTTCTGTTGAATGAGAATACCCTTCATCCTCTTTTGTCATAAAGAGAAATTATTATTGCTATTAAATTTCTTAATATCTACCTTTTGATTTGACATTTTTTTATGTGTTTTTTTTTGCAAATAATTGCTCATTGGACCTAATGAAATCTTTTTTGATGTAGCAAATAAGTCTATGTTGTAACCACAGAGCATACTAAGAATTTTATTAGACCATTTTTGATACCAATTGTTGGGACATAGTAGGTAAAAATAAAACAAATTCTACAGAATAAAATAATAACACTGGTAATTTAACGTAGTTCACCCTTTAATTTGGGTTACGTTTACGAAAAAAATTCCAAAAAATATTTCTTTTATTAATAAAATTAATGGATACAAAATGAGATGTAATATAACAAATTTAGATAAACTCAAAATAGTGAAACACAATTGTTTCATAAATTCACTATTTTGTCAATCCCATTTTAAAAAAAATATTTTTTAAAAAAAATATCCTAAATATGTTTCTAAAATATTTTCTCTCACTTTCTCACACACACAATACTATTTTTTATCAAAGAAAATTGTTTATTTGATTTTGCTTTATTGCTCATCTTTTTGGTGTCTCTCTCTAAGAAAAAATATTATCTAATTATAAGTAAAATTATAGCTATCAAAATAAATGTAATTAATGGGGCTATATTTAATTTTTTTAAATATGATTAATGGGAGTACACTTATATTTTTTATTTTCCATAAATGTAATTAATGGAGCTGCGATTACATTTTTTATTTTCTTGCCTTTCGGACAGGAAGTAGAATTGATTTTCTTGATCTCTATTGAAGTGAAATTAAGTAACATGATGTGCGTATGAATTTGCTGAAAAGGAAGGGGCATGATAAATAAAAACTCCAATCAGCCAATTATTCAAAGAATATTTCAAGGATAATAATGGCCTGAGTTCCAAAAGCAAAGAAACATATATTTACACACAGACACTGAACTAATACAATTACTTTCAAGGCGTGAATACAGATACCACAATATATAAGATGCGTTGTGGGCACACCCTGGAAGGCAAGGGAATATGAAATAGATATAGACTGTGGTCCACGGTATGTCAAATAGCAGATAATGTTTAGATTAACAGCTTTATATATTTTCCAAGAGAAAAAGTATGAATTATTAACCAATATATCTCACTTCCACAAGAACCCTCTACAAAACCCATACCCCTTGAAACAACATGCATATATAATATCTATAATTTAAAAGTTGTGACGTTAGATTAAGGGCTCTATATATTTTCCATGAAAAAATTGACCATATTCTGCTCACCGTGGATCATCTTAATCCATTTATTTTTAAAATAGATGTAGATTTAATGCTTTTGTTACGATAGCTAGTTCAACTATACCAATATCCAACTTATAAGTTTTATTTTTTATTTTTTATGCGTAAATTATTATCAAATACATTATATATTTATGATTATTTTATATATTAATTATAAATATCTAATTAAACGTATTAACTTAACTCATCTAATTTTTGAATGAACGAGATAATTTATATGTGTGCTAATGAGTTACTCATAAATAAAAACGATTATTCATTTAAGTCTTGAATTAAGTGAATTGAACTTTTTTTAATCCATGAATTCAATTGGTTAACTTCAAACGAATTAAGTTAGATTAAATAATTCGTTTTACATCTCTATATATGATTTCCATAACTAGATAATACTATAAATATACACATTTAATCATGTTTATGAATGGATGGTAACCAAAGTCTTAGCTATTTAAAGAAAGTACAACAAAAGTAAAGTTTACAAGAGAAACAAACTCAGCTTTCTTCTCTCTTCCCCATCTTTTGTTGTTATTCTCTTTGCTGGAAGGAGAGTTTTCTTCTTTAATAACTTTATCTTTGATATCTTAAATTTTAACTTTATTGATAAATAATTCATTATCATTAAAGTTAATAATTTGTTCTATCATACATGATCAATCTTATAAATATCAAATTTAATTTGTTTTGTGTTGCGTTGTGTTATTAAGTTTAATGTAAGATATATATATATATAGGGTTTGTATAAATGGTTTATATTTTTTATATATTTATGATATTTAAATTTTCATATTAAATCAATGATGAACTATTTTATATTTTAATGGAATGTGATATTGTATAAAGTAAAATAAAAAAATATTAGTAACAAAATTAGTATGAAGAAGTTCACTTGATAATCTTGGTTCTTTTAATTAATTTCTCTTTTCCATCTCAAGGATTTCAAATTAGTCTCACAAATTCTTTTTCCATTAACGACTAGTTCCTTAAATTTTAGTTCTTGTAAATAATATTTATGTACACTTATACATATATAAGTTGGTAGTGTTCAAACATATATAAACAGTTCTACATATAAATTTAAGTGAAATGAAAAATTGAAACTCAAGTCCAAATAAAAATGAAATTAAAAATTGTTTCAAGAATGGAGGAAGCCACCAAGCTGTAGGTTTATTCTCAACAAGAAATCAAACTTAAATAATTAAACTAGATTAAAAAACAAACACAAAGTCCCATCCACCTCCTCAAAACTAGTTAAAGATTTTGGTTGAAACAAAAACAAAATTAATAACAAGTAGGCAAATTGGGAGGAGGCCTTAGCATGCTTGTTGGAGGAGTAAGTCCATTGTTTACTATAAGTACAGCATCCATACCCCATGTAGCATGCCTTTCCAGATGACAATGCATAAACCAAACACCTATATAATAAAATTTAGAAATCATTAGTTAATAATACATTAATTAAAAGATGAAAGTAAAATTAAATGTTACCTCTTTAACAAATTACACTTTACACTTTAGATCATTACATATTATATGAAACAATACAAGTCTATTATCTTTACAAAAAAAAAATAACATAAATCTATTTTGTAGGAATACAATAAATTTCTAGTTATGAATTATTGGATCTAAGTGCCTTCCCTGAGTCCAATATGATAATATAACTATTGAATCTAAGTGTTCTAACTATAATACTCTTATACAATATTTTGACTCAAATAATAAATGAAAAGATATGAGCATATGTACCAGGATTGTCAGCAATGAATCTGATAGTAGCCCATCCATTTTTAGGAACTCCAATGGTATTAACTTCAGGAGGATTAACTAAATTGTATGTTTTCGGTGAAGTTTGGTTATTGAAGTTGCCATAACCAGTCCCAACAAGATAGAAGCTAAAACCATGAAGATGCATTGGATGATTTTCTGCATTCCCAACATTGGTTCCTTGCCATATTATCTCAACCGTATCATTATAGTTTACTGTTATCACTTTTGTTCCCATTTTTGGATATAATACTGTTGGATCAGTTGAATTAATTCCTGTATAATTATAAGAATTTTCTGGTTGATTTGGAAAATCGTTTGTGAAAGTTTCATTATTTATTTTCCTGTAAATAAAATAAAATTTATGTATTGTTAATCAGATCAAGATCAAATAAAAAACTAAGATACATAATTTGTTAATTATTATCACTTTTTATATTAAAAAATAGAAAACAAAATTATTTTTAAAGATAAAATGTTCAGACACATAAAACAGGACTTTTATATTTTTATAAATGAAAGCATGCATTCTTCTTTAATCACTTTTAATAAAAGCAATTGCTAATACACTCTATGGATAGAGACAGAGTTTCCAAACGGGTAATCGGGTTAACAAGTTTACGACACAGTTGAATACAAATAGCTCAATCAAAATCTATTAAAATACTCGAGATTGTGTGAATTTTGTGGATAAATTCAAAATTTATCGAAAAATCTATAAAAGATTCGAGATTGTGTTAATTTTGTGGGTCATGTTAGAAGTTATCCATCCTAACTAAAAGTAATTGGTTTGTTTATGCGTTAAAAAAGTAAAGAAATGCTATAAAAGTAATTAAAAATAAAATTTTGAATTATGATTTCATATCACTTAAGAATCCTAGCACATATGATGTGCTTAATTATGAAAATGTATTTTCTTGATCCCTTGATTCAAATTAAAATAACATTTTTTAAAAAATATTAAAAAATATTTATTATTTTTATAATATATCATGATTCGATATTCTAGATCAATAAAATATAATATTATTATAATTAATTTTTTTCAAAAAGTAATATAATGGTGAATAATATATCTCACGAATAACGAGTAACACCAAACAATCCTATCCTCGATCATATATGTTTAATAACATAGTTACTAATAAAAGAAAATTCAAAAAGCTATCAAAGTCAAGTACCTGTAATATGCTTGTAGAATATCAAGAGTTGGGGTGACAAAGCTGATGTTGTTCATACTTGCAGAAGAACAAGTTGTATTACCGCAAACTTTTTGGTTAACAGAAGCAGTCATAAAGATACTTTTCCTTATTTTTTGGGGAACATTAACAGGCTTCAATGACTTGATTTGTTTTGTAAAGTTATCTGCTGCTGTTGAGTTTGTGACAGTTGGAAGAGCGGGTAAAGGAATAGCAGATGGAACCGAGCTTCCAGTATATTGAAGTATGGCTGTGCCTGTACTATTATCAAATGCAGCTACAATAACTGGATCGTAGTAAGGTTTAGCAGCTATGTAATATTGACTTGCTGATTGATTAGCTCTGAGCAAAATATCCATAGTTTGTCCAGGAGTTATCATTATGTAGTTTGTTATTATTGGCTTTATATATGCTGCATCTTGTGCTACTACTTCTAGGGTATGGTTTGCTATTCCAAAGAATATTTCCTCATTCATCACAGCATTTACTACTCTTAGAAGATACGTTTTTTCCATAAGTTACATTCATATGATACGCTGTCGTTTCTGCAACAAGATATCAATTAATTACAAGATATTATATATATATATAGTCTTATTTCTACCAGATTCCCTACAACATTAATTCAACACTTCCCTTTTTAAAACTTTTTATTTATTAGTTACCATATATAACATGTGTTCAACGCTAAAAACTGCATGAACATTTTGTCAAAATAGGTGTTTAAATTAATTTATGAAATGATGCCAAAATTAATTTACTACTGAAGTTTTCACTTATCACATTCTAATATTCTATTCATCAAAGTGGTTTTTGATAAAAATGATTTAAAAAAAAGTGATTTTACAAAAAAAGATTTTCATCGGAACAAATACAATTGTTTTCATTTATAATTACCATTGGAACAGTCGTACAAAACTCCCGGCCAACCGTTGATGGTGTAGGCATCTGATGGCGCAGGATTAGCTCCGGTCTCTGTTATATTATCTACTATTTCCTTCACGTTCGTATCGAACCAAGAACCTACAACCAATACATGTTACATCCATAATACTCTTCTTTTCATTGAATATTAAAAAAATTGTTAGAAAAAGAGAGGAAATTATTAATTGATATAAAGAAAATGTAATAAAATATAGATGTGTTATAATTTTTTTATATAATATAATACCAAGTACGAGTATATTTTCTTCATCAAGCTTGGTGAAGGGATAAGTCATAAAAATGGGAGGTAAAATAACAATAGCACCATGAACTGTGGCACGTGACCAATCACTATGAGCATGCCACCAAAGCGTTCCTTCTTCGGTAGAAAATATGACTTCATAAGTAAAATTGGTTCCTGGTTTGATTGGACATTGTGTTACATTTTCTGGCCCATCTGACCATGGATTTCTTGGTTGTTTAACTCCGTGCCTACAAAATCATTTAATGTTTTATTTATTTATGCAACTAAGCATTTTCAGTTGATGTGATACAGTGATATATTTCTCAAGATTCAGTATGTTATGTCGCTCAAAACTCATACATGTTACCAAGATGTATATATATGTTTGTATTATTTCATTTTTTAATTGGTATTAATTCATAATATAATGAATTAGATTTTTAAATAAAGGTATATTGAGCTTTTTTTCATTTAGAAAAAATAAATAAATTTTAATCACATATATGATTTAAAATAAAAAAAAAATAAATCTTAATGTCGGAACATTAGATATCTAGTACATTACAAGATGCATATGTGAAGAAATGCGACATGATTCGAACTTTTAACTGAAGTATTTTAGTATAATAACTTTAAAAATATGTACTTTAATACTAAAATTATAGAATTAAAACAACTTTAAAAATATGAGTCTAGACCACTCTTTTTTAAAATCTAATTACCTTCAACTATTTATTAAATATACAGGAAATTAGTTCTGATTAGTTATGAATTTTGAGTTACATCTCAAACCAATGTTCTTTTGCCAATTGCTTAGAAATATGGGTGGGTTATATGTTAGATCTAGCTTGAGTAGAATTTAATATTTTATTTAAAATTATTTATTAGTCTTTAATTTACATATAAATCATTTTTTTTTGTTTCTAATAAAATTTATTAACATTTATAAAATAAAAATAATTTATTGTTGTAATATTTTATAATTATGAATTAACTACTTTCATTTTTGTAGCAAAACTAGTTTTTGAATATATAATTATAGTTTATTTTTTCTTAAAATTTTAAAATATAATAATTATATTTCTTAAATTATTAAATTATTTTTATTCTAAAAATTAAAAATTAAATCATCTTTTAAACTATAGATACAAGATATGTATTAAATAAATTTATAAAACCAAATATGACTTTAATAACATTAATGATAATTTCTTTTTAACAATATTCTATTTTATTTCTAAATTATTTAAATTCATAAAACCTCTTAACTATTAATTATTACCTTTTATTTAACTATTATAATGATATTTTTCTTCCTAAAAAAATTATAACTATTGAATAATTATATTAATAAGTTCTATAAAATATATAATTATAAATAAAATAATAATAATTATTTATTTTATATTAAAAATATTGATTATAATTATAATTATAAGATTTTACATAATACTTATAGCAACTCAATTCATATAATTCTAAATGAGAATTTAATTATAAAGTTTCAATATTTTCAAATGAAATTTTTGTTATTGAATTTCAATTCAATCTTCTAATTTATAAATATTATATTTTATATTTGATAAACAAAAACCATCGCGTTCTAACCCATAATATAATTTATTTAATTATTACAATAATATTTAATAGGATAAAAAAAATAAAAAAAAATAATAATAATTCTGGAGTGAGAGTACGTAGTAGAGATTGTACCAGTGAATGGTGACACCATAATTCCCTTTGTTTTGAACATTGACGAAAGCTCTATCTCCTCTTCGAACATTAATTGTTGGACCTGGGAACATTCCATTTACAGTAAGCATGTTCTTTGTTGTGCATAGCCTCGTAAATGATGTCTCCTTCAACTGCAACCAATTTCATATTATAATCTATTTTAACTGTTTATTAACTAATAAGTTAATAAAAAGAAAATTCAAAGATACAAAATTAATCGATATAAATATATATATATATATATATATATATATATAATATGCTTACTATGAAGCTATAATTGTGAACAATATTATAAGCTGAGGATAGCATCAGCCCACTAAAGAACAAGAAACCTAGCAACGAAACATTCCGATCCATTTTCTTCAATTAATTGATTTCTCGCTATATATAGTAGCTAGCTAGCTCTAGAAGGCTAACTCAATGAATATATATGAAAGATATGAAGGTTTGTTGTTGCTTGAGATGCGCCTTTTCTTTTGTGACTTTCAGCTTGAGATGGGGTTACGTATTTATAGCTAGCTAGGCAAATTGAAGAAGAAGGTTTCAGTCTTTCGGAATATATATATTATTACCGGTTGTACGTACGCACAACTTTAATTACTTAATCATATATTTAAGTAAAGAAACATACACATCAAAGTTAGCATTGTTTATTTAATTTAAGAGATTATTTAGTATTGCATGTTTTCGTTATTTTTTTTTAAATGTCACAATAATCTTATTATTATATTAAAATTAAAATTTTAGTTATGTAATTTTGTTATTTATAAAAGATACTTTATATATGTATTCATTTTTAATATTTTTATTGTATTAAAAATATTTATTTTAATAAATATAGTAACAAAAGTGATTAATTTTAGTAAAATCAAAACTATTATAACTAATTCATAATTACATACTGATCAAAGTATTCATTTTAAAAACTAACTCATAATGTAATAATGGGTAAGGCTAATGTAATCATTTGGAAATTTGCATTCGATTAAATAGCATATCAGATGTTTAAACTCTATCTTCCGGGTGAATAATACCACTCTCATTCAAGCAATTAATTAAAGTAAAAAAATTTAATTATCTCAATATATATATATATAATATTCAAACCCTTCGATTTCTTAGCTCTAGGCATATGCTATATATGTCATAAATTTCTATATTAGACATAGACACATAATTGGTATCTTAAAATGAAAAATAAAAAATAAAAAAAATTGTAGCAGCTAATTGCTCCAATAATTTTAAGAATATATTATTAAAATAAATTAAATTAAAATTTTTATATATAAGAAAAAAAATCTAAGTAAAATAATGAATAAAAAAGTTTTTTACATTATCCATAAACTTAATTAGTGTAAAAGTTTATCCTTAAAATGTGTTGTCATGACCAATCGTAAAAAACTTTAGACACTAAGAGATAGGTTTCCGTAACATTTATACATTTTAATTTTAACAAGTTGAAAGTTGGGCAACTAAAACTTTCCCTCAAAACACGCTTATCAGGAAAGGGGTTACATTAGACTAATAACCAGCACTAGGCTGACATCCCTGGTCGATGTGGGACTCAACACCCCACCTCACATCGGACGGGTACACAGCTCACCGTCGAGTGCCAGTGTGCATGAGGGGACTCATCAGACTCAGGGACCTACTTTGATATCAAGTTAAAAGCTAGGCAACCAAAACTTTCTCTCAAAACGCGCTTATCAAGAAAAGGGTTGCACCACACTAATAACCAGCACTAGGCTAGCATCCCTGGTCGATGTAGGACTCAACATAACACTCATCTCAAATGTCGGTTCTATATAAACTTGTATCCATAATACATGAAATTCAATAATTTTATGTTACAAAGGTTTGAACTTATATTATGATAAAATGAGTTCATTATATTAAAAGATGTGCTAACATTACATTTATATATTCTAACATGGTAAAAATTAATGGCGATAATTTTTAATAAATATATAATACAAAAATATTGTTAGTAATTTTTCAAAGAGCTTTAATTGAATTAGAGCATATAAGTGTGTGAATTAATTGTTGTTAGAGCTTATGAATATATAGTTAGTTGCTTTTTGTTATGATATTTAGTGCATTTGTTATGAGAAGAGTTGTTACACACTAACCAAGCTATATATAGATGCTAATATACTTCATTACTTTGCATCTTCTTTCTCATGAATTGTATCCTCATGAGATCAACATATTAGTCATTGTATTTTCTTCACCTTATATGTTTCTTGCTTTTTTGAATAGTATCAGAGTCTACAAGTTCAATTTTTTCCCGCAAATGACAACCAATGGTGTTCAAAGTTATTGTGATATAGTGATTGTTCATAATCGGTTGATTTAAGTTTCTATTGGCGTTGTTCCTCCAATTGTTGCACAATGGTTTAATTCATCGGCACAAGTCTTTCTTGGTGTTGTTCCTCTAGGCTTTAGCCTATCTTCTTTAGGTGGTGTGCCACAAATGAATTTTTCATCATTTGTGAATAAAGATTTGAGTCTAATTGATCATCTTACACATAATCTTTCTTCTCCTCCTTCTATGAATATTTGTCCGTCTATCAAACTTGATGATCATAATTACATAATCTAGAAATATCAATTAATGAATTTTTTCACTACCTATTATCTAGGGGGAATTTTTTATGGCTCTTTGAGTCCTCTTTCAAGATTTCACGGTAACTCCATTACTCCTAATCCATCTTATCTCAATTCAAATAGGCTTAATTTCTTTGTATGATGGGGCTGTTGATAAATACAAGCCCTATGGTTTAAACTACTATCATTAGGGTTGTTTTCATCGTTATGTTGTTTCATGTTTGTAAAATAAGGAAAATAAATGTTAAGAATGCTTTCCTATATGGGGATTTCAATGAAGATGTTTACATGATTCAACTTCCTAGTTTTGAATATGAAAATTCTCGTTAAGTGTGCAAATTAAAAAAAAAGGCTTTATACGGTTTGAAGCATGCACTTAAAGCTTGGTTTTCAGAAGCTATGTGCTTGTTTGCTTAAAATGGAGTTTATTGGGTCTAAATCTTACAGTTCATTAATTGTTAGGAGCTTTGGTGCAACGTTGGTATTTGTTCTTGTCTATGTCAATGACATTCTTCTAGTTATTGGTAATGATAGCACTTCAATAAATAATCTCACCACTTAGTTGAATCTTGCATTTTGTGCATGTTTGGTTGATTGGAATGAAATAAAATCATAATTGATTCCTTTCAAATTTATACATAGTTGGGCTAAAAAGTGGGAATAAAATGAAATCAATTCCTGAAATAAATGGAATCATAATTCTTTTTCCCTTCTTAAGGAATCATGATTTTATTCCTATCTCATTTTTTTCAATTTTACCCTAATCCCTAAACCCTAAGTCCTAAATCCTAAATTCCAAAACCCTAAACCCTATTTAGAAAAATAATAATTTTAACCCTAAACCCCAAATCCTAAAACCCGAAACCCTATTTAGAAAAATGATAATTTTAATCCTAAACCTTAACATACAAATATAACCATAAACCCTAAACTCAAAATCCCAAATCTCAAAACCCTAAACCCTATTTAAAAAATAACAATTTTAACTATAAACCTTAACCTACAAATATACCATTAACCCTAATCCCTAAATCACAAATCCTAAATCCCAAAACCTTAAACCCTAAACCTTATTTAGAAAAACAATAATTTTAACCCTAAACCTTAACCTACAAATATAAATCTAAACTCAAAACCCTATTTAGAAAAATAATAATTTTAATCTTAAACTTTAACTCATAAATATAACCCTAAACCTTAAACCCCAAATCCCAAATCCTAAATCCCTAAACTCTATTTAGAAAAATAATAATTTTAACCCTAAACTTAACTCATAAATATAACCATAAGCCTTAAACCTCAAATATTAAATCTCAAAACCCTAAACCATATTTAGAAAAATAATAATTTTAACCCTAAAGCTTAACCCACAAATATAACGCTAAACCCTAAATCCCAAAACCCTAAACCTCAAATCCCTAAATGCTAAATTTCAAACCTCAAAACTCTAAACCCTATTTAGAAAAATAATAATTTTAATAATATATTTTATTTTTTAGTAATAATTATTTAGAAAAATAATAATTATAATAATATATTTTGTTTGAAGAAAAATAATAATTAAATGATATTATTTAAACTTTATTGAATATAGGCTTGCTTCATTATTTTTTAGGCTTACTTCATTATTTTTTAGGCATTAAGATGTGTTAGACTAATTGTATGTACTTATCTCATCAAAAATATATAAAAGATCTTCTAGTTTGTATTGGGTTGTTGGATTTCAAGTCCTCTATTATTCCAATGTCATCTAAGAAAATTCTTAGCAAATATGATGGTTATGTGCTATCTGATGTCATTCAGTATAGAAGAATTATGGGGTGTTTATAATACTTGACTCTTACTCAACCAGGTATAACCTTTGAGGTAAACAAATTATGCCATTTCATGTCAGGTCCAGTTGATGTTCACTGCCTACTAGTTAAGAAATTACTTTGTTACTTAAAACGCTCTATTCATTTTGCTCTCACTTTCCATAAAAATTCTGCACTATTATTGTAGGTTTTTATGATGCTGATTTTGCAAGCAATTCAGATAACAGGCGTAGCACTGGTGCCTACACTATTTTTCTTGGTAATTACTTAGTTTCTTGGTGCTCTTCTAAACAAAGAGTGGTTTCATGCAGTAGTATAGTAAGTGAGTACTGTTGAGAAATTACGCAAATTCTCGATAACTGGTATCAAAGCTTTCTGATTTTCAAACCTGTCTCATTTTCAACCATAGTTTTCCATCTTCTGAAAGCCTCAAATACTTCAGACTTATGCTTTAGAAAGCAAACACATACCTTTTGAGAGTGATCATCGATGAAAGTCATGAAGTAGTGTTTCCCACCAATGGATGAGACGGTCGTTGGTCCCTAAACATCATAGTGGATAAGCTCTAGCGTTTCTTTCTTTGGAGTTCTGCCATTTGTTTGAAAGTTGACTCTCTTTTGCTTTCGAAGTATGCAATCTTCGCACATGTCTATAGGTACAGACTGTAGACCTGAAAGTTTTTCCTTTGAGTGCATAATCCTCATAGCCTTCTCACTCATGTGGCCTAGTCTCTGGTGCCATAAATTTAGTGTTTCATTGCTTACTGCAACTGCGATTGAACAACGTGCTCCTGCTGTCATATAAAGAGTGTAGCCTTCACTAGCCAATTACCTTACTGAGATTAAGTTCTTTCTTAGGTCGGGAATATGCCTGACATACTTCAACTCCTAAACTGATCTGTTCAACTTAATCTTCACTTCACCTTTGCCAATAATAGCACATAGTTGGTCATTACCAAGATATACCTTTCCAAGGTTTCCGGGAACATATTTCTCGAAGAATTCTTTCTGTGAAGTAGCATGGAACGATGCTCTAGAGTCTAACACCCAAGATTCTTCCTTGCTCTCCAAAGAGCATATCAATGCATCATCTCCTCCTAAGGTGGAAGTAACACTTTTCTCTTCCTTCACTTGTTGGTCCTTAGGTGCACTTTTGCACTTGTTTTTGTAATGCCTGATTCTCCTACAATTCCAACACTCGATAGTCTTTGAGCTATAGGAATTATTGGGATTCTTGGATTTGGACCTACTGTCCTTTGATCTCCCTCGATAGTCTATTCTACTATGTCCATTCCCCCTAGTTGAATTTCTTTCTCTTGACTCTATATGTAAAACTGAAGAGATTGACGATTTACTAGACTCTCTACGTCGGATCTCTTCACTGAGAACCACTATTCACAACCGTGACAGTAGCATTCCAACTTTCTGGTAGAGAAGACAAAAGTATCAATGCTCGTACTTCTTCATCAAATTCAATTTCAACTGAACTCAATTGGATTGTGACTGTGTTGAGTTCATTGAGATGTTAAGCTACCGATGTACCTTCTATTATCCGTAAATTGAACAAACGCCTCATCAAGTGCACTTTGTTTGAGACTGATGACTTCTCATACATATTGGAGAGAGCTGCCATAAGACCCGTCGTGGTCTTTTCCTTTGTTATGTTGAAAGCAACATTACGGGATAACGTCAATCGAATAACTCCAAGGGCTTGCTTGTCTAGAAGATTTCAATCATCTTCCTTCATAACCTCTGGTTTCTTTCCTGAGAGAGGTTGATACAGATAATTTTCTATCTATATTTTACAAAATCTGAAATATCGTCGACAAAATTTTACTATTTACGTGAATAGTAACCTTGTAGGAAATTGACAGAAATTACCACCAAAAACTCTGATATCAATTATTGAAAATTTGCATAATTTTCGTCCCATTAACTAATCTTCATGTTTTTCTTCCGGGGCCTCCTATGCTCTTTATTGATAGTGTTATACAAGGTGATCTTTGTATCAGTTTTTTTCCATCACCAAACCAGGTTGTTGATTGCTTGACGAAGCCTTTGCCAAGTTCTTCCTTTCTATTTTTTTTTCGCCCAAACTTACGTAAATTTGTTATTTTAATTGCTATTTTGGCCTCAAAATAAGCCATAAGTTCAATTCTATATATAAGGACTGCATGTGTATATAAAAAGCAACTAACTGTATCACAATAAAATGCATAAATATTCACTTTATTTATAATATTAATTACATCCTAGAGTAATTATTATTACTATTAGATTTAACATTAATATTTGTATAGTACATAATTTTTCCGATAATACGAATTCTTGTGTTTCATATAATTTACACATTTATTCAATCTATTAATTAAAAAATAATCCATATATATTTTCCATCTTACTCTCCTTCTTGTAAATAACATATGTTTAAGATAAAATATTTTTTAAAAAAAAAATGTGTTAAAAATGATTGAATAACATATGTTATTGAATGCCCATCAGTTTATGTTTATAGTAAATTGGATTTCCTTACAATTTTTTTATTATACATAATAATAATAATAATAATAATAATAATAATAATAATAATAATAATAATAATAATAATAATAATAATAATAATAATAATAATAATAATAATATTCTATTATTTCTTTGTATTTTATGGGCTTTGTAGAAGAATAGAAATGATTAAGTACACGATCCAAAGGACTTTGTTGCATGCTCATCATGTTGTGGCATTTATATAGGTTACCCTCCTTATTTAAGGAGACATGAGGAGTTCACCACTTCAATTAGAGATATTTTTTTGGAAATCTCCTCCTCCAAACTACCTTAAAATCAAATATAATACTAGTTGGGATGAAGGTTCCAAAAAATCAAGTCTTGAGATTACAGATGTGGTCACTTTTGTTAAAACGGTCAAGGCTAGTTAAGTAGCTTCCTCTCTTGCAGAACACCTTGCCTTTATGGAAAGGGGCCATATTGCATTAATTTCAATTTGGCATGACAAATGTCATTATGAAAGATGCAATAAAAAAGCTATAGATTGAAACTCCTAATAGGTCTCAACTAGGTGTTGTTCTGCATGATATATTCAACATTATTTGGATTTTGTTGCAAATAAGAAATTTATGTTTTGTGCTCTAAGTTCCAACGCTTTAGCTTATTCTTTAGGGGTACTCAATATAAGAAATTTTTTCCAAGAGAGTGAAAATAAATAAATAAATAAATAAAATGCAGAAAATAGTTTGAGTAACATACTGATTAATTGAATAAATTGAAAATGTGTTGTGGAAGAAGGAGATGGAGATTGAAGAAAGCAAGTTACTATCACGTTAATGAGACAGCTCTAGGTTCTCATTATTTTTATATAGCAAACTCAATTTTGTACTACAACTAAGGAAGTAGTACAAAACACGTACGTTATATTATCTTTATACAATTTTTTTGGGCAAATATATCATCTTTATGTATGTCATTACGTATCTTATTCTTTTCATTCACCTATATGATATAATTAATTATAATTTTTATGAAAATTCAAATAAACATCATCTCCCCGATACTTTTCAGTTTTATTCCTTCCAAAAATAAAAATAAAAAAGAATTTTTAGTTTTATGAAGATTAACATCTAATTTCCATGAGTCTAACTCACCGTGAAATTTCAAGATCTAACAATGCAAGGTGAAACTTCGCTTGCACATGTGGTTAATATTAAATATATGTATTTTCAATCAAATAAAACGATATTTTTATATAATTTAAATCTTTGATTTGAAACGAAAAAGAATAAATCTTATCGTTATACCATTAAAAGAATCACAAGTAATTTATTTGTAGTAATATATGTTGAGTTTATTTATTACACTTTTATATATGACTAATGGTTGATAGACATGTATATAAGAGATGTGATAAAGGGGAAAAAATGTATTTTTTTGGAGAGTGTTTGATAAATATTGGTGGTTTGTAGTTATATAATATAAAAATATACTTTTATATATATTATATAAAAATATCTTTTAAGTTTGATTTATGATACGGTGTAGTACAAAAATACATCAAATATTTGACTTTTATTCAATTATTTTACACAATTGTTAACACACGGTAAGACTTAAAAGAGGGAAAAAATCTCATAAGAAATTTCAAACTCAAGTTTTTAAAATTTTCATTCATATTATCAAAATTTATTAATTATTTACTTAAGATTTTAACTTTATCTAATAATACTATATAGTTTGATATATTATTTTAATAATTTTTTTAACATATTTGAAATTCTCTTTATACTAAAATTTTAGTATTTCTTTGCCTATAGTTTTTGATTCAATTTTATTTTTATTTGTTAACGTTTTATTGTTTATCAATGCGTTTTTTTTCCTATTTTTATATTAGTATCAACTATCTTATTTTTTTTATACTTCCGTACGTTTAATTTATTTTAAATTTAATTTTACTATTATAAACTTTGATATGGTTGAATTAGCTTTATATATATATAATTTCAATATTATATTAATTTTTTTATTTTTATATATATATTTAAATAGTTTTCATTTTAGATTATATTGATACCGATTTTTGTCAACATCAATGAATAGATGTACCTAGAATAGATAATATATTATTAGACCTTGTATCATTATTGAGTATGATGACCTTTAGTCCTCCAATGCTTAAGTACATTTGGATAATGAGAAGAAGAAGGGAACTAGTGTTTTTTCTTGTGATACAAAGAGATATTTAGATAATATAGATCTTAGTGTCCATAGTTATGAGAACTTCTAAGAAGAAGTTATAAGAAGTTATTTTTAATGGTTAATATATATAGAAAAAAATATACATGCGGATGATCCTTACTCATCGTGATAAATTTATTTTAATCTCGTAGCTTTATCTAATTAATTATATCATTGTTGGATAATTAAGAGATTAAACGTTAATCGTTTATCATGTTAGATATTATCTAATATTGATGCTTATCTCTTACGAGTCATTTGATGATTAGGACCTCTTATATTACATCACATGACATGAACTATTTTACACTCAACGTCAACTCTTAGACTTGTTAAACTTAGATACATGGACTAGGAGATCTATTTTATCATTCTATCATGACTTTCTTAACCTAACTAGTGGTGTTGAGTCACCATTGTGTGGTATTACTTGCCTATATGACAAACTTCTTAATTGCCTCAAGCACTCAAAATGTGCATGATGTGTTTTATTGTTGAATGTTGTCATGGATTCTCAATTGAAAACACAATTAGGGAGTGATGTCAATGTTGAAACCACCATTTAGAGGCCTAGTGAACGAATGAATGACCAAGATTTGGCCAACCACAGTTCGTCCAGCCATGGGATGTCTGGTCATTGTCCGATCACCCATTATATGTTCGACCATGGTCCAACCACTTATGGAATGTCCAACCATTTTCCATCCATTCATGGTATGTCCAACTTTGGTTTTACCAAACATAATGTCCTTAGCCATGGTTCAGCCACTCATGGAGTGTCCGACCATAGTTCGACCACTCATAGAGTATCCGACCATAGTTCGACCATTCATAGAGTATCCGACCATAGTATGGATGGCTCAGGTGCATATGGGCAATGATCCCAAACCATCCCAACGACATGGTTATATTCGTGATGATGGTTCTAAAATCCTTATAGGATTTATCGATGACATGCCCACCTTTTTTTTAGAACTATTGTAAGTGTAGGGTTCTAATACTATTTTTGTAGATATCTTTACTCTCTAACACTTAGGCTTTTTTGTTGTAATTTTTTTCCTAACTTGTGCACTTTTGTCCCATGTTGGAGCGAAGTTTCAAAGGTGCACAAATGTCTGGACTTTTTTTAGGGTTCCAAGTAGTAGGGAATCATATCTTAATTGTCTCAAGTTCTAGTAGGACCAATATCTTATCTACTTAATAAATCATGTATTTGACTTGTGTATGGAATTTATCCAGAATGTAGACGTATGGTTGAACACTTTAAGAATGAACTTGATGAGGGAAGACATGTAGAAGTGCACCATTACAGGTGTCCATTCTTTGGGAGGACACGTGATGTGGCACAAGATAGGAAGGTAGTGGATAGAGTGTTATGGCCTATTAGATAGAAGTTTGTGCTAGGTGAAAGTCTATGCTTCGCAACCTTCAATTTTTCTTTAAGATTGGATATGTTTAGACATTCATGTGCTTCGAGATTTGTACTTCTTGAGTGAGTTATTCACTAAGGTTTGTACCTTGTAGTAGCCATATCAGAAGGCGACAACCCCCTAGGCCTAGAAAATAAGTTTTGGCCTTTTGTTTAAGTGTTTTTGGAATACTTAGTACCAATTATAGATGGTATAGGTTCACGACCCATTGAGTTAGGTGTTTTTGCTATGACTTCATCAAGGTCATTCTCATTTCAGATTTTCAAAGTTCATGGAGCTTGTGAACTATGATATGCTAAGTAGGGTTATTAGGGCTTAGTGGTCTACTAGATGCTTGGATTATGACGTTAAAGTTTAAGTCTTTATATAGATATTTTTTACATATGTATATGCTATGTTGCTATACTATTTTTGTACTTTTGAATCATATACTTGTGATTTTGTACTTGTAATGTATCTATGTACTTTTTTATGTTGGCCATTTTGATGTTTGCTCAACGTGAAATTTTGATGGATGGCTATTTGGCCCATGATCTTTTCGACAGTAGTCTCTAGCGTTTTAAGTGATGCATGGATTTTCATATTCAAATAGAGGATACTTGGCTGGATAGAAATGTGGAAGATGGGTTCCTTTCAGGTTAAGGCACACTCTTGAGGTGTCGAAAAATTAGCCACCATTTGGAAATAGTGACTATGGTGCATGCATGTTGGCTTATGGACCATATGTGCCAAACTTGTTTGTTCGACCAATGGGCTTAGATCTCATCGAGAAGGGTTGTATCTCTGATCTAAGCTTGTGTAATTATGTATCAATAATTAAAAGATATATTTTAAATAAGAAAAAAAATATTAACTTATTAATAATATCTATTTATTAGTAGCTAGAGATTTGATGGTAATGTAAATGAAGATTAAATTTATAGTTTTTTAATATATACTTTTTATTATTTTAAATTGTTTTTTAATTAATAAACATGTTATTTTTATTATTTTTAATGTTTAATATAAATATCCATTATATTATTCATAAGTGTTAGATCTTCTATCATTTGAGCCAAAAAAAAAAAAAACTTAGGTCTCCTTCACAAAACAATTTAAAAAAAAAACATTGCAAAGATAAAAATGTGACAAGTCTTATTGGTTTGATTTTTAGGATTAAAAGGAATGTTTTTTTTTTCAAAGTTATAGTACTAATATATTTCAGTTGAAATGAACGGAATAAGAATGTTTCTTTTGTAAAAACAACGAGATCACTCGCGACACAGAAATAAAATAATTTAAACTCATACTTTAAAAGATATTAAATTTAAAGATAATTTTTATATTTATTAAATATAATATTTTAATATTATTTATAAAAGGAATTAAAATTTTAAAATTAAAAGAATCATAATTATTATTTACTTATTTTTTTAATGGTATTTAAATATTTTTTATTAAACAAATAAAACATTAAAAAATGAGATTGAAACTAAAATTTATAATAATTTAAATGGTGTCCACTAAATCCCCTGACCAATCTCAATTCTTATTTACTTTGACAACACATTCGTTAGTTGTTGTACTTTAATACAATATCAATTAAATATATAATTACATATATATATATTAGCAAAATGATTAACTAAACAAGAAAGCTGGTGTCCACTAAATCCCCAGTCGAATACTGAGACGTGCTTGTGGTCAATCATGTTAACAGTTGTGCGTTTCCCTTTATTTTTATTCTTTAAAAGCACTAAATTATTTTTTTATTAAATAAATAAAATATTATATCATTTAGATTCGAATTTAAATATATAAGATTAATATAAAAACATATTATTTTAAATAAAAATTAATCTCTATAAATATTAATTTTGAGCATAAAAAATAAAAATTATGAAATAAATCTTAAAATTTTAATCGAAAATTAACCATACAATTTTATCAACTAAACTACTAAAACTTATAATACAAAAATTATCAAATCGTATGCTACAAAAAATTAGGTATATCTTATGATACCGAAGCTGTTATCCATTTATTAGAGTGTAATTAAGTCTAATTAAAAAAAGGCAGAGTTTGGTAAAGACAACTGTGTTGCTACAGTAGCTTTATTAATTAAAAAGATAAATATTTTTTATATTTATAAAATAATTTTAACAAATAATAAAAATATAAAATATATGAGTAGAAATTTATGTACTATTAACATTTTACCATATATTATTGAAAAATTATCATAAATAATCCTTTAAAATTTATAATAAAAAAATCAGTTTTTTTTTTCAATTTAAAATTGATATAGGTCAGTAATATGATATTAATTATTTTTATTCTTATGAGTTTGAGTATTAAATTTGTTATTTTTTTTCAATATTTTTTCTAGTAATGCGTTTCTCATGATTCCCACGACTACGCTAGGAACCATTAACATATAAAAAGTGCTGGATATTATAAGTTCTGTGACTCAGTGCATATATTTACCCAAATAATAGTATTTTTTTTTCTTATCAATAATAATAAATAATAGCACTTTTACGCATGCTATATATATCGGTAGCATGTAGCTTTTCATTATATATTCTAAATATGCTCTTAGTTAGATCTTTTTCATTATATATATTAAAAATAACACATTTTAATAATTAATATTTTACTTGTCAAAAATCTCACAATAGTAATTAATAGTCTGTGACAAATCATTAATACTTGATTGCTCATTCATCAAGATTTCATAACCGAACTTCATTTGGTTGAATTAAGTCACGTAGTTGAAACTGAATTCATATAACGTTGAATCTAGATAGATTCGACTTTATCTGAATGAAAATGAACTCAAATGAAACTAATTTATCCGATGAACTTCATATAGAGTTGAAATATTTTTAGAAAAAAATATAATGTTGTTAATTTTGTTTTCTATTAGTGTTTGTCCCATTGTAATTTTTATGTTTATCAAATGAAATAAAAAATAATAGTATTACACATATTATTTGATAATTTATTATTTAATAATTTTTTTGATGATAATAAATAAATAGTAACTTAATTTCATAAATTTATTAATTTAAATAGGTAAAATGTTTAAGATTTAAATTCAAGTTATATGTACGTGTAGTTTAATTATTAAAAAAATGTGATGATTAGTTTTTTGGTTTTTTGAGATAATTTTTATAACAATAATCAATATTTGATTTTGATATAACTCTATTTAAATATAGAGTTTTACTTTAACCACTTTATGAAAAAAAAAGAATTTTTTTTCTTACCACATAATTAAATAAAAAATATTTAAATTTATTACTTTTACATATATTTTTCTATATGGAAGAGTTGTTTTTTTTAAGAGTTAAAGTTATCTTTTAAGAATAATTAATATAAATTAATTCTTTTTGTTTAAATAAATAATAAAAATTCTTGAAAATAATACATTTATGATTGTGAACATGTTTCATACGTAGTTTTTATGTTTAATTTATCTTTTTCATTAGATATTTAGGATGAATTATTCTTGAATTCATTTTATTTATATCAATATTTTAATTACTTTAATTTTAAAAAAATATTTAAGTTATTCCTTTAGTAAAAACAAGAAAAATTATTCACTTTTTGAATAATATAATACTATTTTATTAATAAAAATTTCTAATAAAATAATAAAATATATTTAATAAGAATAAAGTTAATATTTTAAAGTTTTGCATCCTTTATATCCTTCTATCATTTTTCGGATTAATTTTAACGCTATTTTTTATTCCTTTTTCTCATTTTTGGGTTTAATTTTGATGCAATTTTTTTCAAATATAGTATTAAAAATATTAATATTTTTAACTATATTTTTTTTATTTTTTATAGATTTTTTATTAATCATCTCTATTAGGGGTGAACAATCAGTTCGAAATCGTAAGTTTTAGGTTAATTCGAATCCAATCCGATTCGAAGTAAATTATGAATTATTCAATTTGAATATGATCCAATGTACATGTCAATCCAAATAAATCTGAAACCATCAATTTTAAGTCAATCTGAATCTTATCATATTCGATCCGAAAATTATTCAATCTAAAAATTATTCAATCTGAATCCACTTTAAATGTCAATCCAAATCCGGTCCGTTGTATATACCAATCCGAAAAAATCTAAATCTGTTAATTTTAAGTCAATCCAATCCAATTTGAAAAATATTCAATCCGAATCCACTTTAAATACCAATCCGATCGGATATGATCAAAATTTTAATTTAAATCTATGAAAAAAATTACTAAAATAAATAAATTATGAAATATCAATCCGATATCAATCCGAACAAATCTAACTCTGAACATATAAAATAAAAAATTACATAAAATTAATTATTTAAGTCGTGAAACATTATAAAGGAACTTCTTTATGATTTATCAATTTATTGAATTAAATTTAAATAAACGAAATTTGGTTAAACTATTATTTTACACAAATCCACTAATTATGCTTATTAACTTATGATGCGTCAAATAAACGTGGAAATCATTATGGGACCTAATTATGCGTCAAATCATCAATTGTTGGTTTTGTATTTTACACAAATCCACTAATTATGCTTATTAATTATATATCAATATGCTCTCCGACTAAGATCACACGATAATGAATCCTATCCGTATTATTCCTATCCAGTAAGAATCTGATAAATAAATAAATTACCTACTCCACAATACTTAAATTTACATAATAATAATATATATGTACTCTCCAGGTAAGGTAAGCACATGTAACCGATGATATATATATATAATAGGTTTCTTAAATTATTTATTATTTTTGCATCAGGAAATTATATATGAGTCCAACAGGAAAATATTGATTTCAACTAAAAGTAAAAACTAATTAAATAATAACAATATTCATTTTTCACATGTAAACATCATTTATTGGCATATGATAATTAATGTCAACATGTAGACGGTCATATTATATGTATATTCTTTTAATTGGGGTTGAGAATTCTTTTGTATTTTATTAAGTTTTTAAGTTTTTTTTTTTAATAGAAAGATCTCATTAACAAAGGACAAAATTACAACCAACAATTAAGACACAAAAACTTAACAAAAAAAGTATGCCTATGCAAAATCATATCTGTGTAATTCTAGTTGTGCCGATAATATTTACAATGTACTGCTATGCACTTTACAGCTTTCAAATAATTGAGCATTGCTTTGTCACTCTAACTAGTGCATCCATGTTCTACAAACACACGACTAGTTTCATGTATCATCATACTGCGAGTATATATAGAAGATATTCATGACTCAAATCCCGCAGCTAATACAACACTTACATATTAATTATTACCTGAGAAGTTCTTGCATAACTATCCTATTTTTGTAGGAATTGAAGTTAAAAGAACTACTCATGCAGTTTCTTCATCTCTCACAGCGTAAGAACATCAAGGAGTTACTTGAGCGATGTAACATGTGTTAGAGTCTCAATTCAATCCAGAAGCGTTCATAAAATCATATGAACTCATAATTTAAATGCAGCGGAAACAAAATTGGATTGAAAACATACCTCCTGCCATTGATCAATTTTCAGCACTTACACGGGAATTCCAATGGATTTTCTTTTGATGCTTTCACTGGTTTCTCACACTTATTCTCTGCGTATTGATGGTGTAATCTGAATTGTTATGCAGTTAATAGTGAGAGGACCCGATACTTTATTAAGGTTCTTCCATCAAGAACCTCGTTCGGTTTCGGAACCGACGTACGGTTCCGACGAAACCGAACCGTTACCACGGCTCACTAACGTTGCACCACTTTGATTTACATTCTCCCACTTGGTGCAAACGTTAAGTGAAATTCTCTTGAGTAACAAAACACATGAATCATAGCGATAGGTCCTCTAAGAGCGAGTATTATCTTCCATGTATTACAATGTATTTAGTTTCTCAAGTATTATACTTTATGTAGTAACTAAACTTAATGAATAAATCCTATATTTATTCTTGGTCCAATAAAATATATATATTTTCTCAAATAAATTAAGGTGCACATGAATATGAGAAAATATCACAATATATAAGAGTTTCATTAATAAATTGTATATATACATTTACAAAGTGGAACCAATTCCCATTTTCTCTATGTGATCCTTGAATTTCATTGGTGGCATGCCTTTAGTCAAAGGATCAAGAATCATCAACTCAAGCTTACGTGCTCAATGACCACTTTCTTTTCCTTAACACGTTCTCTTATGGCCAAGTATTTAATGTCGATGTGCTTACTACGACTACCACTTTTGTTGTTCTTAGCCATAAATACAAGAAATTGAGTTGTCACAAGATAATCTTAATGGCCTAGAAATAGAGTCAACTACTCTAAGCCCTAAATGAAACTCTTTAACCATACACCATGCGATGTGGCCTCAAAACATGATACGAACTCGGCCTCCATGGTGGAAGTAGCGATCAAGGACTGCTTTCGCACTCCTCCAAGACACAGCTCCACCTAAGAAGCATGAAAATGTAACCAGATGTAGATTTTCGTGAATCAATACACCCATCAAAGGCCGCATCGGAATAGCCAATTACTTACAATTCATCAGTTCGTCTATACATGAGCATATAATGCTTGGTTTCTTGTAGGTACATCATCACTTTCTTTGCAGCCTTTCCAATGGTCAACACCGGATTACTCGATATCTCCCTAGCATCCCAACAACAAATGCAATGTCGTCCGGTGCGCACTGAGCATACATCAGGCTTCCAACAACTGAAGCATATGGAATGGTTTTTATTTGTTCTCTTTTAAAATCATTCTTTGGGCATTGGTCCAAATTGAACTTATCACCCTTCACACTGGGAGCAACACTTGGTGAACAATCCTTCATCCGAAATCTCTAAAACTTTGTTGATATAGGTTTCTTGAGATAAACCCAAGACACCTCGAAGTCTATCTCTACGGATCTTAATGCCAATGACATAAGATGCCTCACCCATATCCTTCATATCAAAATTTTTAGAGAGGAATTGTTTTACCTCGTGTAGCAAACCCTATCATTGGTCAGTAAGCAAAATATCATCCACATATAGCACCAAAAAACAAATCTTACTCCCACTAACTTTCTGGTATATACATTGATCCATAACGTTCTCTTCAAAACCAAATGAAGTGATGACGTTATGGAATTTCAAATACCATTGACGGGAAGCTTGCTTTAATCCATATATGGATTTATTAAGCTTACAAACCAAATGTTCACCATCACTAGAGAAGAATCCTTCAAGTTGTTTCATATAAACCTCTTCCTCTAGGTTACCATTAAGGAAAGCCGTTTTCACATCCATTTGTTGCAAATCCAAATCAAAATGGGCAACCAATGCCATGACCACACGAAGTGAATCTTTCTTAGATACAGGAGAAAATGTCTCCGTGTAGTCGATTCCTTCCTTTTGAGTGAATCCTTTGGCAACGAGTCTTGCCTTATGTCTCTCAATGTTGCCTTTTGAGTCTTTCTTTGTTTTGAAAACCCATTTACATCCAATGGCTTTCACACCATCAGTCAACTTGACGAGATCCCGTGACTGGTTAGACGCCATAGAATCCATCTCTTCTTTCATGGCATTGTACCATAAGTTCGAAACCTCAGAACTCATGGCCTGTGAAAACGTCTCAGGATCATTTTCGGCTCCAACATTATAGTCACATTCTTGTAGATACACAACATAATCATTAGGAATCGCTGATTTCCTTACTCTAGTAGATCTTCTTAATGTTGCATCAACATTCTCCTGAGGAGCAAGATCATGTTGTTCAACTGGTTGTTCAACAGTTGTAGGCATCTGTTGAACTTCAACATCTACTGGATCAGGATCAACAGCTTGTGGTACTTCTAAGACTGGTTCTTCAACATGCATTTGTACTCGAGGCATGTTGTTAACAATAACGATCACTCCATTACTTGAAGTGGCATATTGAGCATCTGAATGATCTTTCTCGAACCAATGCTCGGGATCGATCGCTCCCACTAATCAAGTAATTCTCAAGAAATTTTGCATTTCTTGATTCCACAAACCTAGTGTTGTGAGATGGACAGTAAAATCTATAACCTTTAGACCGTTCGGCATATCCAATGAAATACCCACTAATGGTCCTTGGGTCCAGCTTTTTCTCTTGTGGATTATAAATCCTGACTTCAGACGGCATCCCCAAACGCGCATATGTTGCAAACTCGGTTTCCAACCTTTCCATAATTCAAATGGTGTCTTTGAGACAGCCTTGGTTGGAACTCGGTTTAATATATACACACTGCCTTTAAAGCTTCAATCCACAAGGATTTAGGAAGATTGAGTTGCTAAGCATACTCCGCACCATGTCCAAAAGTGTTCGGTTTCTTCTTTCTGCTATACCATTCTGGTCTGGTGAACCAGGCATAGTATATTGGGCAACTATCCCATGTTCTTGAAGAAACTTAGCAAACGGACCAGGCGCTTGTCCATTCTCAGTGTATCTACCATAATATTCACCACCTCTATCTGATCTCACAATCTTTATTTGCTTTCCACATTGTTTCTCTACTTCAACCTTAAAGCTTTTGAAGGCATCCAATGTTTTGCTTTTATTATGAAGCATATAGAGATACATATATCGAGAAAAATCATCAATAAAGGTGATAAAATATTTCTGACCTTGAATGTCCATGTCTGGACAACATATATCCGTATGTATGATTTCTAATATGTTTGAACTCCTATTGGCACCTTTCTTTGACTTGTTAGTCTGCTTTCCCTTAATGCAGTCCACACATGTCTCAAAATTAGTAAAATCTAGAGTACTAAGTACCCCATCTTTCACTAATCTTTTAATTCTTTCTATGGAGATATGTCCTAATCTCCTATGCCATAACGTAGAAGAGTCATCGTCAATAATACACCTTTTAGTGCCAGCTTGAACATGCATAGCGTTATGAGTGGCATTATTTCGTAAATTAATGCAATAAAGACCATCATACAAAATACCATTCCCAACACAATCAGATTTATTAAATAAATTGAAAGATGTTTCTGAAAAGTGAAAGGAATAACCATAAGGTACAAGTCTTGAAATTGAAATCAAGTTTCTAGAGAAACTTGGAACATAAAAGGTCTTTTCTAATTTTAAAATAAAACCACTACTTAAAATCAAACTACATGTCCCTACAGCCTCCACATGTGAGCCCATCTTGTTACCGGATAAGATGTATTGCTCACTTCCCACTGGCTTCCTTAGATTTTGCATACCCTGTAAGGAGTTTGCAACATGGATTGTAGATCCAGAATCAATCCACCAGGTGTTAATATTAACATTAACCATATTAGATTCATAACAAACAAACGAGGTTGGATTACCTTTATTCTCAAGCCATTTCTGGAATCTGATACAATCCTTCTTCATGTGTCCCTTCTTTTTACAAAAGAAACACTTGGATTCTTTCTTAATATCAGCTTGAGGTGGAATTATCCCTTTTCCTTTATGCTTGTATTGAGATTTTCCTTTCTGGTACGTTGTAGCCAACATTGCACTTTCACCAAATTCCATAACAAGCCTCCCTTCCTCTTGAACACACATGGTCATTAGTTCATTGATTGACCATTTATCTTTATGTGTATTGTACGAGATTTTGAATGGCCCGTACTGATGTGGGAGAGTGTTAAGAATATAGTGCACCAGGAAGGATTCCGACATTTCAACCTCGAGATGCTTAAGTTGAGCCGCAATGTCCCTCATTTGCATAATGTGCTCGCGCACACCTTTTACACTGGTGAGTCTTACAGAAGAGAACTTCATAATAAGGGTGCTTGCTAAAGCCTTATCTGAAGTGACGAATTGATCATCAATGGCCTTTAGCAAGTCTTGAACATTGGTATGCTGATCAACGGAACCACGAATACCAGCAGAGATTTTAGTCTTAATGAACATCATACTAAGGCGATTAGATCGTTCCCATTGTTCATAAAGCATGATATTCTCTGGAGTACTGGTTTGAGTAATTTTAGGTGGTTCGTCTTTCCTAATAGCATAATCAATATCCATCCACCCTAATTGAAGGAGAATTCTTTCCTTCCATATTTTATAGTTATCTCCTTTCAGATCGGGAATATCACAGCGGATATCAGAAAAATTTACAGGTTGAGAAGCTGCAATTAAAGATTATATGCTTATTAAAATTTGAGGCCTAAACTATAGTCATTCTTTACCAATGTAAATCATGAATAATATGAATCTAGTGACATAAAACTTGCCTGTGGGCTAAAGTTTTAATTCAATTAAATTCATCCTAATTTTATAATAAAACTATCAAATTATGTTCTTTTTCCTAATTCCTGTGGGTAAATTAGAAAATATAATTTGATATTATATCCTAATTAATCACACAAAAATATAATAAAAATTCTGTGGGATAAGATTTATTATATCACATATGATTAATTATAATTAATATTTATTTTCTAAACGTGATCCTAAATAAACTTTATTATAGTTTTAATTAATTAAAGATGCGTGGCTACTCCCTAATTAATCAAACTATATGAATCACTTAAATATTAATTAAATTCTTATGCTCAATTATTGCATAAAACCATAAGCAATATTAATTTAATATCAAATGTGCAAATATTATTTATCTTAAATTGCATATATGACAATAAATTATACAAGCAAAATTAAATAATATAAGCAGTAATTAAATGTATAAGAGCTATTAAAAAAATTAATTTAATTATACATAAATTATTTAACTAAATTTTATATGTATAATTAATTGCAAAATTTATACATATAAATATACAAAACAAATAATTTAAGCATAATGTATTTAAATAAAATTTTAATGTGTCCAAAAATTATTTAAATAAATATAACATGTATAATAAATATTATACATATGATAAACATAAATTAAAATTATATTCGGAATTTATTTGTATTTTTTTTTTTTTTTTTAATTAAAAATCAAACTCAAATATATATAAATATAAGTTTGATACAAAATAAGCGAAATATATGTTATTAAATTGGATGAGACTAATCAAAATTACACGTAGGATCCGTGTTCGAGTCCCCCAGACAGCATTTGTTTTGATTTTTTTTTTTTTTTTTTTTTTTAAATAAAACTTCATCTTCAACCTCTAGCCGGGTCGATCCGACCCGTTTTTACACTAACGGATACCCTAACAGTATCTTTCTATTCCTAATTTAATCCAACGTTCTTTTATCAGAATTCTCAGAATTCAATTTCCAAGTGATTCATGATCTTAATTTTAAGTAAAAACTTTATTTTAAACAAAATGTTAATTAATGAAGAAAATAAATACCCACGGCAAATTGAATTTATTTTCTTCATTGTTTTTCTAGTTTAATTTTACAGAATCATTCAAAAATCAATATTGAAACACTTTATAATTTCCATATGCATCAAAAACAATCGATATAAAAAACCCAAAATTTCAGTTCTCGTGAAGCATAGCAAAACAGAGTTGTTTTCAAATGGCTCTGATACCAAATGTTAGAGTCTCAATTCAATCCAGAAACGTTCATAAAATCATATGAACTCATAATTTAAATGCAGCGGAAACAAAATTGGATTGAAAACATACCTCCTGCCATTGATCAATTTTCAGCACTTACACGGAATTCCAATGGTTTTTCTTTTGATGCTTTCACCTGTTTCTCACACTTATTCTCTCACAGATTGATGGTGTAATCTGAATTGTTATGCAGTTAATAGTGAGAGGACCCGATACTTTATTAAGGTTCTTCCATCAAGAACCTCGTTCGGTTTCGGAACCGACGTACGGTTCCGACGAAACCGAACCGTTACCACGGCTCACTAACGTTGCACCACTTTGATTTACAACATGTCTAGTCCAGAGTCAGCACCAAATCCAGTCTCTTCGGTAGGAAAACTATGAAAATACGATGGTACTGCAATAGTTAATTAGTTATCATTCAGACTCAATGTACAGAAGTATGGTAGGAGCACTATACCTTCACACCTCCAGAAATTGCATGCATTGTCAATAAACTATAACTACTACTACTACTACTACTACTACCAATGAGCAAAGTCAATTCCTCTATTTTAAAGTCTTCGCCCTAAAAAGAAAAGGTGAAATCTTGAGGGGTGTGAGATGCAAAAATAAAGTTTGGTTAAGTCCATAAGAAACAAATTGGACATATTTGACTACAATCTGGATCTGATTAATCTAATGTTGAAAAAAAGCTTGCTAAAACCAACAAGAAAATATATAAAGAACAAAATCATAAATTAAAGCTTCATATAAACCACAAACAGATCTCAATTCCCTCGTACCATGAGGTCCCCGATCCCACTTGAATTGAGTGCTACAAGCCATTCAAGAGGGAAAGAACAAGAAAACCGCAAAGGAGAACAATTATAAAAGTCAACATCTGCACTCATATAAAACACTAAGTACAATATCTGCATCCTATTCTTTTAGGATTTTTGCCTACAACTAAGTTTGCCGACCTAACAATTTCCAAAAAGCCATAAACTTATCTTGCAACACGTTGATGAAAGTCATTGCCTCTGTTACTGTTGTAATAACCATTATCTGTATTAAAGCCCCTTCCCAAGCTACAACCATCGAAACGCCCTCTATTGGATTCAGCTGGGTAACTGCCCCTACCACTCCCCCTTCCTGCCCAAGATAATTCAATTAATTGTCAACCCCATTTGATAAACCAAGACTCAAGGGGAAGAAATGACCTAGTATTTAAAAAAAAGAATATCAATTCTCTAAGCATGAAAAAAGCGTCCTGGAAAACCACCACGGCATGTATGCAATTCATTGTTGACCAAAAATGTTTTTGTTCATATTAACCACAGCAGTTTTTCAGATGAAGAATTTGTAGCATAGACAACTAGTAACATGCAGAAAAGACAAACATTCAACCATAAAATTATTCCTTAAAATTTGTGGATGCAGAAAGAGAAAAGGGACGAAGAAGAACGTCAACAAGATGCTAGAATGTTCATGGCGATTAAGGTTAAGTTATCTAATTGGTTGTCATTTGAGAATGTTATATATTACTATTGAGGAATATCCTAGGTCCACTATATGTTAAAGAATGATGTTGCCCTGACCTTTGGGCCTTGGCTATATAAGCCCTTGTATTCTATTGATTCGAGATCTCTCATCTTCAATATACATGTGTTCGACCATAGTTTTTAAAATTGTTTACGTACTATACAGGCATCATCTATCTTAGCAAAAAATAAATATAAGCCTTATCTTAGATGAAATAAATACAGCATTATCTATCTTAGCAAAATATAAATATAGGCATTATATATTATCTTAGCAAAAAACAAATATGGATTTTTTTTTGCTTAAAAATAAATATATGGATTATCTAAGGTTGAGCATAGTATATGTAAGGAAAAGAAGAATGAATTCAGATACATACTGTTGGAGAGAAATAGATGGTTAACTTTCCAAACTAAAATAAAACAAAAATAACACCAAAGATTTTTGCGTGAAAAAATCTTTCAAAAATGAAAGTAATAACTACGGGACCTGTAAGCCATTTAAACTTCCATTATAATAAGATGTTATTACATACTTAATCTTTAGTTTGATCTCTCACAAAAATATAATAGATATGTATCTTCAACTTATGGGTAAAACTTCACAAATTGGTTCTCAATCTTTCTTCTCAAAAAAAATTTCACTAAAAAACTCTATGTTTTCTTTCTCTTCCCCTTTTTATCTATATATTGAGATTAAAGCTAAGGCCTTTTATAGAAGGAAATGAATCCTTCACGTAGCCTAACATTTTTGACTTCTTTTTTTCCCACAGACAGTGCCATCTTTGTTGAATGTTAAATGCCTCCCCTTTTTTTTCTTTGCTGTTGGCTCACATAGTTAGACCAACAAATCTCCCTCTCCACCTTATGTGGGATAGGGCTCTTCCACACATGCAATCTTTCTACAGATAGCAAGCTTTTCTCTAGTCACGATCTTTGTCATCATATCTACTCTGTTATCATTGGTGTGAACCTTCTCAACTTGCAATAGTTTATGTTCTAACACATCACGAATCCAATGATACCTTACGTCGATGTGTTTAGACCTTGAGTGGAAGGTTGGGTTCTTTCTAAGGTAAATTGCACTCTGACTGTCGCAATAAAGAACATAGTTTATTAGTTCTGATGAAATTCTTGTAGAAAATTTTTCATCCACATGATCTCTTTATAACCTTCAGTGATTGCAATGTACTCTACTTCTGTGGTACTTAAGGCAATACACTTTTTTAATCGTGATTACCATGAAACAGTTACCCCTCTAAATGTTATTAAGTATCCGGATATAGATTCCATCGTATCTACGTCGCCAGCCATATCTGAATCTGTATATCCTCCTAATACAGGTTTATTATTACCAAAGCATAAACAATGACCGAAGGTTCCTTTGAGATACCTGAGTATCCATTTGATAGTTGACCAATGTTTCTTTCCAGGATTTGATAGGAATCGACTCACAACGCCAACAACATGTGTAATGTCTGGTCTGGTGCATACCATAGCATACATTAGACTACATTCTCGAATGAAGTATCTAGGCTTGCCACAATGATGACACTTCTTGTCATACCTTGATCTAGACTTCGACCGTCCTCTTTGTTGACTTTGGTTACAGGAATTTATACTTTTACTTCTCATGTGCCATTCTTACTTGCCTTGTTTTTGCATGACAAGCGCTTCAGTGTCAAGAGTATATCCTTCATCTTTTCGTCGAGACTCTTCGTTTAGCATTCTGTCTTTTACCATATCCATGATAAGCTTGCCGTTAGGAGCTGAGTTGCTAACTGACACAACTAGAGTATCCTAACTTTTTGGTAGAGAGCTCAGCATCAACAACGTTTGTAGCTCGTCATCTATAGCCATCTTTATAGAGTTGAGTTGATCTACAATGCCTTGGAACTCACTCATATGTTCTGATACGCTGCTTCTGTCTTTATACTTCAAATTGACTAATCGTTGCATCAGATTAGCTTTATTCTGTGCGATTGTCCTCGCATAAATTTTGAAAAATACCAAAGAACGTAAGCATCGTGTTCATTAGCAAAATTTTGAAAAATACTCTTGTTGATCCATTGTCTGATTTGAACAGCACACTTTTGGTTCAGAACGGCCCATTCATTGTCTGCACTGATTACTTCTTTCTCCTTCGACATTATAATTGGCTTCCATAGATCTTTAATGTATAAAATATCCTCCATCTTCGGCTTCCAAATTACATAATTAAATGCCGTCAACTTTATCATATTACATATGCTCTCCTCCATTTGAATCGTCAGTCAACAGGTTTAGTTGAGCTTGGTACTTTTCTGACGATGAATAGTACTCGCCAATAGTATCGATGAATAGTACCTTCTGAATAGTACTATATGAATAGTACCTACCGATAGAACAGTACAGTATTTATGAATAGTACTATATATGTGAACAATACTCTTACTAAAAACAACCAAAAGCTTTGATATCACTTTGTTGAGGAGAAATAGATGGTTGGAAAGAAATAAATTTCACACACTCATGATAACTTCTCAAACTAAAATAGAACAAAAATAACACCAAAGATTTTTGCGTGGAAAACCTTTCAAAAATAAAAGTAACAACCACAGGACCCGTAAGCCACTTAAACTTCCACTATAATAAGATGAGATTACACTATTCAACTTTAGGTGGATCTCTCACAAAAATACAATAGATATGTATCTTCAATTTGTGGATAAAACTTTACAAATTAACTCTCAATCTTTCCTCTCAGAAAAAATTTCACTAGAAAACTCTCTATTTTCTTTCTCTCCGCTTTTTTATCTATATATTGAGATTAAGACTAATGTCTTTTATAGAAGAAAATGAATCCTTCATACAGCCTAATATTATGGACTTTTTTTCCCCATAGATGACGCCATCTTTGTTGAATGTTGAATGCCTTCAAATTTTTTTTTCTTTGTTGCTAGCTCACATAGTTGGACCAACACATACTCCTCAAGAAATGCCACAGTTGTTCGGTCTCCGCTCTTCGATGTAAACTTCCCTTCTATTATTTAATGTCACTAATGAGTTCATGGTGCAATATTGTCCCATTTTTTTAAATACAATCTCATCTCATTTTATCATATCTAGATTATAATTCTAATGGAAATAATTTTAAATATATGTTGTATCATTTATCGTATTTTTGTATTTTTATTCATCTCATTTAGACACATTAGAGATAAATGAGACATCTCAATTAGTAACAATTTATTACTATCACATCTCATTAAAAATTAAGTTAGATAAAATAAAATGGATTTTAAAAATTAATGGATTCTCTTGTGAATCTCATTAACATTTCATCTTAATTTAAAACTCTAATGATAACTCTATCATCATCTAACCATTTGAGCAACCGAAGGAAATATCTAAATAATAAAAATAGGCAACAATAAAATTGTCAACCCCGATAATATTTTCAAACACAACAAAAATATAACAAATTCCAATATCTTGTATCACAAAATTCTATCTTAGATTATGCTGAGAAATTCATTGAAGATAAAATTTTGAAATGAGGAAAAGGATAGAAACCGTTGGGAAATTAAAGAAAACGTATATCAACGTGAGAGAAAAAGAAAAAAAGTGAAAAAAGAGAGAAAAAAAGAGGAAAAAAATTGATATATATATATATATATTATAAAAGAAATAAAACACATTAAATTAAATTAATAGAGAAAAATAAAAAAATTGTAAAGTAATTTTTGTATTTCTTTTAATTGATATATTATTTAATTTCGGTTTTAAAAATATTAAAAACTTTATTATTTTAATTGTAATTAATAATAATTACAGTTATATATATTTAAATATTTTTTATAATTTAACTTAGTCAGTTATTGATAAAACCAAGGTTATATGTATACATTATAGCCTCAGTTTTTATTAAACTGTGTCAAAAATTCTATAGTCTCGATTTTTAAAAGAATCGAGGTTAAAACCCTCGTAACAAAGGTATATATTTTAATAGTGAATGGTTTATATTTTTATATATTTGTGATAAACTATTTTATGTTTTAATGGAAGGTGATATTGTATAAAGTAAAATAAAAAAATAATAGTAACAAAATTAGTATGAAGAAGTTCACTTGATACTTTGTTCTATCTTAATTAATCTCTTTTTCCATTAATGACTAGTTACTTAAATTTTAGTTCTTACATTATTATTTTTTTAAGTAATATTTATGTACACTTATACATATATAAGTTGGTAGGGATCAAAACAGTTCTTACTTATAAATTTAAGTAAAACGAAAATTGAAACTCATGTCCAAATAAAAATTGTTTCAAGAATGGAGGAAACCACGTAGGTTTATTCTCAACAAGAAATCAACTTAAATAATTAAATTAGATTAAAACACAAACACAAAGTCCCGTCCACCTCCTCAAAACTAGTTGAAGATTTTGGTTGAAATAAAAAAAAATTAATAACAAGTAGGCAAATTGGGAGGAGGCCTTAGCATGCTTGTTGGAGGAGTAAGTCCATTGTTTACTATAAGTACAGCATCCATACCCCATGTAGAATGCCTTTCTAGATGACAATGCATAAACCAAACACCTATAATAAAATTTAGAAATCATTAGTCAATAATACATTAATTAAAAGATAAATACCTTTAACGAAATTACGCTTTACACTTTAGATCTATATTACATGTAACAATACAACTCCATTACTTTTACCAAAAAGATAACATAAATCTATTTTGTAGGAATACAATGGACTTCGGTCACTATGTTTTTTTAAAGGTAATGAATTATTGGATCTAAGTGCCTTGTAAGTGCCCTGTAATCCAATATGATAATATAACTATTAGATCTAAGTATTCTAACTACAATAATTAATATATTGATACGATATTTTGATCCAAATAATAAATTTAGAGATTGAGCATATGTACCAGGATTGTCAGCAATGAATCTGATAGTAGCCCATCCATTTTTAGGAACTCCAATGGTATTAACTTCAGGAGGATTAACTAAATTGTATGTTTTCGGTGAAGTTTGGTTATTGAAGTTGCCATAACCAGTCCCAACAAGATAGAAGCTAAAACCATGAAGATGCATTGGATGATTTTCTGCATTCCCAACATTGGTTCCTTGCCATATTATCTCAACCGTATCATTATAGTTTACCGTTATCACTTTTGTTCCCATTTTTGGATACAATACTGTTGGATCAGTTGAATTAATTCCTGTATAATTATAAGTATTTTCTGGTTGATTTGGAAAATCGTCTGTGAAAGTTCCATTATTTATTTTCCTGTAAATTAAATAAAATTTGTGTATTGTTTATCAGATCAACAGGACTTTTATGTTTTTATAAATGAAATCATGCATTCTTCTTTAATCACTTTTAATAAAAGCAATTGCTAATAAACTCTATGGATAGAGACATAGAGTTGTCAAATGGGTAATCGAGTTAACAAGTTTATGACCCGGTCGAATACAAATAGCTCAATCAAAATATATCAAATGTGCCAATTTTGTGGGTCATGTCAGAATTTATCCATCCTAACTAAAAGTAATTAATTTGTTTATGCGTTAAAAAAATAAAGAAATGCTCTAGAAGTAATTAAAAAAAATTGAGTTGTGATTTCATATCACTTAAGATATCCTAGCACATATGATGTGCTTCTTTATGAAAATGCATTTTCTTGATCCCTTAATTCAAACTAAAATCATATCAGTAGAAATTATTTATTATTTTTATAATACATGATAATGTGATATATCAAACCAATAAAATATAATATTATTGTAACTAATTTTTTTTTAAAATACACAATAAATAATAGAAAAGGTAATATAATTGGTAAAAAAATATATGTTAGGAATAATAAATAACACCAAACAATCATATCCTCTTTAATAACATAGTTAGTAACAAAAGAAAATTCAAAAAACTATCAAAGTCAAGTACCTGTAATATGCTTGTAGAATATCAAGAGTTGGGGTGACAAAGCTGATGTTGTTCATACTTGCAGAAGAACAAGTTGTATTACCGCAAATTTTTTGGTTAACAGAAACAGTCATAAAGATACTTTTCCTTATTTTTTGGGGAACATTAACAGGCTTCAATGACTTGATTTGTTTTGTAAAGTTATCTGCCGCTGTTGAGTTTGTGACAGTTGGAAGAGCGGGTAAAGGAATAGCAGATGGAACCGAGCTTCCAGTATATTGAAGTATGGCTGTGCCTGTACTATTATCAAATGAAGCTACAATAACTGGATCGTAGTAAGGTTTAGCAGCTATGTAATAATGACTTGCTGATTGATTAGCTCTGAGCAAAATATCCATAGTTTGTCCAGGAGTTATCATTATGTAGTTTGTTATTATTGGCTTTATATATGCTGCATCTTGTGCTACTACTTCTAGGGTATGGTTTGCTATTCCAAAGAATATTTCCTCATTCATCACAGCATTTACTACTCTTAGAAGATACGTTTTTCCATAAGTTACCTTCATATGATACGCTGTCGTTTCTGCAAGAAGATATCAATTAATTACAAGATATTATATGTATAGTCTTATTTCTACCTGATTCACTACATTAATTCAACACTTTCCTCTTTAAACCTTTTATTTATTAGTTACCATAACGTGTGTACAACACTAAAAACTGCATGAACATTTTGTCAAAATAGGTGTTTAAATAAAAATGATTTTAAAAAAATGCAAGTAAAAAAAAGTGATTTTACAAAAAAAGTTTTTCATCGGAACAAACACAATTGTTTTCATTTATGATTACCATTGGAACAGTCGTACAAAACTCCTGGCCAACCATTGATAGTGTAGGCATCTGATGGCACAGGATTAGCTCCGGTCTTTGTTATATTATCTACTATTTCCTTCACGTCCGTATCGAACCAAGAACCTACAACCAATACATGTAAAAATCAAAGTTGCATCCATAATACTCTTCTTTTAATTGAATATTAAAAAATTGTTAGAAAAAAGAAGATATTATTAATTTATATAAAGAAAATGTAATAAAATATAGATATACTATATAACTTTTTCTTCTATATAATATAATACCAAGCACGAGTATCTTTTCTTCGTTAGGCTTGATGAAGGGATAAGTCTTGTGAATGGGAGGTAAAATAACAATAGCACCATGAACTGTTGCACGTGACCAATCACTATGAGCATGCCACCAAAGCGTTCCTTCTTCAGTAGAAAATATGACTTCATAAGTAAAATTGGTTCCTGTTTTAATTGGACATTGTGTTACATTTTCTGGTCCATCTGATCATGGATTTCTTGGTTGTTTAACTCCATGCCTACAAAATCATTAAATGTTTTTTATTTATTTATAGAACCTAGTATTTTTAGTTGATGTGAGTTGATGTGATGCATTGATCTATTTCTCAAGATCTAATATGTTATGTCATTGGAAACTCATACATGTTACCAAGATGTATGTATTTGTTTGTATTAATTCAATTGGTATTAATTTCATAATATAATGAACTAGATTTTTAAATAAAGATGTATTGAGTTTTTTTAGATAAAAAAATTATTTTAATTCAAATATATGACTTGTAATGAATTTTATCATCAAAATATTAGACAAATTATTTGAATTTTATCTACTATATTACAAGATACATATGTGCATGCGACATTTCTAATAACTTTAAAAATATGAACTTTAATATTAAAATTATAGATCATTCTTATTTAAATCTATAGAAAATTAGTTTTGATCACTTATGAATTTTGAGTTACATCACAAACTAATGTTATTTTGCCAATTGCTTAGAAATATGGGTGGATTATATGTTAGATCTAGCTCGAGTCGAATTTAATATTTTATTTAAAATTATTTAAATCATATTTTTTCTTTGTTTCTATTAAAATTTAATAAAATTTATTAACACTTATAAAATAACAATAATTTATTGTTGTAATATATTATAATTTCAAAGTAACTCTTTTCATTTTTTGGAGCAAAAGTAGTTTTTTAACATGGAATTGTAGTTAATTTTTTCTTAAAGTTTTAAAATATAATAATTATATTTCTTAAATTATTAAATTATTTTGATTATAAAAATTAAAAATTAACTCATAATTTAAACTATATATAAATACAAAGTATGTATTAAATAAATTTATACTACTAAATATGACTTTAATAACATTAATGATAATTGCTTTTTTACCAAGTATTCTATTTTATTTCTAAATTATTTGAATAATTATATTAATAGATTCTATAAAATATACAATTATAAATAAAATAATAATTATTATTTATTCTATATTGAAAATATTGATATTATAATTATAGGTGGACTTTACATAAATATAAATATGAATTATACCTATAATATATTTTAATTTTTTTTATACAAGTCAATTCATATAATTCTAAATGATAATTGAACTTTAAACTTTCAATATTTTCAAATGGAATTTATGTAATTTATGAATATTATATTTTATATTTAATAAACAAAAACCATCTCGGTCTAACCCATAAAAAAAATTTCCTCGCTCCGCAGTGCTTGGAAACCATGACTAAATTCACTTAAAAACAAATACAATACTATATTCTATATAGTTTAGCCAAAAAAAAAAATACTATATTCTATATATAACAAAAGTAATAGTGTTTAAAATAATAAAACAATATATATATTTTCTGTCCACCACGTTAATCACCAATTAACTTGTAATTAATGATATATATTTTATATGATCACCTTTAGCATACTATATTCGAGTTTTTATGAGTGTATAATGTTATTTACAAAAATAAAAATTCATTAATTTTAACAGGAGAGTACGTAGTAGAGAAGAGATTGTACGTACCAGTGAATGGTGACACCATATTTTCCTTTGTTGTGAACATTGACGAAAGCTCTATCTCCTCTTCGAACATGAATTGTTGGACCTGGGAACATTCCATTTACAGTAAGCATGTTCTTTGTTGTGCATAGCCTCGTAAATGATGTCTCTTTCAACTGCAACCAATTTCATATTATAATCTATTTTAACTGTTTATTAACTAATAAGATAATAATAAAAATCAAAGATTAATATACAAAATTAATCGATATAAATAACTATATATATATATATAATATGCTTACTATGAAGCTATAATGGTGAACATTATAAGCTGATGAGGATAGCATTAACCCACTAAAGAACAAGAAACCTAGCAACGAAACAATCCGATCCATTTTCTTCAATTATAAGCAATAATTAATTGATTTCTAGCTATATATAGTAGCTCTAGACGGCTAACTCAATGTTATATATGAAAGAATACGAAGGTTTGTTAACTGTTGCTTGCCTTTTCTTTTGTGACTTTCAGCTTGAGATGGGGTTACGTATTTATAGCTAGCTAGCTAGCTACGCAAATTGAAGAAAAAGGTTTCAGTCTTTCGGAATATATATATATATTATTAGCGGTTGTACGTACGCACAACTTTAATTACTTAATCATATATTTAAGTAAAGAAACATACACATCAAAGTTAGCATTGTTTATTTAATTTAAGAGATTTAGTGTCATAATTATTGCTTTTGTTATTATTTTTTTTTAAATTTGATAATATAATCTTATAATTTTTGAATTGGGTAGATATAATTTTATTATTTATAAAAAATATTTACTATATATATTTACTTTTAATATTTTTGATGTATTAAAAATACTTATTTTAATAAATATAGAACCATAAGTCATTCTTTTTCATAATAACATAACTCATACTAGTAAATTGTTGTCTGAATATATTAGTGGATTCAACTTTTATGAATATAAGATACTTAAGGACTAGATTCCAAGTTCGAAACCGAAAAATGATGAAAGAAATGTGTCGTAGTTCAATTGGAGGTGGAGTTTACGAACCCCTATTGTATAAAAGCTACAGACACACACAAATAGTCTTTATAAAAATGCATTTTTTTAATGTTAAGATATATTTGTTGCTCTCGTAGTCTACTGTGCAAGTGTCCTTAGATTTCATCTCCAATCCGAATTACATTAACAAGTTCTTTTCGTATTTTCCAAACCTCGAATTTGAGACATAATCCTTAAGTACCTCAAGTTCATAAAAAATATATTTCAAATAAGAAGAAAAACATTAACTTATTGATAATATACCTTTATTAGTAGCTAGAAATTTGATTATAATTAATGTAAGTGAAGATTAAATTTATGGTTATTTTAGTTTTTAAATATATATATTTTTTATTTTAAATTATATCTTTTAATTAATAAACATGTTATTTTTATCATTTTTAATGTTTAATATAAACATTCATTATATTGAATCTTTTATTCATAAGGGTTAGAGCTTTTTGGGAAAAAAACAACCTTGAGTCTCCTTCACAAAACAAAAAAAAAACATTGAAAAGATAAAAATGTGACAATTAAGGATGCATATAAGTCTTGTTGGTTTGGTTTTTAGGATTAAAATGAATGTTTTTTTCCAAAGTTATAGTATTAATGTATCTCGGTTGAAATCTAGAGACCTTTTTTTTTTAAAGTTATGAGAACATTGGTATCACATAAATAAAATAGTTTAAAATATAAAATAATAAACTTTGTAAGAAATAAAGACTCGTATTTTTAAATATGTTAAATTTAGAAGTAATTTTTATGTTAATTAAATATAATATTTTAGTATTATTTATAAAAATTAGGAAGTTCTTAATTTGTTGAATTAAAATTTTAAAATTAAAAAAAATCGTCATTATTATTTACTTATTTGTTAATGACACTTAAATTTTTTTTATTAAACAAATAAAACATTAAAAAATGAGATTGAAACTAGAATTTATAATAATTTAAATGGTGTCCACTAAATCCCCTGACCAATCCCAATTCTTATTTACTTTGACAACACATTCGTTGTAATTTAATACAATATCAATTAAATATATAATTACATATATTAGCAAAATGATTAACTAAACAAGAAAGCTGGTGTCCACTAAATCACCGGTCGAATACTGAGATGTGCTTGTGGTCAATCATGTTAACAGTTGTGCGTTTCCCTTTATTTTTATTTTTTAAAAACACTAAATTATTTTATTTTTTAAAAACACTAAATTATTTCTTTATTAAATAAATAAATATTATATAATTTAGATTCGAATTTAAATCTTAATATACAAACATATTATTTTAAACATAAATTAATCTCTATAAGCATCAATTTTGAGTGAAAAATAAAAATTATGAATTAAATCTTAGACTTTTAATCGAAAATTAACCCTACAATTTTATCAACTAAACTACCAAAACTTATGCTACAAAAATTATCAAAGCGTTTGCTAAAAAAATTAGGCATGTCTTATGAGACCGAATTCATTAGAGTGTAATTAAGAGAGGCAGAGTTTGGTAAAGACAACTTTGTTGCTACAGAAGCTTTATTATATATATAGTGATATATTTTACTATTAATTAATTAAAAAGAGAAATATTTTTAATATTTATAAAATAATTTTGACAAATAATAAAAACATAAAATATATGAGTATAAATTTATGTACTATTAATATTTTACACATATATATTATTGAAAAATTACCACAATTAACAATCAACAATTTATAATAAAAAAAAATCAGTTTTTTTCAATTTAAAATGGATATAGGTCAGTAGTATTTTTAAATTTGTTATTTTTTCAATTTTTTTTTCTAGTAATGCGTTTCTCATTATTCCCACAACTACGCTAGCTAGGAACCATTAATATATAAAAAGTGCTGGATATTTTAAGTTTAATTACAGTGCCACTCTATGACTCAGTGCATATATTTACCCAAATGATAGTATTTTTCACTTATCAATAATAATAAATAATAGCACTTTTACGCATGCTATACATATTGGTGGCAGGTAGCTTTTCATTATATATTAAAAATATGCAAGAGGTGTTTTTTTTTAAAGAATTAAGTTGTTTTTTTCTTCTAAAAATAATTAATAACAGTTAATTATTTTGTTGAAATAAATAATAAAAATTCTTGAAAATAATACATCTATGATTATGAACAAGTTTCATGTATAGTTTCTTTATTTAATTTATCTTTATCTAATTATCTAGAATGAAATATTGAATTTATTTTATTTATATAACAATGATATTTTAATTATTTTATTTTTATAAAAAATATTTAAGTTATTTTCTTAATAAAAATAAAAAAAATTAATCACTTTTTAAATAATATAATATTATTTTATTAATAAACTTTTTTAATAAAATAATAAAATATATTTAATAGGAATAAAATTAATATTTTAAAGTTTTTTATCCTTTATACCCATTTATCATTTTTCTGTTCAATTTTTTTATCCTTTTTCTCATTTTTAGATTCAATTTTGATGCTATTTTTTTTCAAATATAGAACTAAAAATATTAACATTTTTAACTATATTTTTCTATTTTTTATAGATTTTTTTATCAATCATTTTTATTCTCTATGTAGCTAAAAAAATAGATTATAATAACAACATACTAACTATTGTTCCAAATTATGAGAGAAAAGATAAAAGAGAAAAATCTTTAAAATTATAATTTTGTTCAATTAAAAACACTTTACTATTTTGTTAAAAATTTATTGAATAAATAATATTGAATTATTTGAAAAGTGACTTATTTTTCCCATTTTTATTAAGACAATGAGTTAAATGTCACTTATAAAAGTTATTTCGCATAGAGGTTTTGTTTTCAATAGATACAAAGTTATTTATTTATATATTTTAATTATATTTTTATAAAATGATAAAATAAAAATAAAATATTTTAATTACATATTTTATATAAACTAGCTTATTTATTTAAGTTCCTGAATCATTAGAAATGAACTTCTTTTAAATTTATCAATTTATTGAATTAAATTTAAATAAACTAAAAAATTCATTATTTTACACAAATCCACTAATTATGCTTATTCACTTATGATGCGTCAAATAAACGTGCAAATCATTAAGGGACCTGTATATCTGTTTAATTATATATCAATATGCTCTCCGACAAAGGTCACACGATAATGAATCCGTTCCGTATTATTCCTATCTAGTAAGAATCCGATAAATAAATAAATTACCTACTCCACAATACTTAAATTTACGTAATAATAATAATATGTACTTTACAGGTAAGGTAATTAAGCACATGTAACCGATGATATATATATATATATATATATATATATAATAGGTTTCTTAAATTATTTATTATTTTTGCATCAGAAAATTATATATGAGTCCAATAGGAAAATATTGATTTCAAACTAAAAGTAAAAACTAATTAAATAATAACAATATTCATTTTTCACATGTCAGCATTATGGCATATGATAATTAATGTCAACATGTAAACGGTCACATTATATATATATTTATTCTTTTAATATATTACTATCTAGCTAGCATACACTTATTCACATGTATTTTATTAAGTTTTTTTAATAATTACAACCAATAATTAAGACACAAAAGCTTAATTAAAAAAAAAAAAAACTATGCCTATGCAAAATAGTCGAAGAGGAGTTTAAAAGTAACAACTAAAATTATCCACCAAGTATTACTATCTAGCTAGCATACACTTATTTACAGATAGAATAGATTGGCCACCTTTACAAATCAAATACCACAAGCCAACAACAAAAAAACTAGAACAGAACAACAAACATTAACACATAATCAACCAAAAAACTAGTTACCAAACTAGTACAAAAACCAACATTACGGGAACAACATTACCAACCAAACTACTAACTGTAGACCAAGGCATACGTGAGAGCTTGAAAAATGGAGATCTCTTCTTCCTAGTTCCACTATTTTCACAGTCAATTAAGATACTCTTTGCAAAACCAGTTAAGCAAACAATGGACCTTAAGCTTAAGGCCTCTTTTCTTTGTTCAAATTCGTTGAACAAACTTCATCTAAGCATCAGGATTCTCATAACAATCATTCACTGCTCTAGCACCAATCCTCATATCCATTAACTTTTACTCTCTGTTGATTACATCTACAATTCAAATCATTAATTCAAGATTATCCAAACTAGCCATTACATGCTCTATATCTAGCTAAATCTGATGAACCAGGACAAGGTTGTCCAACCTAGAACACATCTCATCCATCATTCTTCTTGTGAGAAGAAAACATTCAGAGCAACTACTTAGAGTAGTAACCAATAGCACTAGCAAGCAAAAGTACACATAATAGAGAGCAAACAGAGCAGAGAATGAAGTACACAGAAAAGCACTCATAATATCCACATGAAGGTCATGTAGAATAGCACTTGAAGTCATGTCATCCAATAAAAACTACGCCTCACACATTATGTTGGAATATTATGGATCAAAACTGTTAAAAGTCAAGAACAATTTCCCAAAATTACTGAAAAACTCTCAAATTTTTTGTTTCTGATTTCTTTAACTTGATTATTACGTATTTATAAAAACAACTAATAAATCTAAACTATACAATATAAATCTACTAAAACAATCTAAATCATACACCTATCTCCTTATCTAACTCATTGATTTTCTTCTTCCCACTAACCATGAGTTGTATTCTTATCAATCTAGATCATCACCAGAGAAGCTTTCATGAGCTGGACTTCAAATGGGTTAGAACATTTCAAAGAGTTTGTTTTTTATTTCTTTGGGCTTATAAACAAGTTTACAAACCAACACATTAGACATCAAGGATTACACAACTACAACTTTTTCACCCTATAGGATCTTTGTATTAACATACCATGATTTCCTACAAAATCGAGATACATGTATCGAATTGGCTCTTGCTTACATGATGTAGATAGTATCAAGATGATAAGCCTACCTTTAGTTCTAGAACAACATACATACTAGCACACAAACAAGAGATAACGTGCAACAACACAATAAGAGGCCAATTTCTAGTAGAACGAGAACCAAAGAGTAACACCTCTTGGTTAGATACATCATAAGCACTAACACACCTTCATTCTCTCAAAATTAGCGAGGAATACAACAGAAATAAAAACTCAAAAAATTAATGAAAATTAGATCAAGAATTTCATATCCATATCCAAACTAGAGCAAATGCACATCATTAGAAGAAGTTGCAATGATCAATAACCGAGAAATATTTGGAATCAAATGACAATGATTTCTGAATTACCTTCCTTGAAAGCACCTTAACTCCATAGTAGCCTATGTATTATTAATGTTTTTGGATCCCATCTTCATAACAACGACAATAAATTTTTCAAGATGAGTGTAAGAATTATGAATGTTGGTTATTTTCGTGAACAAAATATTTACCTATAAATTTGTTTTTAGGCCTGTTATCAAGTCTATAAAAAAAATCAACAAATGCTCAAGTTTTAGATAATCGTATTTTAGGTACATCTTTTATAACTACGACACATAGTATTACATTAATTCATTTAATAACACATGTTCATAAATATAAGATTATTTTTATACTTAAATATTTTTTTATGCGTCTTAATATTTTTAAGATATGATTGAAAATATTTTTTTTTATTAAATCTCTAAATGGGCCTTGAATAATAAAGTTCAAAATGTTTAAAACCAGTAGGTTATCATTATCTATATATATACAAATAAGATTAGGGTTAATATGTGTGTTGAAAAATAAAAATAAAACTGTTAAAAAAATGGTCACAAACTGTAGTAACTAAAAAGGAATTTTCAGTGGAATAAAAAAGGAAAAAAAAAGAAAACAAAAGTAAAAGAAGAAAAGGAATTAATATATGAAGGTGACAATAAGGTAATAAATATAAATATTCAAACAAATACATATTCAAATAAGAATTAAAAAAAGATATGATATATTAATAGATTCTTGCATCAAAGTAAAGTTAATTAATATATATATATATATATATAAGTGATATTTTTTACAGATTAGTTATAAAGGTAATCAATATATATGGATATATATTTATGCCTGATGATAACAGATAAAATAATTAGAGTACAAAAAATTAAATAAATAAATAAATATTAAATTGATATCATATTAGAGGTATTTATTAATAAATTTATTTGATATGTTTTATTTTTATAAGATTTTATTTTTATTAGATTTTTACATGTTCTGATTAAATAATTTTATGTGATCATAATTATTTGATTTGATTATTAAATTTAAAAGAAGTTATTTTTATTGAATTTGTGCTTAATCTTTTTACTCTAGAATTTTCTAATTGATTTGATTTAAATTATATATATTTTGAATCATCTAGTTAAGATTAATGCTAACTTTTTTGCAGTTGATTTGTGAACGATCTGATTGGTGGGGTGGGGAGCTTATTGGAACGTTGATCTGAAAACCACTCACACTAATATTAGAAATTGTGAAAACATAGCAGGGGCTCCTAAGTAAAGTACATTGAGATAGTATCCTAGGGAGGGTAGCATAAGACCGAATTTGTACTTAAACATTTGATTTTTATAGTAGAAAGTTAGGTGGTTCGGTGGATCAGTGGTCTGGTGGCTTTCCTCTAGATCATGGTTGTGGCCTAGGTTATTTCCACCTAAAAATATCGTGTGTTATAATTTTATTTCCGCATTTTATTTTTACACGCAATTATATGTCTAACCATTTTATTTAGGTTATTAAGTTATAAATTGATAAAAATTTAAAAATAACATATTCACCCTCATCTAGATCCATATTTTATAAACTTTCAATGAGGCTACCTAGACAAAAGGAAGGAGTGAATTTTCGGGATGATGATATATGAATGATAACTCTATGAAAGTAGAGTTATTTAATGATTTTTAAACCAATTATTTTTTTATTTTATGCTAAATATCATGAAAAAGATTAATTTGTATTTAATTATTACAACATAGGGGAAACAATAGCAAACATAGTAAAAATGAGACAAAAATGAACTTGTGCCGCATTGGGTACTTTTTTGTACTGTGGCGTGTGTTGCCCAGTATACATTCAGTAAGCTCCCTCTGTTGCGAGTACTTTTTTGTGCCACAATGCATCTACTTCTACTAGTGATCATCAAGCTTTATGCCATATTGGGCACTTTTCTGTGCTATGACCCACATTATTTTTTGGTCAAATTTTGAGATTCGTTTTTAATCCTAATTTCATCCTTAACCCTTAGATCTTGTAAAAATTGATCTAATGACCCATATTACATCATTTCAACCTTAATTAACCCTAATTTGATAAGAATTAAACATAATTAATATTCACACAAAATTTTCAATAATTGCCAAGAAGATAAAAAGTTCAAGAAAGGATTGAGAATTAAACAATTTTGAAAAGATTTAAGAAAGTATTAGTTTTATAAATCAAGAGATTGAGTGTAATTCTTATCCTTCTTCTTTCTTTATCAGTTTTAATGTTTTTCTTCATAAAACATCTGAGTTTTTTGAACTTGAACATCAATGGAAAATTTATTAGTCTATGAGTCTTATGAACCCAATGTTTTTACATATATTGATTTAATAATTTACCCCAATAGTGATTTAAATTACATTTTATTTTATTTTTTAATTTAATTTTTATGTTATTAATTGTTTACTCAACAATTGATTTATAGAAACAATTAAATAGATTTGAGTAAATTATTTAGTTATTTGTTTTAATTAAATAAAATACATAATTTCTAGCGAGAGATATATGATTTTTATGTGTGTGATTTTTAATTGATAAGCTTAATGAGTAGTATGTAATTTAATTGACATATAAATGTGTAGATAAATTACTATATGTTGTGTAGTTTATTTGAAAAAATGAGTGCATATTATGTTAGATTCAATTGGTTGGTAATTATTTAAATGATATTTGTAATTCGCATGCTTAGGAAATTGAGTGATTAAGATTCATAAATATTTTTCTCATATATTTTTGTTGTTGTTGAGTTTTGTGATTTTAGTAATTTAGTTGTCATTTATTTTGTATTTTTATAGTTATTATTGTTCAAATATTATTCGTAATAATCATATTGGTATTCAATCAATAAGCTACATAACTCTATGTAGGATCGATATTTGTACTTATATATATATATATATTATAGCACTACCCGATCACTTGTTGTTAGTATGTTTGTGAACTCTCTATTACGAATATATCAACAATAATACGAGAAGAATCATGAAGCTAAACACTAAAAATCAAGTGAAATCACAAGCAAACTTAAGAAATTTAGGGAAAATTTCACAATTGGTTTGGAATTTTGAACCCTAGTAGAGCATTTTGAAGATAGATTTCACATTAATTCGATCGATAAGTTTGAGGCCATTTGGATGTTCCTTTTTTGAAATAGTTTTAATGCAACTTGTTTAGATGAAATGGTTTAGTTAAAAATGATTTAGGAGAAGCAATTAGATATTTTATATAAAATTATTAGGAATAGTTTTAAATGAATAATTTAATAGTTATTTAATAGGATATTAACATACATTCAAAGGGATAGCATGATACATCGGTAATTTTATATTCATAAATTGACACATTATCTATCATTCTTTATAATTGATGTACTTTAATCACCTTACATTACATATTTAAACATTTTATCATTCTTGATGATTTAATTTTCAAATAATTTTTGTCGGAAAAACTTAAGTTAAATCAAAATAAACCTTATTTGTAAGAAGTTGATAAATGTTTGAAAATGAAAAAGATCTCAAAAAATTGAATAAAAATGAAAATAAAATAATTAAAATCTTCAAAATTTGTTTAAAATGATTAAAACGTTCACAAACATAAGAGCTAGAGGACTAAATTATATTAAGTTAAAGTCAAATGATTATTGTGTTCGATTTATAAAACTAAAGTAATTACATATACACTTTTTTTCATTCAAAATTTGAATTTTTTTTTCTGAAAGTATCATATACTTACTTATCTTAAAAGCACACTACTTCGAAAAGTTTTGAAGCATTTCTAGTAAAAATTACTAAACATCCTTAAAATTGCTTTGAGTCATTTTAAAAAATTACCAAACAAACTCTTATTGACTATCATCCCAATACCTTGGTGGTAAAGGTGGTCTACTGTATATTTCTAGCGATAGGTTTGAATACCCCCTCCTCATAATTTAAAATAATTAACTATTGAGTTTGTTTTCTTCTCTTATATTGATTTACAAAAAATATTAAGTTTATATTGCAAAACTAACAAATAGTTGAACTTTTTTTAGAAATTATATTACATAACGCAAACTTCTTGAATTAGAACCCTTGATTTTATATTTATATGCTTTATAAAAAACTTTAATTAATATCACTATTTAAATATCTAATTTTATATTTATATATCTTACATTTTTTTAATATCATTGAACTATAACCGTTCAGCCAAATATTACATATTATAAAGGAGTAATGTTCCATTCATCCAACATCAAGTATGTTTGTTCCCTTTTTGTACTCTACTTAATTTCACATTTATTGAATATTTTTAATAATATTTACATATTTATATTCTCACATACATGCATATTGAGAGTTTCATACATCGGAATAACTATACATACATGAATTAAATTTGTGATTTAGATAGGCACATAGGACCTATAAGACAGTGGAGATGCCAACTCATATAATCTTTTCACGAGTTTTATTCAAACTCGATCAAGCAGGTATTACAACGTGAATTAAATAGATAGCACAATGAAAATAAAAACAACATGCTTAGTTCAACACATCATAAAAATAACCAATAGATAAGAAAGAAAGATTTGCAATCAACACACTAGTAATAGTATGCCTCACAAACTTAAATCCATAGCAACATGCATTAATATGAAAAACAACACACAACATATGAATCAGACAAATATACTGAAAAACTATAAAGGATTTTCAATACTTCAATACATCTTATGTGTGAACATATTCTTTAAATGATGATTACATGATGACTTTATGAAAATTGAGTCATTAGCACACTTTATGAAAGTTGAGTAATTAAAGTACTTTTTTACTTAATATTTACTTGTTTTATTCAATAAATAATATTTTGGGGCTAAAAATATTAAAATATAAACTTTTTAGTGAAAAAGGGTGAAAATATATTTTTTGGGATTTTTTGAATTTTTAATGTATAATTAATCAGAAGCTGTCACGTGGACTACTACGCAAGAAGATGAGTTGATTGAGCAAGCCATATAAATGACACATAAGTAGGGACAACGAATCATAAATCTCCACGTGTGACGAGTGAAGAAACGCTTGACACATGTCGACACAACGTTCGATCCGAGTTTGGAGTGCAATCAAACAACCCTACCACGTGTCATCACATGATTTCTCCCTGTGATCCACCAATGTGTCATGCCATCTGTATTCGTGAATCACATTGTATCGTGTGGCACTAACTATTAAACCTTTGATGTATTTCTTGCAATTACATATCAAGTTCGTGAATAGTTGGATGGAGAATCGTCTATACATCCTTTTGAGGATTTACTCTTCGATGACCATTATTTATTGAGGTTGCATGGTTGGCATGGATTTCATGGATAGAGTGGTCCCATTTGTAGGCCTTAAGTTGATTATGTAGGTAGCGGTGGACAAAAGCTATTTACCCAATTCCTAAGCAATTTGATATGGATGGATAATGGGATGGTGTTTGGCCTCTAAGGATAGCTTTATATCATTGATAACTATATAAAATTAGCATTATTTAGCCACTTCAATCTAGCTATTTTTCTTGATTTGGGATAAATATTGTTAAATTTTTTTATCTTATGTCTAACTATGTTAATATATGTGAAATGACACCAAACAAGACAAAAATAAACAAATTGGAACAATTCAAGATCAACAACGCTCGGTAGATCAATCCACCTCTCAATGGTGCCTCAATAGATCAAGAAAAAACTTGATCAATTGAGGATCAATCTAGGAAGAAGGGCACTACACTATTGAATGGTAAACATTGTTAGATCGATCAAAAAGGTTATTGATCAATCCAAAAGAGATTTGATTGATTAAGCTTTATTTGAGCATTGATTGAGTGCTATCAAGTTGGAACGATGTCCTAGTTAGATCAATTGAGAAAGGCTTTTGATCGATTGAGTGGAGTAAAATTTGACACATCAATCCTGCTTTTATATCAAACTATCAATCTTAGGCATTGGATTAAAGCTAATATAATTCCTCAACCAATTAGGGTGATTTTCAACTTACTTAAACACTATAAAGAGACCATAATCAATAGAGAATTTACAAAAACATAAGATAATTCTAAAAAAACAAACAAAATCAAGGAGAACAAAGTTAAAGCATAATTGAATAGCTAGTAAGATATATTAGAGACAAAGCTAGATTCTTCATCACATTAGCATTTAATTCCTTTTTTCATCATCGTTGTAATCCTTATACATTCATATATTTCAATAATGATATTTAGAGTTATGAGTGTCCATGTTCTTAGTTAGGATTTTTTTATGACCATGTGATTGATTTTATTTAGTTGAATAAATTTCTCTACTTTTAGTTGATATAATAATTTTGATTTTAATGCTTTGATTCTTTGGTCCATAAATTATATGATTTGAGATTCATATCCTAGCTTAACAAAGTAGATATTTGAATTATTCATGAAATTATTATTGCATGAATTGAAATAATATAACAATATATTGATGAATATATGACATGTTACATGTGAGCATAATTATATTTGAATGAAATAGCATGATAATATGATTGTTTTTACGTAGTCAAAAGAATGCTTGACAAAGATTCATTGGTATACAATAACATGTAGAAAATCAATTAGATAAAAAAAAAGCGTTCAATTTTTTTTGATATTGTATGTGGAATGGTTAGAATATTCATAGATCCTAAGCTCTCAAATATTGTTTACTTATTTATTATTTGTCGATTTGTATAATTTTAGGTTAATTTTTATTTTAGATATTTCTATTTATTAAACGCCTAGATAGTATAAAGATTGTTGCATATTGGTGCTTAATTATAAAATATAAATATTTTTCGTGTGACGATACTCCTACTTTGTCCCACTTTATTATTTATACAACTCATATAATTGTGGATCCCTTCACTAACTATGCGTGCAGATTCTGTTTGGCCAGTTTGTAGGCTTGGTTTCTGTTGTTAGGGTCACATCATTGGTTGGACTTTATCTAGTTAGAGGTCGGATCATGTGTACTCTGGACATTGGAAGATGTCATAAGGACATCCTATTAGATAGAAAGTTGCTTATAAGCCCGAGGCTCTAGGAGTCATTCCAAGATGGTATGGAGTTTGTTTTCTATAATGTTGAATTAGGCATTCATCTGTGATTTTCTTCTACGAGTTAATATTGCCCGTTATGGGAGCATTGGTGCAGGTGCGAGCTTTGCCGCTTGGACTAGTGGTTGAGTGGTAAGTTCTAAAGTATACGGGATAACTTTAATGAAAGTTTTGACTAAAGTGTTTCACCGAATGATTTATGTATTCTTTATAAAAATTGAATGACAAAAATATCCAAAAAAAAAAGTGACTCCGAAAACTAATCATTCAAAATAAAAAAGGTGAGCTGTTGAATATTGGCTCTAAAAGTAACAAATTAGTGGCATAATTTAGGGAAATTAGTGGCCTAATTTGTGGCATGATTTAAGGAAATTAGTGGCCTAATTTAAGGCTTAAATTATGGCACAATTTAGGGAAAGGGAGTCTTGCTTCATCTATAAATAGGGAAGAGTTCATGCATTGAAGAACAAGGCAAAAATCAGAAAAATCAAAGAGAGCATAAGCAAACTCAAAGAGAGAAAATACTTGTGAGTTTGAGAGTTTTCTATAAATTTGGGGAAACACTTGAGAGATATTATTAGTGAGGAAATCTGTATCTGTATTCTGTATATTTCCTACTCAGTTTAAATAATATCTGCTGCCTCCCGTGGACCTAGGCGAATTGCCGAACCACGTAAATTCTGTGTGTTCATTTTATCGCTTTGATATATTCATACACCGCTATTTATTGCTTCCGCCTACAACAAATTGGTATCAGAGCCAAATATAGCAGTATTATATATCAAATTGAAGCTCTCGACGAGACGAACACAACGGTGAAAGAATCGCTCAAATCGGAAGTCAGAATCGCCGCCAGAAACTGCCGGAGTGTTGCTGCCAGCACTGAGTCAACTCACCGAGTTGGACCGAGTCAACTCAGTCACTAGTGATATTTGAACCGAGTTGGTCCGTTTTTCATCCATTTTCAGCTGAGTTGGATCTATTCCTAGCTAATTGGACCATTCCGGATTCAACTGCGGACTCCGTTTTTTCAAATAAGGTATAAAATTTGGAAAAAAACACTGTTTTAAGTTGTAAGTGCAAAATTTCTATTATCTGCTTGTACTTATGGCTGATAAAAGAGAGATCGAAGAAGGTGAACAAGCTGACCTTAGAATTTCTGTCAAACCAAGTTGTTCTACTCGAAGAACTATGTTGTCCAACGCAAAGTTCGAGGTGGAGAAATTCGACGGCACCAATAACTTTGGCATGTGGCAATGTGAAGTATTAGATCTATTATTTCGAGAAGGATCTAATATAGCCTTGGAGACCAGGCCAGGAGATTATTCAAATGAAGATTGGAATTATGTCAACCGACAAGCTTGTGGCACAATTCGACTGTGCTTAGGAAAAGATCAGAAGTACTTTGTCATGAAAGAGAATGTGGCTGCAGTTCTCTGGAAGAAACTAGAGGACAAGTACATGACGAAAAGTATTGAGAACAGACTCTACTTGAAGAAGAAACTTTTCTGTTTCCAGTACAAGAAAGGTACCCCTATGATTGAGCACTTAGATAATTTCAATAAAATTTTGGCCGATCTACAAAATTTAGATGTTGAAATTATCGATGAAGATAAAGCTTTGTTGTTGCTGAATTCATTACCTGAGAGCTATGAGCATTTAACCACAACCCTGTTATATGGAAAAGATGAGGTTAAGTTCGTAGATGTTTCAAATGCTTTGGTAAATAATGAGTATCGGAAGAAGGATCAACATGATCACAGAGACTCAATATCAAAAGCATTGACGGCAGCCAGAGGTAGGATGAACAACAAAAAATCTGGCGGATCAAATAATAGGGGGCGATCTAGATCAAAGTCCAGGGGAGATTCATCCAGAAGACGTCCTGCAAAGGATGAGTGTGCCTATTGTCACCAGAAAGGGCATTGGAAGAAAGATTGCCCAAACAAGGACAAGTCAAATGCAAATGTTGCACAAAAGGCCAATGAAGATGAAGAATCAGCCTTTTCAGTTTCATCATCAAAAACCTACTCAGATAAGTGGATCCTTGATTCTGGATGTTCTTATCATATGTGTCCAAACAGACATTGGTTTTCAAGTTTTGAAGAGCTCGATGGAGGAGTTATGCTTATGGGCAACAACAATGCCTGTCAGACAAAAGGGATCGGAACAGTACGACTAAAGATGCACGATGGTACAATCAGACGACTTACAAATGTAAGGTATATTCCTGACCTAAAGAAAAACCTTATTTCTTTAGGTGTTCTAGATTCTGATGGTTACAAGGTAACATTGGAAAATGGAGTCTTGAAAGTTGTACGAGGTGCATTTGTAGCGATGAAGGGTACTCGGAAGGCGAACTTGTATTTCCTAGATGGGAGTACAGTTACAGGAAGAGTAGCTGTCTCAAGTAGTTCTGAAGAAAAGACAAATGATTCTTCCCGCCTGTGGCACATGCGCTTAGGGCATGTCGGTGAAAAGGCTTTGCAAGGCTTAATGAAGCAAGGTCTTTTAAAAGGTGCCAAGACTGGAAAGTTTGATTTCTGCGAGCATTGTGTAATGGGAAAACAAACAAGAGTCAAGTTCGGCACTGCCATTCATCGTACTAAGGGATCTCTTGATTATATTCACACGGATGTCTGGGGACCTTCAAAGAATGCTTCACTTGGAGGTAAACGTTGGTTTGTGACTTTTATTGATGATTTCTCTAGATATGTCTGGATATACACTATGAGTCACAAAGATGAAGTTCTGGATATCTTTCTTAAATGGAAGAAAATGATCGAGACTCAGACAGGCAGGAAAATTAAAAGCTGAGATCTGATAATAGTGGCGAGTACAAATCAGATCCCTTCTTTAAAGTTTGTCAAGATGAAGGGATAATCAGACATTTTTCAGTTCCTCGTACACCACAGCAGAATGGAGTTGCAGAATGAATGAATCGAACTTTGGTTGAGAAAGTTCGATGTATGCTATCTCAATCAAAATTGAGCAAGGCATTTTGGGCTGAGGCTTTGTCATATGCAACTCATATAGTCAACAGACTTCCTACGACTGCATTAGATGGAAAAACTCCTAAAGAGGTATGGTCTGGACAACCTGCTACTGATTATGATTCATTGCGAATATTTGGATGTCCAGCATATTTTCATGTTAGTGAATCCAAACTGGATCCTAGAGCAAAGAAAGCTGTTTTCTTGGGCTTTAAGGAAGGAGTTAAAGGATTTCGACTTTGGTGTGGTGAATCCAAGAAGATCGTCTTAAGCCGAGATGTTACATTCGACGAGTCTCATTATCTTTGAGACAGACAAATTCAGAGAAAGAGAATGAAAGTCCAAATACTCTTTCTAAGGTGATGCTTGAGACTCCAGAAGATCCAGACAAGATTGCACCGATTACCGATCGTGGTGAAGATGAAATTGATGATCAAGAAGAGATCTCAGTTGAGGTGGAGATTCTCTCACCATCACCACCAATCAATCAACAAATGTAATCTATTGCCACTACTCGACCGAGAAGGGAGATTAGAAAGCCTACCGGATACACGTACATGGTAGCATTCGCACTTCCAAGTAATTGATGATGATGTCCCATGCACTTCTGCAGAAGCCGTGCAGAGATTTGATAGTATGAAGTGGAAGATGGCAATGGATGAAGAGATGAAGTCTCTACACCAGAATCAGACTTGGGAGTTGGTTCAACTTCCCAAAGGAAAGAAAACTATTGGTTACAAATGGGTCTATGCCAAGAAGGAAGGTGTTCCTGGTAAAGACAACATCAGATACAAAGCCAGACTGGTAGCAAAAGGCTATGCTCAGAAAGAAGGAATAGACCACAATGAGGTATTCTCACCTGTTGTTAAGCATTCATCTATTCGGATACTATTGGCTTTGGTAGCACAGTTTGATCTCGAGTTAGCTCAACTCGATGTCAAAACAGGTTTTCTCCATGGTACTTTGAACGAAGAAATCTACATGTCTCAACCGGATGGCTTCAAAATTCCAGGACGAGAGAATTGGGCTTGCAAGCTGAGCAAGTCAATTTACGGTTTGAAGCAATCACTGCGACAATGGTACAAGCACTTTGATAGCTTCATTAGAGAGCAGAAGTACACACGCAGTCAGTTTGATCACTGTGTATACTTTCGAAAACTCCAAGACGGTACCTTCATTTATTTGCTCTTATATGTTGATGATATGTTGATTGCATCTAAGAGCAAGGTGGAGATCGACATATTGAAGGCTCTGTTGAGTTCAGAATTTGAAATGAAAGATCTTGGAGAAGCTAAGAAAATTCTTGGGATGGAAATCACAAGAGATAGAGTTGCAAGCAAAGTCTGTTTGACACAGACTCAGTATCTAAAGAAAGTACTACAAAGGTTTGACATTGATGAAAAAATCAAACCAGTAAGTACACCGCTTGCTCCTCACTTTCAATTGAGTGCATTGATGTCACCTAGCACCACCGATGAGAAGAAGCAAATGGAACGTGTTCCATATGCAAATGCTGTTGGTGCCTTGATGTATGCAATGGTTTGCACCAGACCTGATATTTCCCACGCTGTTAGTATGGTGAGTCGGTACATGCATAATCCCGGTAAAGGACAACGGCAAGCGGTGAAGTGGATTCTACGGTACATCTACGTAGTACTTGTGGATATTGGTTTGAAGTTTGAAAGAGACAAGATCAAGGCAAACAACTAGTTGCATATGTGGATTTTGACTATGCTGGAGATCTGGATAAGCGTCGATCAACAACTGGTTATGTGTTCACAATGGCAGGAGGACCAGTTTGTTGGAGATCAACATTGCAGTCAACTGTAGCTTTGTCTACTACAGAGGCGAGTATATGGGCTGTAATGAAGCATTCAAAGAAGCTATATGGCTTCTCGTGTTGACTAAGGATTTGGGTATTGTTCGGAAGAACGTGGAGGTTTTCTGCGACAAATGTAGTGCCATTTGTTTGGCAAAGAACCAAGTTCATCATGGTCGCACCAAGCACATCGATGTTCGATTTCATTTTGTTCGAGAAATCGTTGATGAAGGAAATGTTATACTCCAGAAAGTCGGAACTGCAGATAACCCCGCAGATATGCTTACAAAGGTGGTTACAGGGATCAAGTTTCAACCTTTGCTTGAACTTGATCAACATCTCTTGAGCTTAGAGCGCCTAGGGCGCATTTGGAGGCAGCGTTATGAACTTTTTCGCCAAGGTGGAGATTGTTGAATATTGGCTCTAAAAGTAACAAATTAGTGGCATAATTTAGGGAAATTAGTGGCCTAATTTGTGGCATGATTTAAGGAAATTAGTGGCCTAATTTAAGGCTTAAATTATGGCACAATTTAGGGAAAGGGAGTCTTGCTTCATCTATAAATAAGGAAGAGTTCATGCATTGAAGAACAAGGCAAAAATCAAAAAAATCAAAGAGAGCATAAGCAAACTCAAAGAGAGAAAATACTTGTGAGTTTGAGAGTTTTCTATAAATTTGGGGAAACACTTGAGAGATATTATTAGTGAGGAAATCTGTATCTGTATTCTGTATATTTCCTACTCAGTTCAAATAATATCTGCTGCCTCCCGTGGACCTAGGCGAATTGCCGAACCACGTAAATTCTGTGTGTTCATTTTATCGCTTTGATATATTCATACACCGCTATTTATTGCTTCCGCCTACAACATGAGCATAATGTAATTAAAAGGAGACATTGAAAATAAAATCAATAGGTTTTACCTTTGCTAATGAAAATGTATATGTTGGTCATTTTCTTGTATGCAATTAGAAGACATTGAAAATAAAATCAATCGGTTTTACCTTTGTTATTGAAAATGTATATGTTAGTCATTTTCTTGTAAGCAATTATAGCGTTTTATATCCCATGACTAAATATCATATATAATAAATTAGTAAGCATTTTTAGCAAAATATTCTGTAGATTTTATCTTTTTCATCTGGCATAGCCTATATGTTTTAAATGTAAAAGCCAAGAAGAAAACAAACAAATTTAGATATAGTTGCAGGAAGAAAATACAAATTATATTTTCTCATATATAATAAATTAGTAAGCATTTTTAGCAAAATATTTTGTAGATTTTATCTTTTTCATCTGGCATAGCCTATATGTTTTACATGTAACAGCCAAGAAGAAAACAAACAAATTTATATATAGTTGTAAGAAGAAAATACAAATTATATTTTCTGTATTCTTTGTTTTCTTTGAAAAAGTGTAATAATTTTAGGTTAGTATCAATTAAGTGGCTGAGTGGTATCAATTATGCCTATATATAAATTTTCCTTTATTTTTTATTTTTTTCAATATTTAAAAAAAGGATAGGACAAATGATCCCATTTTTTTTATAAATTCTTTTACACCCTTATATCTAACTGTTAGATTTATAATAAAAAAAATACTCATTTATTGGATCTTTTATACCTCTCACCTATAATTTTGAGTGATTTTAACTCGGATGAGTGTATTGAATTGGATTTAAAAATTATAAATTTGTTACGTTTGGATTGGTTGGTGGAACTATAATTTGTTTTGAAGCCCTCAAAATTAAAAAATTATAAAAATAATACATTTAAAATTTATAATAATATAAATTAGGATTCAATTTGACAAGTGTTCAACTTGAAATGATGTGTTAGTTTTTTTTATAATAAAAATGAACGAGTTTAATACAATACGTGTTTTTTTTGTAATTATAAGTTTTAATGATAAATTTTTATTATTTTCTTAAAAGATTTTAATGTAATTAAGTTCTCTTCTATTCACATTTATGACTTAATTTTAAATTTAACTTTATATGTATGTATATCAAGTGTAAGGTAGTAATATTATTAAAATATTGTAGTTTGTATTGTCATCTTGATATTTATAACTTTATTTAAGATAAAATATTTATATATTGATGGATTATAAAAAATTAAAATTAATAAAAAAAAAATTAAAAAGAATATAAAATATAATAAATCTATCTTAATCAAAATAATCAATTAACGAGAATTGTATTAGATAAAATAAATGATTGAATATTTAGATAAGATGAAAATCCTAGGATTTAATCAAATGAATTGATTGAATTAGCCCATGTCGAATTGATAAACACTCTAAAGCAAGTGTAGGCTTTACTTTTTCAGGCACAAATTAATTGGCTTAGATATCACTCTTTCCTGCAACACTTAGGTTTTGCGACTCTTTGAACTTTGACATGATTTTTCTTATTTTCAATATCTTAAGATATACATCGAGCATACAAAATAATTCACCAAATAAGGAGGAAAAGCATTGTTTAATTCAAAATATTTCAAATTCATTTCTTGAAAAATATTAATTAATGGTAAGACTATTTTAATGAATGTTTTCTTCTCTCGCTACAATCTTAATTTTATATTTTTGTTCCTTAGGTTTGAAACATATAGAGAATGCTTTTTTAATTAAAATAAGTATTTTATTAAAGCGGTCTAACTAAAGTTTCATTGTGAATCGTCCAATTTCAAAGTTGAGGATTCAATTAATCCCTAAAATATAAGTTAAAAATTATTAATATTAATATATTTTCCTCTCTTAGAAAAAAATGTGCATACGTCACAATACATTAGCTGAATTAATAAAAAAATGTGCATAGTAATTTTCAACATCCACATTGCCAAGACTTTCAAACTCTTTGAAAGTTTATAAATTATGAACCTGATTAACCTAGAGGGGGGTGAATAGGTTATTTTTAATTTTTACCAATTTATAATTTAATAACCTAAACAAACCAGCCAGGCATGCAATCGCGTGTAAATATAAGTGCGGAAATAAAATAATAACACGATATTTTTAGGTGGAAACAACCTAGGCCACAACCATGACCTAAGAGGAAAACCACCGGTCCACCGGACCACCTAACTTTCCACTATGAAAATCAAATGTTCAAATACAAACTCGGTCTTATGCTACCCTCCCTAGGATACTGCCCCAATGTACTTTACTTACGAGCCCGTGCTCTGTTTTCACAGTTTCTAATATTAGCGTGAACGGTTTCCAGACCAACGTTCCAATAAGCTCCTCGCTAATTAGATCGTTCACAAATCAACTGCAAAGAGGTTAGCACAAAAAGAAACACAAGTGCCCGTGTTTGTTCTAGAACAGATTTAATAATGAATAATCCTAACTAGATGATTTAAAAACATATCTCATTTAAATTAAATCAACTAGCAAATTCTAGATCAAAAATATTAAGCACAAATTCAATGAAAATTGTTTCTTCAAAATTCAATAATTAAATCAAATAATCATGATCACATATAAAATTATTTGATCTAAAAAATCTAATTAAAAAGAAACAAACAAAAAAAAAACAAAAACAAAAGGAATAGAATTTCCCTTACCAAAGGTGCTGTCTATTTTTTGATTAATACTACTAACCGAACATTCATTAATGATGTATCTCTTTGCTGTAAGGTGAATATGCCTTTATTTGAATAAATATGTTTACAGCTTTAGTGGCCCTCCATGGATTAATTTCTCTTCTTCTTTTCGCTTTCGTAGCAGTTCTTTTTTTCTTTTACAAATGCAGAGTTATTTCTTCGGCCGCTTTTCTTCTTCTTTTTTCACAAAAACCACTAACCCTAATGTCTCTATATATATATAGATAATAATAATACTTAATGATATTAGGGTTAGGGTTAAATGTGTTTTAGTCTTAACTTTTCAAAGCTTATTAAAAACAAAAACTTAATATTATCTTAAGATATATTATAAAAATATTTAATTAATAATTTCATAAATTAATTAAAGTTTGAATAAATATTTTAACATAAAATATAATTTCAGATTTATGAAAATGTGTTATTAAATGCATGAATGCAATCCTATGTGTCGTAGTTATAATAAAAACATACCTGAAGTACGAATATCTGGAACTTGAATATTTGTTCGGTTTTTCTTGATAAACTTGATAGCAGGCCTAAAAACAAACTTACAAGTAAATATTTTGTCCACGAAAATAGCCAACACTCATAATCCTTACAAACTCCCCCTTTGGCATTTTCGTGTGGCAAAACCTCTCACTTACTACATGACACTTATAACAATTGGATAAAAATACAATGAGGTCCCAGACTCCATAGTGGAACTATCCTATGGTCCGGTGAATCCATCTTCGCTGCAACTTGATAAGCCTGTAAGTAACTGAAATGACATTGACAAAGCATAGGACAACTTGGCATGAAAGCCTCATTGTACATTAGTTCAGTTTACATAAAAATAAGTAGAGTATAAAGAATAATCATGTAGTATGCATTCATATCAATCAAGCTTAATTAAATATGTTCTCCCCTTATATGTATAACAAATAAAAACATGGAAGTAAAAATTCTCTCCCCCTTTTTGACATACGAGAAGGATAAAGCATTAGACAAAGAATTGAAGTTAAACTCCTCCTAAAGATATAACAGTGTAAAATCAGAGTAATGTAAAAGTGCAATGTGCTTTAAACTCCCCCTAAGTTCTATGATACTCTAACTTAGAAACCAATTAAAAAAGTAATAAATGAAAATATTTTTTTTTGTTTTTGTTTTTTTTTAATTTGCATACATAGCCACATAAGGTATTAAACTCATGTAATTACAAACAAGTACACACCCAATTGAGAACTCATCATTATTTAACTCCAATTTTGATTATTTATCATATAAATAAATAAGTAGAATAGAAGAAGTGCACACGCACACTTCACACATATAATGACATATTGACATTTACTTAAAATAATATACATGTTTAAACTGCACAAATATGTCAATTAATTCATTTATGACCTATCAAGAAAGACTCAAAAGAAAAAATATCATCTATCATATAAAAATATAATCGAGTCTTAAATCTTACAAAATAAAATATATTTACCAAAAGAGGACTTAATTTTTTTTTTTTTTATAAATGAGGTAAATGATATATATATATTTTTTAACCTCTATTAGCTCTTTATTTTTGTGCATTCCAAGTACAAGATTTATAAATAATCACTTTTTGCATAATCTTTCCCTTTTTTTTGTTTTGTGTTTTTTTTTTTTTTTTTTTTGCACGAGCCATAAACCTAGCACGATGACTTTCACACTAGTTGTGAGGTAGCCCTCTCCGTTCATTGCGGTAGCTTCACACATCACAGTAGGTAGCCCTCTCAATACTAGGTGTCTCCATACGGTAAAATTTTAGTAAGCAAAAGTAGAACTCAACACAATTTTACAATCAAGATTAGTCAAAGTCCTAGAGTCTTTCAAGAAAATTCATAAACTTCAAGCATAACATATATGTGTATTCGTGAGTGTGTGAAGAAGTTTATGTCAACATCGATCATCATATGTATAAAAATATATGTGTATGCATAAGCCAAAGTTGTAGCATAATTTATACAATAAATATCAAAATGAGTTGAGTCACTAAAAATGAGATTATGTGTATGGAAGTATATAAGTTGAATACTGTGTTGGCCAAACAAAGATGTTTTTTTTTTTTTTTTCTGGCAATAAAATTTGAAATTTAATTTGAGGGAGAAATTCCCAAGGCACTTCTGAGATACTCAAATCTTTGAGTGTCTATGGCTTTAGTGAATATATCAGCTAGTTGTCTCTCAGTAGGTACAAACTCAAGTGTTACTATTTTCTCTTCAACTAGTTCTCGAATAAAGTGATGCCTTATGTCAATGTGCTTAGTTCTAGAATGTTGAACTGGGTTCTTAGAAATACATATAGCACTAGAGTTATCACAATATAAGGGCATCATACCTTGTGGTTGACCGTAGTCCTTGAGCATGTTTTTCATCCAAAGCATTTGTGTGCAAGAGCTTCCTCGCAGAATGTATTCTCCGTCAAATTGTAGAGAGTGAGATAGAGTTCTGCTTTTTACTATGCCATGATACTAAGTTGTTTCCAATGTAGAAACAACCACCTGATGTGCTCTTCCTATCATCCCGGTTTGCCAATCGGCATCTGTAAAACCACTTACTTCACAAGTAGTGTCAGTAGTAAAATATAAACCATAATTACTTGTTCCTGAGATATACCTAATGATTCTCTTTACATTCTCTAAGTGTGATTCCTTAGGGTCACTTGATAAACGGGCACACACACCAACACTAAAACATATGTCAGGTCTACTTGCAGTGAGGTAAAGTAAACTACCTATCATACTCCTATAAAGGGTTTGATCAACACTTTTACCTTGAGTGTCCTTTGTAATTTTTGTGCTAGTACCTAAAGGAGTTCGTAATGGCTTGCTAGTTTCAAGACCAAACCTTTTAACAAGGTTACAAGCGTACTTGGTTTGAGAAATAAATATATTATCATGAGATTGTTTGATTTGCAAACCAAGGAAGAAAGTCATTTCACCTACCATAGACATTTCAAATTCATTTGTCATAACATGCACAAAATCATCCACTAGTGTACTAGATGTGGATCCAAAACTATGTCATCCACATAAATTTGAGCAATAAAGATCTCGTCATTACTCCTTTTAATGAATAAAGTCTTATCAACTCCCCCTCGAATAAATCCCTTGTTCAAAAGATAGTTGGTAAGTCTCTCATACCATGCTCGTGGAGCTTGTTTTAAACCATACAGAGCCTTTTTGAGTTTGTAAACATGATTTGGAAATTTCGGATCAACAAATCCTTTTGGTTGTTCCACATACACCTCCTCATTCAAAAATCCATTCAAAAAGGCAGACTTAACATCCATTTGATATAATTTGAACTTCATGTGACAGGAAATGGCAAGTAAAATCCTAATTGACTCTAGTCTAGCTACAGGTGCAAATGTTTCATCAAAATCAACTCCTTCTACTAAGTGTAGCCTTGAGCTACTAACCTAGCCTTATTTCTAACAACAATGTCATGCTTCATCAGATTTATTTTTGAACACCCATTTTGTTCCAATAACATTTTTGTTTTTAGGCTTAGGTACTAATACCCACACATGATTTCTTTCAAATTGAGCTAACTCATCCTGCATGGCATTTATCCAAAATTCATCCCTAAGAGCTTCATTCACATTTTTTGGTTCAAATTGAGAAATATAGCATAAATGGGTTACCTCACTTATTTGTCTTCTTCTTGTTACCATGCTAGCACCAGGATCTCCAATTATATTCTTAATAGGATGATTTTTTGAAGTTCGAGTTGGATTTATCATTGATGAGGTTGATCTTTGCTTCCTTCTTTTGTTCACCTTCCTTCAACTCTTCTTCTTTTATTCCTAATGTGTCACTGGTCATTGTTAATTGAGATCTTGTGAAATTTTCTTCATTTCCAAATTTTCTTCACTTATAATCTTCTTACCCCCATCATCTATAACGACATTTATGGATTCCATAACTACATTGGTTCTACAAATGAAGACTCTATAAGGTCTAGTATTTAGGGAATAACCAAGAAATATACCTTCATCACTTCTTGAATCAAACTTACCCAACTGTTCTCGATCTCTAAGTATGTAGTACTTACTTCCAAAAAGATGCATAAATTTCAGATTGGGTTTTTACCTCTCCATATCTCATGTGGAGTTTGGTTTGTACCTGGCGAAGATATACACGATTTATAATATGACATGCAAGTGTTTATAGCTTCGGACCCAAAACCTTTTGGAGACTCCTTGGCATGCATCATTACTCTTGCCATCTCTTGAAGTATCCTATTCTTCCGTTCAACTACTCCATTTTGTCGAGGTGTGATAGGAGCAGAGAATTCATGAAAGATACCATGTTCTTTACGTAAGTCAAAGATACTTGGTATTTTCAAACTCTTTTCCATGGTCTCGTTTCTCGCCTCGATGGTTACTATTTTGTCACCCGCTTCAACCCGCACTCTTGTACAATATGAGATGAAGAACTCAAAAGCATCCGACTTGTCTCTCGAGAAAGTCTACCCACGTGTAGCGAGAAAAGTCATCTACTATAACTATGATATATTTCTTACCTCCAATACTTTCTGTTCTCATAGGACCCATAAGGTCAATATGTATCAATTCCAATACTCTGTTTGTATTTATACTCTTGATCTTCTTATGAGCAATCCTAGTTTGTTTACCCAATTGACATGGTCCACATACAGTGTTACAATTTTTGAAAGAATAGGTAAACCACACACAGTCTCAATTTTGCTTAATCTAACCAGATCTTTAAAATTCATATGACCTAGCTTTTCGTGCCACAAGATAGTTGAGTCATTGCTAGCTAGGTTACATGTTACTGTGGGTGATGTATCAATACAATAACAATTGTCATGTGATCTGGTTCCCTTAATCACACATTCACCATTTTGATCTGTTACAATACAGTGATTGTTTGTAAATTGCACATTAAAATCACTATCACATATTTGACTTATGCTAATCAAGTTTGCCTTAAGTCCTTCCACATATAAAACTTCATCAAGTTTAGGGATACCCTCTATTTGAACAGAGCCTTTTCCAATAATTCTAGATGTTTTACCATCACCAAAGGTAACTGTCCCTTCATTGTATTCCTTAAAGGTTTTAAACAAAGAACGATTCCCTGTCATGTGTCTAGAGCATCCACTATCAAAATACCAAGCGGTATTTGATTTAACTTTAAATGCTATATGGGCCACAAAACAGTGCAACTCAGATTTCTTAACCCATCCTTTTTTAATTTTGGACATTTGAGTTACTGGTTTCTTATATTCCTCTTTTTGTGTAGTTCTTGTAGTAAAAACTTTACACTTTGAAATTTTTTGAGGTATTTTAGAAACATTTGTATTCGTGATAGAATCATAAGCATAAAGAAATCTACACTTAGGTCTTATATGTCCTTTCCTACCACAATGATGACAGATGGGAACAAACTGAATTTTCTTAGAATGATAAGGTGCAAAAACTACCTTCCCTGCCTGAGCAATAATGGGTTTTACAAATTGAGTTTTGGATGATGAAGGGGTTGATTGTTCATCTATGTATCCAAGACCTCTCTTATCTCCATATGGCTTTCCATAGTCTAGGACTTTGGTTAATTTTTCAGCACCAATGGTCAAATTCTTCATCGTTTCCTTAGCAATACTAAGTTCTTGCTTGAGATTTTTGTTTTCCTCGATGGTTTCTGCAAGTCTCAAATTCAAAGCATTAATATGATCAGACAATTCCTTTTTATCTTTCTCTAGGTTAGAGGAATTTGTTTTGTGAACATTGATGATATCATTAAGTTTAGTTACTTCCACAAGCAATTTATCTCTCTTCCCTGGCACCTAGACAATCCATGAATAGTTCCTCATAATTTGATACATTAAACTTAGACAGTAAGAGAGAAGAGTTTACTTCCTCATTTTCTTCATCTGAGCTAAGGTCGGAGTCATTGTGATGTGCATTGACAGTCATGTGAAGGCACAATAATTAGTGTCATCATCCTCTCGAGTTACTAGCATTGTCCGCTTCACTTTCTCGTGTCACCGAGTGTAGCATTAAAGGCTTTTCCAAATTTCTTTTATTGTTAGCACAATCTGTAGAAATATGACCAAATCCCCCACAAGTAAAGCATTGAGGATTAGTGGGCTTACTTTTCTTACCATCAAGGCTAGGAGACTTGATTTCCCTTGACTTTCGGTCATTCGAACGACTGGATTGTCCCTTGTTGAAATGATTATTCTGTTGACCCTTCTTCTTCATGAACTTCTTAAATTTTCGTGCTAACAAGACTAGTGACTCATCATTCATATCATCATCACTATCAGAGATATCCTTTTTGGAGCTTTTGAATGCCACATCCTTATTTTTCTTGGGTGGATCAAGAGAAAGCTCATAGGTTTGGATTGATCCGACAAGTTCATCAATTTTTAGTGTGTCTACATTCTTGCTTTCCTCTATCGCTGTAACTTTCATCTTATAGTCAGCTGTTAAAGAGCTTAGGAGTTTGCGCACTTGTATAGGTTGTGGAATTTTCTCACCAAGGTTAGAACAAGCATTAGTGATATCACAGAAGCGAGCATAGAATTGACCAAAAGTTTCATTGTTGCTCATTTTAATAGAATCAAACTCAGATGTTAGCAATCTCAATTTTGTTTGTTTTACTTGGGAAGTTCCTTCATGAGCAAGAGCAAGTGCATTCCATGCATCTTTAGCAGTCTCACAGTCGGAGATGCGACGAAACTCATCCATCGACACTGCAGCGAATATTGAGCTTAGACCTTTTTGGTTTGCCCCACTAAGGGTGCGTTCTTCAGTGGTCCAGTCTCTTCTTGGCTTTATGATTGTTACACCATCTTTCGTTACAGAAGGTGGTTCCCAACCATCAAGAATAGCATCCCAGACTTTTTCATCTTGTCTGAGAAAGGCTTGCATGCGAGCCTTCCAGTAAGGGTAATTAAACCCATCAAAGAGTGGGGGTCTAACAGATGACCCACCTTCTTTCATTTGGTCCATAAGTAAGTGTGTGTGTCCCTAAGATCAATCTCACTAAGTGTGTCTAGTGTCGGCTCTGATACCAATTGAAAGTTTATAAATTATGAACCTGATTAACCTAGAGGGGGGTGAATAGGTTATTTTTAATTTTTACCAATTTATAATTTAATAACCTAAACAAACCAGCCAGGCATGCAATCGCGTGTAAATATAAGTGCGGAAATAAAATAATAACACGATATTTTTAGGTGGAAACAACCTAGGCCACAACCATGACCTAAGAGGAAAACCACCGGTCCACCGGACCACCTAACTTTCCACTATGAAAATCAAATGTTCAAATACAAACTCGGTCTTATGCTACCCTCCCTAGGATACTGCCCCAATGTACTTTACTTACGAGCCCTTGCTCTGTTTTCACAATTTCTAATATTAGCGTGAACGGTTTCCAGACCAACGTTCCAATAAGCTCCTCGCTAATTAGATCGTTCACAAATCAACTGCAAAGAGGTTAGCACAAAAAGAAACACAAGTGCCCGTGTTTGTTCTAGAACAGATTTAATAATGAATAATCCTAACTAGATGATTTAAAAACATATCTCATTTAAATTAAATCAACTAGCAAATTCTAGATCAAAAATATTAAGCACAAATTCAATGAAAATTGTTTCTTCAAAATTCAATAATTAAATCAAATAATCATGATCACATATAAAATTATTTGATCTAAAAAATCTAATTAAAAAGAAACAAACAAAAAAAACAAAAACAAAAGGAATAGAATTTCCCTTACCAAAGGTGCTGTCTATTTTTTGATTAATACTACTAACCGAACATTCATTAATGATGTATCTCTTTCTTTGTAAGGTGAATATGCCTTTATTTGAATAAATATGTTTACAGCTTTAGTGGCCCTCCATGGATTAATTTCTCTTCTTCTTTTCGCTTTCGTAGCAGTTCTTTTTTTCTTTTACAAATGCAGAGTTATTTCTTCGGCCGCTTTTCTTCTTCTTTTTTCACCAAAAACCACTAACCCTAATGTCTCTATATATATATAGATAATAATAATACTTAATGATATTAGGGTTAGGGTTAAATGTGTTTTAGTCTTAACTTTTCAAAGCTTATTAAAAACAAAAACTTAATATTATCTTAAGATATATTATAAAAATATTTAATTAATAATTTCATAAATTAATTAAAGTTTGAATAAATATTTTAACATAAAATATAATTTCAGATTTATGAAAATGTGTTATTAAATGCATGAATGCAATCCTATGTGTCGTAGTTATAATAAAAACATACCTGAAGTACGAATATCTGGAACTTGAATATTTGTTCGGTTTTTCTTGATAAACTTGATAGCAGGCCTAAAAACAAACTTACAAGTAAATATTTTGTCCACGAAAATAGCCAACACTCATAATCCTTACACTCTTAGCTATTAAATTTTATGTACACGTCAGAAATAGTTTCAATAATATATTTCCATCGTATAAAAATAAAAGCAAATTAAACCATATACTATGATATTTTTCTATATAAGGATCATATTCTTAAATTTTAACACAAAAAAACTTAATGGCCAATATTATTCTTTGTAACTATGTCTCTTGCAGCATTGTGCTCTTATGTGTTTTTCTTCTGATCCTTTTGTCATCAACTTATGGTTAGTTTATAGTTAATTATACACATCCAATGTTAAATTAAGGAAAAAAGTAGTATAAATTCACTAATTTTAATAAAATTATAATTTAAGCTCTTACCTATAATTAGTTAGAGCAACAAAAATATACTATATTTGTAAAAAAATATACTATATTTGTAAAAAAATATCATAGAATCTATTTTGTAATGAATTTGTATTATCTCAATTACGTAAAAAGTATGATAATTTAAGTATATTATATTTACAAAATAGATTTTTGTAACATTTTTATAAATGTAATAAATTTGTGTTGCCCACCACTTAATAGATACGAATATAAAATGTAATTTCGTTAAAAATAAAGAAATTTTACTACCATTTATCCATAATTTAATATGTATCTTATCTTACTCATAGTGAGCTGGACTCTTTTCAATAACTAATTTGATTAATAAACATTTTGCAGGGGCAGAAGTGATTATTTCCAAAACACCTCAACTAAATGGTCAATTACTCATCAATATCCATTATATATGATTCTTTGATTATTGGTTACAAAGAGACATATAAATATTTATGAATTCCCTACTATTTTTTAATTAATTCCCCGTAATTTGTTATTTTTATGACATTCTATTTTACATATTTTTAATTAGTTAGTTGATATGTTTTTCAGAGACGCAAGTAGCTCTGAGAGAAAATTCTGGATGCAAAAAATTAAGTCGTACATATAGAGGGTTTTGCTTTCAAGAAGAAAATTGTTTTCAAATATGCACTAAAAATGAGGGAGCTGTCAATGGAGGTTGTGGATGGAGTTGGTATGAACTCAGCGTAGCTTGTTTCTGTTACTTTTGTAATTAATACATGGAAAATATATTTTCAACGAGATAGTATTCGTTATTCTGATAACTAAGTGATATGTTTTACTTCCTATAAATAAGCATATTTGTTTAGTAGTTGATGAAACAATGAATAACATCTTATATTCTACTTAATATTATTATGTAATGGCATGGTTGCTTCCCAATATTAGAGTCTCCATAGAGGCTCATATAACAATTTAAATAAACGATAATTATAATGGTGATTGCATTCATCTTTTAATATTCTTATAGAATTTAATAGATATCAAAATGAATTAAAAAGGTATTGGTTCTATGAAAACATGAAAAGAGATGAGATAAATAAGTGATTATTTAAAAAATTGTGTATTAAATCGTGAATAAGAATTGGGATTATATTAATAAGCATGAACATATCACATTAACTTTGAAAACATTTAACTAATAATTATCCATTATGAGTCGATATCAGTTTTTTACAATTTAATCATATTTTTTATTTTTTACATGTATTTAAAAGTATATTTAGTTTAAAAAATATTAAACATTAACTTAATTCTTATTTTACTATATTATTTATAATTTTAATATTTTAACTATTTAACATATGTTTTTAAGTAAAATAAAATAAAAAGATAAAGTAAGAATAAATAAAATTTAATCTAATTATACAAAGTATTGTATGTTTTATTATTAAAATTATATTTTTTATGTAATTATATGTATATAAAATAATAATATTAATATATATTCGGTTTTAATTAATCACAATTTCGATATTATAATAACCCTCCTTACCCTTCACTTTTTCAATTATCGTTAATTTTGAAAAAAAATCCATCTAATTTTTATAAATAACCATAATTTTAATTATTTAAGGTTAAAATGTTAATCCTCTACGTCAAACTACACGAGACTTAAATAACCTATAGAGAAGGTTTCGGGCCTTAATTCCTGTTTCTTCGTGTCTACTTCACGGGATCTCTTGCAAACTCAATGCAAACATTACAAGAGTTCTCGTGAACTAACTGTGAAGAAAGTGTGGACATGTGATGAGAAAATATTACAGTTATTCATATCAAGACACCTTCTCTGTATGAAAATCACAACATAGATCTGTATGGATCATAGACTATCAACTTAATCAACAATATACCTGAAGGCAAGCAAAGAAAATAAGTACAAATTGATAATTAAACATGAACAAACAAATAGCATGTGAGAAAGAAGTAAAATAAGAGAAAATAGTCTCGAAAATGTCAAAAATAAATAACCGTAAACAAAAGAACAATCATAAAACTAAAGAAAACAACTTCATTGAATATAGAAGTAATAAATCGTCGGAAGTATTTCCTTTCCTTTAGAGCCAATACTGAAGAAGTTACAATGAAGAGGATTGTGAACTCCATTAAATTGCCTGATGTGCCTAGATGAGAAGGAAGATATCAAACTACAAGATGGTATTAAGTTAACTAAGAGTGGTAGTCAATAGTTTGTTATTATGTAACTAACTTTTACAAGTGTGATTAGTCGGTTTATGTATGTATACCAGACTGTCTCTCTAATAACATCAGCTTGTTCACTCTTGATTTCTTTTGTTTTACATTCATTCTTGAACTCCCTGTTAACTTTCAAGTATGGTATCAAAGCTAAGGGATTCAAAATTCATGAAGAATTAGGATCAAGGTGTGAATCAGATTGCTACTGAAGATCAAGATAAACACAAGCAATTGAATGTGATGAAGAACTCGAACAAAGATGAAGCTTCCATCACTACATGAAAACTCGCTCAAGTCTCTAGTTTGATTGCCCCAACAAATGTCTTTGTAGAAGTTCATGACCTAACTCCCTCCAAAAGAGCTCTTACAGAGGAAGGGTTGCCAAGGACTTATAAATGTAACGGAAGTAGAGACTCTGACCGATGTGGGACTTAACAACCCCTTTTCACATCGGCTGGTGGTACTGGATGGGTGAAGCCTTGGGGTGAGCAAACCGCCAGACTATTGGGTGTCGATGGGAGTGAAGAAGCCAGGGAACTTTGCTCTGATACCATGTAGAAATCCATGGTCTAACTCTTTCTAAAAGAGCTCTTATAGAGGAAGGGTTTCCAAGGACTTATAAGTACAACGAAAGTAGAGTCTCTTATCGATGTGGGACCTAACAGTCTCTATTGGCATCAAACTCGATAGGAGCAACTTTCTCATATAGAGATTTTGTGTACATTTGAGCTAGTTGGTCCTGTTTCTTCAAGGTGGATGTACCTTATTGGATGCTAAAAAAATTAAAACATTATGTTTGAAATAAAGCTCATCCAAAAGGTTGTATTGCAATTGGATACGTGGCAAATAAAGTACTAATATTTTGTTCCATGTACTTTTCTAGAGTTGAAACTAGTTTGAGAGCGCAATAACGATAATCTACGTGCAAAGTACATGGAACAAGTGTTATGAATTTGATTAGATCATTGGCTTAGAACCTAGAAGGAATCCCAACATTTACCTAGGATGTATTGTGAATGGAGTAAGAGTTCATAGTGTTTGTAGAGATGAATATCTTATTTCACAAAATGGTAGAGTTATAACAACTAGTGTTCATGAAGTGAATGATTTTGAATTTTATGGAGTATTAGAAGATATAATTCGCTTAAGATTATTTGAATAGTTACAAGTTTATTTTTTTTATTTTTTTAAATGCAAATGGTTTGACAACAACCCAAAAAGAAAAAGATAGTGCATAGATTTAGGTTATACTTGTATTGATAAAAGTAGATATTGGTACAAAGATGAATCATTTATATTAGTATGTCAAGCAAAATAAGTTTTTTTACTTTACTGATACGAAACGTGAAGCAAGTTGGAGAGTAGTTCAAATCTTTGATCATAGAAAGCTTTAAGACAACAGAAGTTAAGCAAAATAGAGAAATTGAAAGTGATGATATTAACAATTGATTCCAAGATTTGAAATCAAATTATGTATATTTTTGTTGCGGAGGTGTTGTTGAGGACAATGATAGTAGTGGACCTTTAAGTTGATTAAATGTAGAAAGAGAAGAGATTAGCTTCCATAAATCTAAGAGCACATCAAAATCACAATATTTTGGTAATTTTATAGATGATGATGACATCAAGAACAATGCCCTTGAATTGAGTGGAAGTCAAGAGGATGATTATCACGATGATAATTTAAGCTCAAATACTGAAGATACAGAATAAAATAGTGCATACAAAATGAGGTTATAGATCAAGATATATCAAACTAATTGTAACATTATTGTAAGATGATGCTTTTTTTAATGATGGTTATACATTTTTATTTCTTATTTTTCTCATTTTCCTGTCTAGTAATATCTCTTGCATTTATTTTATTTAACCAATATCATTTTAGTTCACGTACAATTCCATTTAGTCATTTACATCAACTCTAGAGCCAAAGATATACCTATGGATTTCAACATGATCCTATTCACATACTCACTCGACATATATGTATGTTATTATTAAAAATTCTCGCATCGACTGGGTATAAAGTATCCAACTCATATATAAATGAGGACAATCTTCCAAACGAAGATGGTTGTAGGTATTTTTATTTTTTTGTGTAAATAAAAGCTATCAAGATACAAGCGAAGATGGTTCACCGGATCATAGAATAGTTCCAATATGTAATTTTTTTCTTATGAGTGTTTGTTGTGAGAAATTGGTTTTGTCTTATGAATATGCTAAAGGTGGAGATTGTAAGGTTTGTGAGTGTTGGCGAAAATTCGTGAACACAATATTTGTATGTAATATTATTTTTTAAGTATATCTTTCAAAATTATTTTCAAGCAGAAGAAACGATCGAGCCTTAATGATCACATCTCAATTATATCTCTATTCTTACATGTTAGATTTCATATTAGACACATAAGAACATTGTTCAAATAGGTCACTCAATTAATCGAGTGGTAATTAGATTGATCGAGCTTAATTAAAATTGACAATTAATTTTTAATACGATTAGAACTATCGAAGCATTAACTTGATCGATCAAGATTAATGACTAGATAGATCCACTTATTTCTAAATTAATTTATTTTTTCACTATATTAATCAAACTATTCATAGCCTATCGATGGAGCTTGACTAGATCAACCGAGTGACCATATTCGATTGATCGATTGAGTGGTCAAGTTTTTAAATTTAACCTAATTTTTACCCGAACTAATTAGTATTTTTATTATATTGTCCTTATGTTTTTAAACACTTCTAAATACTTTTAAGAAAAATTTTGTAATTAACCTTTTACCTAGGATTTTACTCATGCTATTTAATCATACCATTACCTCACAATTTTATCAACCATAAAAGAGCATTTTTGAAAATTATTATCTTCATCATATTCTCTCTCTCTCTCTCTCTCGTTTCTCTAAAACTATTCAAGTGTGCTTTTTTATTGAGTTAATTTATCAAACATTTATAGTTGTGTTTGATGAGTTAACAAGACTAAAATATTTATGATATTGTACTTTTAACTTATTATTATAGGATTGGTAGTTGATTCTAATTTATTTGATATATTTATTAAATCATCTAATTATGATTGTTCATTATTAAATCTATTCTAGGAAACACATTTGTACTGTAATATAATGTTAACTTTTTATGTTCCAGTTGTATGGATTTGATTAACTTATATGATTTAAGTTAATCGAAATGTTGGTCCAGATCCGAATACCTATCTTTTATAGACTATGATAAAAGTAATGGCATGTAAGTAGATTACTTAAGGCATTACTTTGATAGATAATTTAAGTCCTAGCCTTGTAATTTCACCTTATTTTTCATAATGAATAGTTAAGTGATTCGATAAACCGGTGGTTTTTTCCTTAGATCATTGGTGTGGCCTAGGTTATTTTCATATAAAAATCTTGTGTATTGTTCTTTATACTTTCATATTACATTAATAACACGTGATTGCATGTCTAATCGTTCTGTAAAATTTTAATTTGACATTATTTTATTTTTTATCTATTCACCTATAGCTAATTAGATACGTAACTAAATAATAAATTTCATAAATATTTGAAGAAAAAAATACCTTAATAAGTTAAATAAAGTAAAAATTAAAATCATTAAAATTGGCCAAAAATGATTAAAACATCTACAAATATAATAATAAGGTCTAAAATACACCATTTTAAAGTAATTGATTAATTTATCAAATATATAAAATAAAGTGATCCCAAATAAACTTTTTTTCTATTTTTTAAAACGCTTTTCTTTTTCCTTATAGGAATAATATTCTTTCTTTGTGACGGTGTTAGTTGGTGTCTATAGCCCCTTTTCTATTCTATTTATCTTCATCTCTTAGATTTTTTTCGTTTTCTATTATATTTATCTTCAACTGTTAGATATTATTGATTGAAGGAAAAGTAAATATCCTAACGAGTTGACTCTTTCTCAAGTAAGTTTTCTTTATTTTCTCTCAAGTTATTATTCAAGATTTATGGTGTTTTTCTATCTAATTCTAGATCTAATGTGATATTTCTTTGTTTAGATTTTGAAAGTGCGACTTTTCATCATGTTTTTGTTATTATCTGGGTACTCTTTTTTATTTGCAACTAATCTATAATGTAGACTTCTAGTTTATTCGTTAAAGATAAAGATACTTTGGAGCCCAAGATCATGGAATCAATTAAATTGATTAAACATATTGATACATCTCTTATAGTAATTTAGATAAACCATTAAATGAGTTGAATATACTGCTAGTGTCAGAATGATTCAAAAGATTGCTCATATTGTAGTATGTATGTCCAATTTATTCATCATGTAATTAGATTATAGTATCTTCAATTTCAATAATTTTATTTTCTCAAAAAAATTGATATCCATGTATATGATTGAAGGTAGGTGAATGAGAATGTGCATAAATGTGGAGCGATTTACAAAACTAGTATGATATTTGAGTTAAGTTTTATATTTTTATCAAAATTATTTGGAGGTAAAATTTTCTAATATTATAATAAGGTATTATCTTATCATTATAAACCTTAGTGCAACATATTAGACATCAATGATAAATATTTTCATATTAAATCAATGTCTTATCATATTTTAGTTTTTTTTTTATTAAAATCACTCTAAAATAAGATTTACTATTATTATAACAAGACATTACTTATTGTTATATGACTTATTATGATAATAGATACCAATAATAAACTTTTACACACTATGCTACCAAAAAGTTCTTATATATATTAAGTGAAGTCGCTCACGTTATGCTACTTGAATTTGTTAGAGATTGTTGTCAAGAAATTTAATTCAAGGAACAAATAAAAGAAAGATCATTCTTAATTTAAAGAGTAAATCAAAATGAGCAATTCAATGTATCAATCTCCTTATATATAGATGTATAATTTTAATAAATTTATAATCAAATGATCATTTCAATTGAGGAAAAAACTTAAAGAAAAAAACTTAGTGAGAGAAAATTGGGGAAAATTTTATTAGATGTAATTGAGTTGTGAGTTGTAAGTATTGTAAACACATTGTATAATTTCACTTTTTTTAGTAAAAAGATCTACAATAACGTTTGAAGACGTAAGTAAAATTAATCAAACTTTATTATCAAATTTATGTATTGTGTTATCTATTTTTATTTTATCATAAATTTAACTTATCAAAAATTTACATAATTTTACATCAAAATTTACATGATATAAGGATATAATAGGCAAGTTTTGTATTTTAAAGTCAGTTATTTCTTCCAAATGTCAAATACTTATAACTATTTTCTGCTTAATGTCATAATATCAAGGCCCACAAAAACAAGAGGTTTCGCGCAGCAGAAGATGAGCGATTTCTCTCTGTAGATCAAATTCATTTATATATATATATATATATATATTTAATTATTTATTTATTTTTATTTCAAGTAACAAATATTATCGAAGGTATATAATTAATCAACATTTATCAAAACAGAAACAAACAACTTGCCAACGAGACCAATCCCATTTGCAAGCTCCATAAATAGCTTGCTCGTCTTTTGTGCATATGATATTACAGTTGTTGGTGTGTACACAAATCCCTGTAAATGTTCCACTATAGCGTTTGCATTCACCATTTTTTTGAACAACTAGTTGCGTCACTGCAAATTAAAAATATCGGTTGATTAATAAAACATCAACAAGTTCCAATAATAAAAGTGCATCTCGAAAAATCTATATTATTAATTTAATGACTAATAAATTAATAAACCAAATTATCATTACATAAAATTACATAATATGCTATAAAATATTATATATAATTTTTAATATTTTCTTATTTTAAGGATCGAAATTTAAATGAATAATTTTTTTTTCTTATATATCTTCTAAATCTCAATAGAATAATAAAAAATTATGTTAAAAGTTAAAAACCCTAATTCTATTCCTTACATAAATATGTTAAAAACAAAACTATAAGTATTTATGTTAAATTAATTGAATAACAACCCTACAATCGGAGAAATAATTCTTAAATACACCATTTGTATGCTTCTTACTCAATCATGTATTTTGATTTTGTCTAAAACTAACAACTATCCCCTTTTTAAGAGTGAATCTAAGAAAAAGTATCATACAACTCATATTATACATAAAACTTTCTCCTACAATTCTACATGTTTGAGGGTCATTATTTTTCAAACCCTGTAAATTATTTAAACATTTTAAAAATAAAAATAAAAACAAAAGCAAATTAAATATCAATGCATTAACCACATTTTGAAAAGAAAAAATGTGTTGATATAAGTAAAGATATAAACTAACATACAATCCATATTTAAGAGGTACTTAAATAATTAAATATATATGATTAATTGAAGAATTAGTAAATAACCACGAGATGATGCAATATTGCTGAGTAACATAGTGCATAGAAGCACAATGCAAGTGGCATAGCTGTTAGAATATTTGGCCATAATTAGTTATCGATCTATTTGTATTATGTGATTAATAGAAAGTAGATAAAAGTCATGCTTTTATATAGAGAGAAAAAAAAAAACATAGAGTTAATTTCATTATATTTTCGTAGAGGGAATGAGATATTGAAATCGATGATGATTTATGTCAAATGGACAAAATTATTCTTTGAAAATTAAAATCAATCGATTGTACCTATGCTAATGGAAATGTATGTTATGTTAACAATTTACCTATAATACAACTATATATCATTTGAAATCTTTGATGATAATGTCACAATTTAATTTTGTTATTGTTTATGATATATTTTTGTACATAAAATATCTATTTTTTTATAATTAAACATTATTATTAAATATACTTATCATTAATAAATATTAACTGTGTTAATAATAAATTAAATTATGATAATATTATTATTAAATATTATATATGATTAATATTTACATTTTTTCAAATTATTATTTGATGTTGTGTGTTTCATTGGAGTAACCTGCATATTTTAAATATAACGACGTACAATAACAAACAAATTTAGATATAATTGTAAGAAGAAAACGCACAAATCCTATTATAACTAAAAGACATGTTTGTATTCCTTGAAAAAATGTAATGATTTATTTCTTGGTTTTTTTATATTATTTCAATCCATATATTTAATGTATTAATTTTTAATTTTTAACCTAATTCAAATTTAGAATAAGGTTAGATATGTTTAAGTTTTTGTCCACATCTAAATCTAGATATAATATCTTGTTCAAAGTTTTATTATGGTTTAAAAATTAAAAAACTTAAGTGATAGAAAATTAAAATTTGTTAGAAAATTTATTATATTATTAATTAAAAATTCAAGTTTAAATGGAGACAAAAAAAAAACAATTATGATCGGAAAAATTTTATTCATTGCATGTTCTACAAATAGTTCTTAAAATTCTTATAATAATTTGATATATTATTAATTTTGATTTAGATTTTATTGGTTTGTAATTAAATAAACTTAATATTTCTCAAAAATTTAGTACCTATTATTATTGTTTTTTAAAAGAAATTATGTATTATTGCTTTATTTTGTTTTGTCTTGTTTTGTTTGTTTGTTTATTTATTTTTTAATTAATGTTTTGTTGTTTGTCCATTGAAAGTATCGCTTGGCAATTGCGTTCTGATTAATGGTATTAATTATGCATATGTATAAATATCTCATTCTCAAAATATAAGGACTAAATATATATTAAGATCAATTAATATTTAAAAACATGCTAATAATGTAAGAAATAAATATGTATTTTTTTTTAAAGTAAAAATATCCCAAATTATAGTTTAGTTGGTAAGATTATAGCATCCATAACTAAAGTTTCATTGTCTAATTCTCGACCACTCAAAAAATATATATATAGGTGCTGATCTTTTAAACTTATGCTCATTTTCTAACCAGAATAGGAAAAAATAAATTTTACTTGCATTATGTTCTAGATGTGTTAGTATTTTTCATGCCTTGATTAAATAAATTATTTAACAAATCTATACCATGACTCATTTATGTTAGCACTTGGTTCAAACTAAAAGACTCATCATAATTGTTACTATGTATTAGTTTAATCCTTGAAAAAATTATTCATATTTTTCAAAGATTGTATTTTTAATTATCCTTAATAACACTAAGTTTAAACATATTAAAAAATTATTCATATTCTTACTAAAAAGACTCATCATAATTGTTACTATGTATTAGATTGATTATGTTAAGTATTTGATGTGGTTAAAAAATAAAAAAACTACCCTTAGTAAAAAATACAAAAAAATATAAAAGGTTATTCAAATTAAAAATTAATATAATATTTTTGATTTCTTTCTTCATCCATATCTCTTTCTAATCCTATGATTAATATTTATTGATGAATAAATTAATTAACTAATTAATTAAATTTATAAAAAAAATTTAATAATTATTTTATAATTTTTTATAAAAAATTAAAACTTTACTTTTGATATACTTAACATAATTAAAAAAATTGTATAACACATTGAAGAAATAAAATATGTACTCTTAATAATTGATTCATTTATTAAAAAAATGAGTTAATTATAATTTATTTCAAGTCAATTAGTACATAAATATTAATTTTAAATTTAGTTTTATTTTGATAAATTAATTTAATTTTTTTAATTTTATTATTAATTTCAATTTAAATGTTAAATTATTAATATGTTATTTTTATGTTACATATTTACATCTTAAGTTATATTTCATTAAATTAAATTAAAATTAAACCTTAAACTATTTGTAGGAAGAAAAAATAAAAATAACCATTTTACTATATATGATTTAAACTAAATAAATAAATAATTTCATTCATTATATGTATTTTAATTTTATTTTCTTAAGTTGTAAGCATGTGTATATATTTTTTAATTTCGTCTGTATTTATTCTTTATATTATTAGAAATATAACAGTCTTATTTTTATTTTTTAACTTAATATGATTGATTATTTAATATTAAAATATAAAAAAAATTAAAATTTAGTGAGGTTGGATCACAGATGATCAACTTCAGAGAAGTTTTGTGGGTTTATATATAGTTTTGAACATATCCTTAAAATGATGCACAACATGATCCTCCAATTGCTTTCTGCCTTGTACCCAATTACCATTCTGGTCTTGTAAGGTCCAAATGGCATCTTTTTTCCTTCTTCTAAACGGTGTGCATGGACAAATGAAAGAACTTTGATTTTCTGTCCCCTTCTTGTATCCAAATTTCTCTTGATTTTTTTTTTCCATATCATTTCATGTCTAATTAGTTGCTTATGAAGTTGTTCTTGTAAAGCCAAACATTTAACATTCCTAGCTTCACTTGAGTCCTCTTGTTAGAATTTAACTAATTCCTCCTCAATACTACTCTTGATATTATTATGACATAGGCCAAACTGAGTCTTATTCCACGCTTTTAGTTTCTGTGCAATAATTGAAATTTTTGTGCAAATTAAGCTTTAGATGAGGAAGAAGCCCTTACAGAACTTTGCCAAGCTTGTGCTATATCTATTTTACTTGATGGGTTCCGAGACCAAGCTTCAAAGTACGTACTTGAAAGTATATAAAGGAATTGGTTGTTTTTAATTAGACTAATAACCAGAGGGACATTGATCATCTGATACTAAAAAAAGATTTGTGTTCTACAAAAATAGATAGAAAAGTTGTTAACCAATCTGCACTACAAATAACTCTATCCAATCTTTTTTTATTATATTATGTCATCTGCATTTCTTAATTATAACAAATAAAGTGATCATATCCTGCATTTCCAAGATCCAAAGCTCCCCTGGGGAGTCCATTAGATCTCTAAGGCAACTATTAAGATGTGTATTTAAATGACCCTCACTTTGTTCCTCAACATTCAAAATTTCATTAAAATAACCGGCCACATACCATCATAAGCAGATATAACTCCATTCGGATCATATGCCCAAAATTGATCTTTTTCATTAAGATAAGGAGTGACATGAACAAAATACTCTAGCCATTTTCTATTACAGCCCAAAATATTCTTAAAATTCGACGGCTAGCAATCTATCACTTTGTTCAATTATATAGAAGTCAACACCAACTTTGGTAAAAAAATAAAAAAAACAAACCCACCCAACCATTAACAGAAGAGTAAACTATAGTATTATGATAACCTTAAGTATTAGCTATGTTAAATAAGTGACCGCTCGAAGATTTAGGCTCCATTAACCAGATACAATCTAGATGTACATAAAAAACTAACTTTTTTAAAGCCACTTGAGCACTTAATTTCCTTACTAATCCTCGAGCATTCTAGGGTAAGAACTTCATGCTGCTTATGAATTTATCATTTCAAAGAGTTCTCCTAATCGTTCAAAGATGATGTTCATCAGCTTTTGGTTCAACCAGCCACGATAAGTTAAAATCAAAGTTCTTAGTAATACTCTTACAAAGGCTGATCTTAACTTATATATAAGTCTGAGTTAAAAATAAGAGGTTGTGATAATTTATAAAATACATATGGTTGGGACAAATAAGATAAATAAGAGTGATTTGTGTTGAGATTTTAACTATGACATGACAATTGTGTTGAGATTTTAACTATGGCATGACAATTGTGTTGAGTTTTCCTTTTATTTGAGAGGAACTTAAGTAAAGTTCATGTGGTTTAAAAGTCACAGAAAAAGAAGGAATAATTTTGTCATTCTATTGTTTTATTAATAAACTTATTTATGGTTCGATGTGAGTGGATTTTTTTTAGCAAAAAAAGCTCTCAGTTTTTCAGTTCTTTCCTCTCTAATAAGTCATCATCAAGTGTTCCGATGGAAGGTCGTTTGTGATCTGATTGAACTGAAATTTTGTAAGAAGGTTCACGACTCAAAACTCTTCGATCTGTATAGTGAGATTTGGATTTAGCTCACCAGTTTGGAAAATATGGACCGTGAACAGTGACTACGAAATTGAGTTAGATCTCTCTATCTTCTTGAAATAATTATTAGTTTCCAAGAAATTATATTCTTGATGATGTTGTTGATTTTTTGTCTCTAATTTCATCTAAAGAGAACTTTTGTACAATTATTTCTTGATAGTGTAAGTTTTAGAGAGGAATACCGTGGTTGTTTTTTTCCTACACCAGGAAGATTTTTTCATACAAATTAGTTGTGTTGATTTTGTGTATGTTTCATTTTGAATTTTATTTATTTGTTTCCTAAAATATTCATATAAAGAATTAGAATATGTTTTATTATGTTGTTTAAAATTTGATTAAGTTTATATTGATATTGTGATTCTTCTAACAAATTACACGCTTCAATCTACGAATTAAAAAAATGAAAAAGAGTATCCTTTCTCAAGTATTTGATATTAGTAACCAAGCTTAATTGTTTATTCATTTTTTTCTCACAAATCAGTAGCTATTAATAATACTCAATTATTCTAGAATTTTCTCTCTATAGGAAGCTTCTCCAAAATCCTTACTTTGGAGTTGTTTTTTAAGATCTTAAGAAAGAGATTTTATGAATTAAAAAACATCAGAAATAACCCACAAAATTATAAAAGAAGTGATGCCTAATTCATTGATCAGGTAACTAACACATACTCCTCATGCACCAATAAAATCAATTTTACATAAAACGCATCTATAATCAAAATACCAAAATGCCCAAAGATTTAGCAATTACTCAATATCCGCAAATCCGTACCAATAGTTCAAGAAATTGTTGCCGCAAACGTATAGTTCTTCCATTATGCTAATCAATCTACTTAATGTTGATCTAAAATACACCATAATATTTTTTTATTTTTTTAACAAAACATTTTCTTATGTTATTTAAACATATGACTTAAAACAAAAAAAAGAAAGATAAAACAAATCTTAAATATTAATTAATTAAATAAAAGGATATTATTTTCTTAAAAGAAAAAAAGAAATTGTGTTAAATATATAAAGGACTGAGATTCAAAAAGGAGATCCAACTCTATGAAAAAAGTCATAAAAAATATCAGCGAAAAAAAGAAAGAAATAATTCTGAAATTTACAGTTGAGTTGAGCTGTCACTGTAAATATTACAACAAAATATTTAAAGAAAAATAAAGATAATAAAGGAAGAAAAAAACATTTATTAATTGGATCCTTTTCTTTTCTGAATAAAAGAAAAATTAACTAATTAATAAATCCTACCACCTTTGCCTTTGCTTGGTGCTGATCTTGAAGGAGGAAGTCCCCTTTCTGTTATATTCATATTCTGAATTGAAAAATAAATAAATAAAATTAACCAAAAATTAAGTATTTGAGAACTAGCTACCAAGAAACAATTAAGTCTAGCTAATAATTAAGAGATGGAGAGAGATTCGTTCTTACAAGGTTTTGTGCAGTTAGATCTGTGACTTCTTGTTTAGTGGGAGGCTTCTCAGAGTAAGTTATGGAAGACTTGTTA
>CM061028.1:80689818-80949818 GCA_030763125.1 Hippophae gyantsensis | reverse complement strand
GAAAAAAACTCATTAATACATATTCTAGCACTAAGTAGACATTATTATCAACAAAAGCACTAAATAGACACAATTCCATGCACAGAGAAAGTTGGTAATGATAAGAGTTCTACCAAATCATTACGTGCTTCTTGATCTCTATACCTCAACTATAATTGTATGAAAAGTTGTATCAAATTAAAGAAATTTTATGTTGAACAAGATATATGAATCTTGAGATATTTTTACAAATATGAGAGTTAAAAATAGAGTACATAAACACTTTCATAGGATCAAATATGACCTTTATAGAATCAGATTTAATAAATAGGTCACTAAGTTGAGTGTAATAAATTATATATGAACAAAATAAGGATGAAGAGTTCCAGAGAGAGCTCTAGTAAAGAAAGAGATTCTTCTTCCTGGAAGGATAAATCCATATGGAGGAAAGAAAGAAAGAAAGAAAGAAAGAAAGAAAGAATGAATGAGGGTGAGAAAAATTAATGCAGAAAAAAATATAATTAGATAAAAGATGAGTCAATATTCATTTTCAATATCAGTAAAAAAAATATAACTTTATCTATTTATTACCACAACAAACAAATGCATTCACATATTAGATCATAAAGTTTAATGATTCCATTGAAATTCTAAGTTATTTCTAATTATACCACATACACACAACACATATACATATATATATAAAGAAATTACAAAAATAATCAAACACATGAATCTCAATATATATATATATAAACTAATACATTAGACGCAACTCAAATTCAAAGAACACACTATAAAATTCATAATGAATTGAAACACAATTCACTATATTTACACTATAAGAAGAAAAAATATATAAATAAAAAATAAAAAATCCAATAAATACTGATATTCATACACTGAAATGATTAAAAGAAAAATTAATACCTCTTAAATGATTAAGAATATAAGGAAAGGTTGAAATATACTAAATGCGAGCATTTGGGATCCGAGAAAGTGTGAAAAAGTTGACTGGTGAGAAACATTCACCCTAATCGGCAACGAAACTAGCCCCACACTACACAAGACATCATCAATTAGTTAGGTACAATAACGTACGGAAGGCTATATTGGGGCAACGAGGCGACCGACATGAACTAGAGGCGTGATCGGATCGTGTTTTTGGGTTTGAAGGCACTGGATTTTCTGGAGGTGAGAAATTGAGAAGAAAAAGATGAGATTTATTTTAGAAATTAAAGAAGAAACAATCTATTTACAGAGTGGTGGTATTATTGCCGTGTTAAAAAAAGTAAATTTTATTATTTTAACCAATAATTATGCGTCGTATTAATTATTATTATAACACGATTAATCAAAATAAATAAAAACACATGTTAGAAAATGAGTGAATAGAAAGAGATGTTAGAAACGAAGAGAAAGATGATAATAAGAAATGTCAATATAACAAATCAGATCAGATACCCTACTAACTAAAAGGAGAATATATATATATATATATATATTTGAACAATAAGTAATGGATTTGTATCTTCTCTTCATCGATCGAATATACTCATTCAGTCATTCCTCTCTACATAGATATATCTCTCTATATATATATATGAATTGCATTATAAATAATTTGTACACAAACTAGCTACGTACATTCATGATATAAACACAAGGATATATAGTTTAATCACTTAATTGAATTTACGTACGGTTTCAATTCTCTGATGAGTACTAATTAAACTAATTCGATCTTTAAACATATATATAAAACCAAACCTTGTACGTACCCAATTTCTTTTCTCTCTTATTCCTGAGAAAACAAAAGCATTAAAACCATGGACAATCACTCAGCTTCAATTTCTGCCCATCCCAAATGTAGAGTCTCAGTTACTCATCTTCAACTAATAAATCCCATCTTCTTACATATCAAAATCAAAGGACATAGAACTACTTCCCTTTGTTGTGAAAATCATGATTGTTATGATGATTGGTTGGTAGACCTTGCAATGGTGAACCATCGTATAACTTTATAGTGGTTGCCGGCGCCGGAGCTTGTGAAGAAGAAGATAGACCATCGCAACTGTAGTCTTCATCTGATTCGGTTATAGGACAATCCATGTTCACCCCAAATAGCCTCAATCTTTTGGCTGCAGCCTTATTACCTTGAATCACAGGTACTACTGACTCAAACCCATGCCCAACGCTTCGCACAACCGGCCCCAAACTCGCTGGAATAGAACTCACCACATTTCCATAACTATAAATGTTGTTGTTACCACCAACATGGTTAAATCCGTAATTGAACTGCCGAGAGATGTGTAAGTACTCTCTCGGTACTAACGTGGCCGTTGTACTTGATAGTTGCAATGGCCGCATTAGTAATGGATTCCAAGGAATATTATTATTAGAGCGTTGTTGAAAGGAGAAATTGTGAGGATAAGGCGAAATATTGGAGTGAAGGTGTGAAGAGATATTATCAGGTACATCTGGTACTCTACGTCTCCAATCAATGTAGAGACAATCCTTACCCAAATCAGCAACACCTCGTTGAAACGACACAATATCTCCAGCATCAAGTTTCATTTCCTTAACAAAACGACTCCAACCTTTAGTCATAACATAACTTTGGCTACTATTCCAATAAGAGTATCTGAATCTCCATGGCTTACCATTTCTATCTTCAAAATTTAACAGAAGACCTTTTTCGTTAGTAGATGAATCTAACGGAAAGTACTTTTCGGCAAATTGCTTTGGAATTACTAAACGATTGAGTTTACCCACATCACTTGGAGTCATAACTTTGTCAAACATGTGTTCTTTTTGTATGGAGCTTGTTGTATTTGCCGAAGGAGATGAGTCCATGAGATCAAGAGTGATTTGAGGAGGAGATTCATAGACTCTATGGGGATTATGGGTTTCGTAAATTTGAGAATCCCAGTTGTTTAGTGGAACCAAAGCAACTGATCTAGACTTGTATTGAAGAGAAGAAGATGAAGATGATGATGTTGAAGAAGAGTAAGAAAAAGGAAGCTTACCTTTACCCTGACCTTTACCAATGTGTTCTTCCTCAGAATACCCACTTCCAATATCTCTTCCAGACCCAAAATTCATGACTCAAATTACACCCAAATATATTTTTTGATACCCACTTGCTAGATCTTCAAGATTTAAAGCACGTTCAATAGAAAAAGAAGAAGAAGAATTGGGTTCTCTTTTTTTTTTTTTTGGACCCTCCTTCCTCTTTTGGGGGTTTTCTTTGTTGTTATTCAAAGCTTTTAGGGTTGAAAATATTTGGTGAGATGAAACTTTTGAGTATAAGAGTTTGAAATACAGAAAGATGAAGTGAAAGAGTAGCTCTCAATCAGATCAAAACAATGAAATTATAAGGTCGGTGCATCCTTGTTTGACTAAGATCTAGAGAAGACTAAAGACTCCAAAGAATCTACACCACAGCCCATGGAGGCCTCAAAAGAGTAATATTATCAGTTCTTTGATGTTGTTGACCTTTGGGGCTCTGGCTTTGATGAGAGAAAGAAACAAAGAAAAAGAAATAAGTAAATTACTAAGGTTTAATTCGATTAGGTAACTCTCGTTTTACTTTTAACCCTACGAAGGAAAAAGAATAAAATAAATAACTTATTTTTCTTAAAATAAAATATGTTTTTGTAATAAAACAATTTTTTTTTTTTTTTGCAAAAAATATAAGTTATTTTACTTTAGGAGAAAAATAATATATGTTTTTTTTTATATAAGAGATGAAAATGAAAATATGTAAATAAGTTTGATGATATATGCATATAATGTTAATACTATTCCCATGATTAAATTTTATGAAAAAACTTTGGTTTTATTGTGGTATTTATTTGTGAAATTTTATTTTTAATTCCATACAATAAACATATTTTCTATAACTTAAAAAAATTGTCTTTTATGAATAAAAATAAAATTAATTGAATAATATAAAATTAAAGTAAATTTATTTTTATCAACAAATGATGGATGCATTGGTACCCGTATTACAATATTATTGGTTATTTTAGTAAGTGATTTTACAATATTTTAATATTTTAATTTTCAATTTAACATCAAATTTAATATTTTGATATATATATATACTCAAACTTTCTATATACGAGTGATTTGTAAAAGGATTAATAAGAAACTTTCTATATACGAGTGATTTGTAAAAGGATTAATAAGAAACTTTCTATAAACGAGTGATTTGTAAAAGGATTAATAAGAAAATTAATTTTACTACTTCTACTTATTAATTTCATACAACTTTATATCAAATTCAATATTTTTAAGTAGTGCGTATTAATTTTCTACCCTAATGATAATAATAAATAGAGATGAAAATTAATTTACATTTAACTTGCTAATTTTTAAAATTTTAATTTTACTTAATTTAGGTAGGTTTTGTCGAACTATATATATTTTTGAGTTAAATTAGATCAATTATTTTAAATTAAGTATAAACCTAAGGATAACCCTAACACATTCGGTGGGTTCGAATTTGACTTTTTTTAAAACTTTAAATTAAATTATGTTAATACTCAAGTTTAAATAATATAAAAAATTATAAAATAATGATACATAATATTTAAAAGTATATTAATTTTATAATATTTAAATTTAAATATCATTTCCGTTCGTATTTGTAAGATTTGAACTTAAATTATACTTTAAAATTAATCAAGTAAGAACAAATCACACTAATTTGAGTTTAACAAAACTTCAGGATAAAATCAAAACAAATATTCTAATTTTAATATAATTAGACTAAACTTACATCCTTAACATATAATAATATATATATATATATATATATATATATATATATATATATATATATATATATATATATATATTTGATGTACATATATACAAGTAGTATAATGATCCCTTGTAACATTACTCCTAATCCAATTTTTGTTTTTTTTTTAAATATATTGTGATGATAAAAAAATCTCCTTTCACGTGTCTCACACATTATCCACTTTAGGAGTCATATATATAATTTTTTTTAAGATCAGAACTCAAATATGTAACTTAAAAAAATGTATTAACCTTCCCTATTATAAATAAATTTATATAAATATGAAAAGATATAAAGAAAAGAAATTTATAAATACAGCAACATTGCTCGTTATATCAGCCACACACATATATATATATCACTATTATTATTCTCATTGTTATTGAATTTAGCATGTGATCCCAAAAACTTGCTTTTAGTAATATAAATATTTGTTTTGTTTTTATATGTTCTTATTTTAAGACAGATTATAATGGGCTATAATTTTTATATATATGGATCCTATGTATGTATTATTTGGCTGTGCTCATGTCAGCTTGTATCTGTCAACATCCTGCTCCGTAATTATGTTAGGATCCGGTTAATAAGTAATTATATAATTAATTAATAGATATAGTTCCTATTTAAACTTTGCTTTTGAACTTTTTTATATAATCAACAGAAGACTAATGAGATAAGGTCCAAAAAGCCAGCTGTTTCGAAGAGCAAGTAAAACTGTAATTGAATTCTGCAACTAGGATTGGTGGACCATTTTTATTAGGCGCCAGTGTGTATTTTTGATAATTTATTAATAATTGGAATTATTCATGCTATATAGCTCATATTCATTAATTTAAAAACACGCAATTTGTTTAATTAATAATACAGTTAACTATTATTAATTAATATCATGCATATGCATCAATTATAGTTCAACAACAGCACTAAAACTTATTGTGAGGTAATATTAATACTATCCGGATATTTCTAACCCTGCATTAAAATAATAAATTTAGTACAAATTTACTCCAATCTAACACTAATATAAATAGTGATAGGACACTATTCATTGCACTAAACTTGATGCAATAGCATTAACACGCCAATTTTTTTTTTAAAATATTATTGAATTTTTAATTAAATATATGATACAAATTTAATAAAAAAAATTATTAAATACAACATAGACATGAGTAAAAGAAAATAAATATTTTGTTTTATAAAAATATATACCTTTTAATGTAATATTTGATGTTGTATGTTGATTAGAGATGAACAAAAATTTAGTACAATTTTTGGTAAAAAATGGTATAAAATTTGATACAAAAATAGTGTTAAGGGTTGAAGATGAACTTTAAGAGTTCAATTTCAAATGTCTGAGTCAATTTTGGATTGATGTTTCAAGTTAATTATCTCAAAAACTTATAACTAAAAATACGATCAATAATATTTTTATTCATTATCAATAATAATTATAAATCAAATATTTATAATTTAACAATTATAGTTATTGGGTCTTTAAATATATCATCTTTAACTTTAATATCATGTTAAAAAATGTTAAAAAATCAAAAAATTAACTAACAACAATTTTATTAAGAGTCATTTTTTTTTTCAAAAAGTGTGAAAAAAAAACTTAGAAACGTTCTGTGACACTAAGTAGGTTACAATATATATATATTAAAACAATTAGTATTAAAAAAGAAAACAAAATCAGGTGCATAATTAAATATTTATTAAAAAAAATCAACATATATATAATGCAAAATTTCATAGGTTTTTATCTCTATAAAATGGGCATGAAAAATATATGAAAACATGATATATAAGTAAGGGAGAGTCGAGATTCAAATTGGTCTAATATGAACTCAATTTGAATTTAATTTTAGCCATCTAATGTGAGGCAAAACCTAAATTAAACACAAATAGGTTGATCTAAATTAACACGAATTATTAATTATATGTTTTTTTAGTCAATTGAATTTTTTTATAAATGAAAAAACATGTATAATGATTAAAACTTATTAACTCAAACATCATTATATGAAATACTAAAAATAATGAAAATAATATTACAACAACTAATTTTTAAACAAATAATAAATTAACATTAAATGAATAACTCACACATACTGAGTGAAAAATAGAGATATCTTAGAATATATAGCACAATAAATCATACATAAACAAAATCAACACCACTAATTACTAAAATAAAAGAGAACATAAAGTATAGTATTAGAATTTAAAATCAATTCAATTTTTAGTTTAAATAATTATGACAGAATTTAAATCATATTTTAAACTACTTGTAAGTTTACATAAAATTGATCACATATATATATAATTCTTTTAGTGTATTTAAGTAGACCATACATTAATCATATAAAGAAAAAATAATTTTTAAGATAATACGAAAAATACTATAAACAGTTTTAATGGTCGTAGATCTCTTACTAAAGAAGAGTGAAACTCAAGAAACAATTAATTCTAATTATTGGAGAAACAAAGAAACAAAGAGCAGAGAAAGTGAGTAACATATTATTAAATAGGATTTGAATTTTTACCGATAGAATCATTTAAAAGATAATATATATATTCATTAATAAAAAAATAGTGGAATATTTTGACTGAACATGAGAATACAAATTCCTTAATGGTGTAGATGGGTTTTTGACCATGAGAAATAAGGTTGGAAAAAATATGAAAACAATGCATAAGTGAAATAATACGGGCATATGAGATATATAAAAACATGTAAAATTAGTTGGATAAATTAAAAATAAAAAATATATAAAAAGTTCAAAAATAAGGGAGTAACATGCTATTATCACTTATCATAACATTTTAATAAGTTGGATTAAATTAAAATTTTAAAAATAAAATAAAAATAATATTTTTGTAATTTATATTTATAAAAATAGTATTTTTTGATTTATTTTATACATTTTTACTATTAAATTTTGTTAATACATTATTTCATTTTAAATACCATCAAATTCAATACCGTAATTATTTAAATAACGTTATCTAATTAAATTTTATTCATTATTTTTAACATATTATTTTTATTATTATAAGATTTATGAATTTTATTTTTTATAATTTTTTAATTTAAATTCATATTTTTTAATACAACACAAACACAACAAATCTCGATTTTTTTATATATTCAAATAAACTTCAAATTCTTCATCCAAATTCCTCGGAAAATCCATATATCTTAAACAACTTGTAAGTCAAATAATACTCTAAAATGTTTATCTCGACTACTTTTTTTAAATATGGATGACTTATCTCTTAATTAAAATAATATATAGATAATTTCTATAATCAAATTATACATACTTAGAACAATTTTTTTCTTTCTTTCTTTCCTTCGTTTAGAAACGTTGGAAAATAAAGGTTTAGGTTTATGACTCAAAATTTATCAAAAAAAAAAAAATTTACGATTCAATAATAATTTTTTAAATAAAAAAATTATCAAAAAATTATTTTAAAATTTGATTTTTTTTATTTTTAATCAACGGTTGTTATTAAATTCAATTTTTCTTAAAGAAATTACAGACTTTAATCTGATTAGAATTTTTAAAAACATGGAAAACAATATTTAATAATTTTTTAAAAACATAAGTATTTTCAAAATTTATCCAAAACTTGTATTTAAAAATAATTTTATCAAATTGATATATGTATAAAAATAATGTTGATTTTCTCCCCATATCTTAAGGTTTTGTAATAGTTGTTATCAACAAGTTCTAACATAATATTAGAACCTAAAGTCTAATAAACCCAATTGTTGAATAATTAGTGTTTGACTTATATGATTTTGTAGATAAGTGATAAATATATAAAAATAATATGAACTATTCTCCCAATAATTTAATCTTTTAGGAGATTTTGTGAACAACAACTTACAACATAAACACATATCCCTTAAGTTTTCTAGTTTTTTATTTTCAAAAATAGAAAAATTGTTTTCAAATTCTATACCTAATCTATTTTTTTCCTTTTTAAACATTAGATTTAAAAAAAATCATCTAGTGTATAAATGAATAAATTATTCAATTGATTTCACTTTAATTACTCATAAAAAAATATGATCATTTTCTAACAACATTAAAAAATATATTCATTTATATTATAATAAAAAATGAATATATATATTTTTTAAGAACTTAATTAAAAATAAAATTACATGTATGAAGGAGATTATTCCATGTAATTAAAAAAAACTATTTCAAGAGGCAATAATTGGTTTAGAATTCTTACACATAATTTTTTTTAATCTTTATTCTAATTTAATATTTTTAAAAATATCTTTTACACTTATTTATTTTAAGATTTTATGTACATATAAGTTCTATATATAACTTTTTTCTTTTGAAAATAATTTTTTTTGGTGATTTTTATTTTAAAATTATTGAAATATTATTAGTTATAAATATATCAAATAATTTTAAATCTCTTGTTTATTTAAATAATTCAAAAACTTGAATAAAATTATCTATAAATGCTAGTGCATTAAAATATTATATGTAAACTTTAACATTCACAGAAGTCTTATATATACAAATAAGAATATATTACAATTATATTAGTATATTTGTTTATATATTTCAAAACAAATATGTGCATCATTTATTATCAACATTTAAAATATTGTTTATCTTGCATTAAAAAAAATCACCTCCCAATAAAAAATATATATTTATCTTCCTTTAATAATTTAGTAATTGTGTAATAAAGGATATGTTATATAATTTTATTACATTTATTTGAAAATATAAAATAAATTTAAATTAATATTATATATGAAATTATTTATAGATAAACTTTATCATACCTAAAAGTATTTTAGTTATGGTTCTAATTAATTAGAGAGGATGAATAAGTAATTTTTGAAATATAATTAATTAAAAAATTACAAACAACTAAATATACAATTGTGTATAAATAAAACAATACAAAGATAAATAAAGATTTGACATACAATATTTTTAGTTGAAAATAATCTAAGTCATAACAATAACTTATGAGAAAAACCATCAATTCAATGAACCACCTAAATATTTACTATAAAAATATGTTCAATGATAAGCTAGGATTCAAACTACCCATTATAGATAACACCTCCAAGTAAACTACTTATAAGCTTTCGTTTTCTTTTACAATTTTCACAAGTAAGGTGTATTGATTTAGACTAACGTTTCGATAAACTCAAATCACACAAGTTAATGTACATGTTCAACTAACATCTGAAAAGTTAGCACAGTAACACAAGTACAAGACATGTTGTAGAGTAGATTAAATAATGAAAAACACTATCCATGTGATTCAAGAATAAATCATTTAAATCAAATCAATTAGTAAATTTTAGAAGAAAAAAAATAAAACACAAATTCAACAAAAATAGTTTCTTTTAAATTAAATAGTTATGATCACACACAAAATCATTTGATCCAAATATTATAGAAACTAATATAAATATAAAAATATGAAATAAATTAACTAAAAATATAAGAGTATAAAATGTCAAATAGATTCACACATAATAGAAATTAATTTGTGTGTATTTTCAAAAATCCCAAAAATAATAAAAGTTAATTTCTTTACACTTGATCACGTGTATTAATTTCAATGCTTATCGATGGCCACAAATTTAGTATCCAATTAATTTCCTTAGTCTCAAAATTCTCATTGCTTTTAAATATTCTTGTTTGTCTAATATGAAATTTAATGTATTTAAAAATATAAATATATCTACGATGTGTTCATTTAATGATCTATAGATTCTTCGTCTTGAAAAGTGATCTTCAAAGATGTACTTAGAAATTAAATTACATTTAAATATTTATTTCACGAATATTATCAACACTTATAAACCTTACAATCTTCTTCTTTGGTATATTCATGTGACAAAACCTCTCTCTTATTACATCACGTTCATAAAAAAAATAAATTTACATAGTGCAACTTTCCTATGATTTAATGAAACTATCTTCACTTAAGTCTTGACAGCTCACATGTACACTGAAAAACCAAAACATAAATAGGCACACAAATTATTTCATAAGACTTATTATTTATTAATCTAGTGTATATAATAAGATAAAAACGAAAAATATAACATAAGTAATGAGTGACAATAGATAGAAACTTCCCCTATGTGACATATTGAAAAGACTTGAACACTTAATGTGTTCTTCTCCTGTATGTAATCTATCAAAGAAAAACTTTAATTAATAACTCTCCCTCTTTAAATATTACTCAATAATTTTCGCTATTTTTGTCATACGAATAAGTAACACAATAAAGAAATAATGAATTTTTTTAACTGAGGGAGTAGACTTAGCTAAACATAACTAGAACAAAACATACAATTGATGAAATTAATTTTGTTCGAACTGTGACTATCTATTGATAACATATATATATGTTGACAAGACAAATAAACATACTAATACATATAGTGACATATTGACAATTACTTTTTAAGATATGTGTTGGAACTACAATATCATGTTAATTTGTTTATTTATAATCATTTATGAAAGATTTAGAGAAAAAAATATCATCTATGATGAAAAAATACAGTTGAATTCTTACATTCACAAAATAAAATTTACTTACCTAAAGAGAACTTAATTAATTTTTTTTTTTTTGTATTCTCTCTTATTATTATTTTTTTGGTGGGGAGTGATTATTTGTTTTCTTTTTGTATAACCATTTTTGCTACAATTGCATTACTAATTTAAGCATTAAATGGTCAAATATCAACTCATTAGTCCACTATTTTTGTTATTTTATATTTACTCGGTTTCTAATTACGGTGATTTACTAATTTTCACTTGCCCATAAATTTCATTTTATTTTAGATAAGTATGAGAGAAATGAAACACAAACACCCCTTCCCTTATGCATTCAGTCGTTTACATGTAATTCATGTATGTGAATTTATTATTCATTATTCTGCTTTACGTCTCTGTAAAACCTGCAACCTATATATATTTACTCTTTTTTCTGTTAATTTTTTTAGTTCGCAACAAATGAATGAACGAATTTATTCCAATCAATATTTATGAAGGTATGTAAGATAGCAGTTAAATAAAGTATGGCCTTGATGTTCCATAAAAATAAAATATAATATGATCTTAATTAATAACGATTTTTATTCTTGTTTTTTTATTTTTTTCGATTGATTTTATAAGGAGTAAATTTAATAATAATTTTTTATTTTAATTTCACATTTTTAAGAAATTATTATTAAAATATAGATTTTTAAAAATATAATTTTTTTAATCAAATTTTTGATTTTTTTTCTTTTTATCGAACATTTTTTTTTTTTTAGAAAATCAAGTCTTATGATTTTATATATAAATATTAGAAGAAAATAAATAAAAACTTAAAATTCTTAAATAATAACTAAATTTTTTTAAATTTTTTTTAAATTATTAAAAAATTAAAAATTAAAAATTAACAAATATTAACAAATAACTTGTAAATAATATTTTAATCATGATCACAATCCTATTAAATATAACTTAAGTAATTATTAAGTTACTGTCCTTTGTGAAGACCTAGTAGAATCAATCGATATACTCAAGGGCTGCTAATATGTGTCTCGTCTCGTAAACTATGATGAAAAAATATATGCATTAAATAGAAAGATTTAATGAATAATGAAGTCGCTCGCCTAATATATCTGAATTTTGCCTTCAATTAGTTCTTTAATCTGTTTTACTGTAAAATTTAAATGAGAAGATACAATAAAGAAATAAGTAGTATTATTAAAAGATGCTAACTAGTTTTTTAATTTATTATTATTTTTAAAATATTATTGTCAATGATCATTTGACTTTGTCCAAAAAAACAAAATTGTAAAATTTGATTATTTATATATATATATATACCTTTTGTGTGTACATATATATGATCACTTCTACACATGCACCTATAAATTAATTGTGTAACTTTAATATTTTTAGAGAGTGAATATATGTGAAAAATGTTTACATTTTGTTAAAAAGATCTGAATGGCTGATAATGATCCATTAAAAAAAAAGAGGAAGAGAAAAAAAATCTTACTAACATTTACAATTTTATTAACACTTCTATTTACAAGAATTTATTTAATTATAACTTAATATAATACTTACTTATTTATTAAGATAATTTGATATATTTACTTTTAATTAATAATAACTTACTTATCAATTATAAAATTATGGGATTTTATACATTCTTCATTATACTTTACTTTAAATACTTTTTGACAATAAATTTTGTTACGAGTAATGCTTGGAAATAGTAATGTTTTATATTATTATTTTATTTTATTTTATTTTATTCATTCAAATAATGAGAGACAAAGAAAATAAAAACAAATTAAATATATAAGTATGAAGTCATTATATGCAACGTCATTGCTCTAAAATTGGTGATCTCAAACAATTTTTTTGTTGTTGTGGTTACATAAATGATACAAAAATTAATTATTTAAACATTTTGTTTTTAAATAACAATACGTACATACAATTTCAAGATTCCAACCTACACATTCTCTGCTTAGAATGAATTTAGACCATTCCATTCAACTAATATATTTAAATCATTAATATTAGTTATTGTATACAAATTTATTGTGGAAGAAACAAAATTTAATGATTGTATTTTTTCTAACTATTTTCAGGGCTAGATCTGCATATAATTAATTGCTCATTAATTCTGATAATTAAAAACAAAATTCAAATTAACTGCATAAATGTTAATATTAATATTAATGAGTTCACGATAAAATTTACTTATTTTTTATTTTAAATCATACGTATAAATAACACTAAATATTATTTAAATTATTTTTATTATCCTTTTTAAATAATTATATTTAAATATATATTTTGATCAATTTTAATCTAACTCTTAATTACCTAATTCTTTAAAGTTATTGTTTAATTTGAACAAAAAATATATTAATATTTTAAATAAAAATATTTCGTGTATTTCGATTAAAAGTAGAAATTCAAATTTCTACAAAAATAAGAATATGATTAATCTAAATGTATGAATTTTTCTAATTTTACACATATTTTCATTTGTTATTACAGTAAACTCTTATTTAATAGTACTTTTATTTTAATTGAAAACTCACCTACTTGACGAGATAACTATGACTAACTAACTAAACATTGTACTATTTTTAAAATTGTTGGCAATAATTGTATGTCAAATAATCCTCCCGGAGTTAATGCAATTAGCAACTAATGAAGTTGAGGATTGGTTTCAAAAATATATTTAATTTGGCAGATTATATATTTGAGGTTGGCTCTTAAATTCAGCTGACCATCTCCATTCAAGTAGAACAAACGCTCATTGAGGACCTTGACGCATAAAAAGGCAAATAAATTCTATGTTCTTGACCTAAACCTAATTAATTTTGTATCCTAAGGTCGATCAATTGATACTAGGGATTTAGGCTTTCTTAATTCTGATATATATTTAAACTAAATTTATTTAAGGTAAAAATTATATATTTAATTATATACATATATAAAGATAAATAAGTCCAAAAAGTTATGTTATATTTTATAATAATAAAATATGAATTTATATTAATTCAATTTAATGATTAAAAATGTAAATTTAACCTGGTCTGATAAAAGCTTGATTGACTCGATAGATCCGATCCGAATTGATTTGAAATTAGATTAGGTACGAATAATTTTAATTTAATCTTACTTAAAAAAATATATTTATAATCAAATATGCACACTAAGTTCGAATCGAACCCAACGTGTAAGTTAAGTTTTATAAAATATATATATATTTGAATATTTTTGTTATTATTTTATAATTTTATACATTATTTAAATTTGGGTACTGATTTAAGTCAATTTAAAATTAAAATAAATAGATATGATTATATTTAAATATTATAAAATCAAATTTTTGACTCAATTGAGACTAAAAATATAGATTATTTAATAATTTGATACGATTATAAAGATTGAACTAACTCGACCGAATTTATATATCATTAACTACCAAATTTACGTAGCCAATCATTGTGGTAATACAAATGGAGTAGCCAAAACTTCATGTAGACAGAGGTAGTGGGCCGGGGCATATTATATATATATGATCGATGATCATTTGTAAGTAAGTAATACCAATTAGATGAGATTAATTCGTGATTATTCACGTCTCAACTTTTGTAGATAGAGATGAGGTCCCTCTTTAATTACATGATTATTATCATGTGCCTGCACTTTGGTTTTTGTCAACACTCAAAAGTCTCTTTCCTCTTATTCAATTCCCTTATTTTCTTTATTTTTTGTCATAATATCTAATTTTGCCCTGATTTTGTTTTTGTCGTTTTACCTTCTCTAATTATTTTATTTTTTATTTGTTAATTTGCATTTCTAGATAGACCAAGAGATAATCTTAATAGGGATATCATCAAAAACTCAAATTTTTATAAAAAAAAATTTACACTTTTATATTTAAATAGTTAAAATTTGCATGGGATAGATACGAGGAAAACAAAATTACTTATTTAAATCTTAATTTTAGTAATAAAAAATATTAAAAAATTTTGGATAATATTTTAGAGTTATTTATCATATCCCATCTTAAATCGAGCGCTGGTATCAAATATATTTTTTTTAATCTTATCCCATCTTTAATATACTAACTATCAAATAGTATCAATTCTGCTGGGACCAATAATAATAATAATAATTTGACACACTTAGCTTAATAGGAAGCTAACTAGATAAACTTATAGCTATGTTACTAATTAAACAAAAATTAAGACAATCTCAAAATAAAAAATCCCACTTGTCCGTTTATTTAATTAAGGATTTTTTTATAATAATTTTAATTTATGATTTATGATTTATGTTTAAATATTTGGTTTTATGATTTCTAATTTTTATAAAAATAATCACCCATATATTTGTTAATAATTTTTATTTAATAATTTAAAAAAAATTAAAAATCACTTACAATATGTTTGATATTGATTAATGTTTTTTTTTCAAAAACTTTAAAAAAATATTTTTGTTATTATTTACAAATTTTATATTTTTAGTCATTTTCTTCGGATACTTATGAATACAAAAATAGTAAGATTTGATTTATTTTCTAAAAAAAAATTAATAAAAAGAATCATAAATCATAAATCATAAATCTAATTTAAAAGTCTCAATTTTAAAAATTTATCAATCACTCATATTTTATTAATAATTTCTTAAAAAGTTAAAAAAATAAAGTAAAATATCTTTATAAAATATACCCTGAAAAATTACTTAAAAATATAAAAAATACAGAATCAAAATTATTATCGATTACAAACCCGGAGGATTTATTAGAACAATCTCATATTCAACACGCCTTATTGACCAAAATTATCTAATTACACATAATAAAAAATCCAACTTGTCCGTTCATTGCTTGTGGTATCATTTACTATATGACCATCGTTTTAAAATAAAACAAATAATAGAGACAAATAGCTATTGTTTCATATATGATCTTTACAATTGAATTGATGGGTAATGACTTTAGAGATAGTACATGCATGGTAATTAAGTGCTTAGTATAGGATATACCTTAAGGGATCCCAACCAATATCTATATGTAATAATTCTACGCATAGTCCATACAAACTAGTGGGTACGTAGTCCAGTGGGTGCTATACAAACAGGTATGGAGATAAGCCAAGAGGTGTTGGTAGAAATTTTAATCCCAATGGAAGGAGAGATGTACTGTATAACTCTAATCTAGGGCGTGGTAGAGGTCCTAAAATGAATGTTCAATGTCAGTTCTGTTTGAAAATTGAGCATATTGTTTCAGGATGTTTTGCTTTAAAGAACTTAATTGGAGTGAATCTTGGTAGAGGTAATAACAACAATTCTCGACAAATGACACCTTCTGACCATTAGTTTGGTTCAAGAAATAGTCATGCTAGCTGCATTTATTGGTTCAACATCTCATGATGATTACGATGGTACTGGTTTTTGTGACATGCAATCAGTATCATGAGTATGGAGGATATCATTATGAAGATCCTTTCTATGGTTAGTATGATTATGTTCTTAATGGTAATTCTACACAGTAGGTGTTGGACAGTGGAGCAACCAGCCACAACACAAATGACATGACAGTTCTTGGGAACCATGTGCCATATAGTGGTGGTGATAGTGTTATTGTTGGCAATGGTAATTTTTTACCCATTGCTTGCACTGGGGATTACAAAGTTATGTCTTATCATAAATCTTTTCAGTTATTATAATTCTTTAATTTCAGTTAAGAGATGTATTGCTTTAACCTAAATTGAGCTCTAACCTCATGATGTATCCACCCATACACCATACACCATGTAAGCCCTAACCGCGAATTATGTTTCAACCCGTCGCATTTTGATTCACTCATTGAATTTCACGTGCCATGTGTCATTTTCCTATTCTCCAATGCAATTAATTTTTCTTATTTTGACCACAACTTTTGATTTGAAACTGATCTAATCGTCTAAATTCTACCTTAGCTATATTTAACCCCCTAATTGCCTCATAAAACTTAATGAGTCATAATTAGCATCATTTTTTGGAGCTAAGAAGAGAGAAAAATATAGAAAAATTTAAAAAAAATACAATTTTAGTAGAGATTCAAGAAAAGATTGGTATTACAATTCAAGAGATTGATTATATTTCTTCTTCTATTTCTTTTTTTATTAATTTTTTTTATATTTTTTAGGAAAAATATGAGTTTTATGAGCAAAATTATGTTTAGTTAATTTATTAATATAAGTGTCTTATAAACCCAATTTTCTACATGTGATGATCTAATATTTTACCCCAATTATGATTTCAATTTAATTATATTATTTAATCTGATTTTTATGCTATTAATTGTTTGGCCAAAATTTGATCTATAGAGACAATTAAATAAATTTAAGAGAATTATTTAATTATTTGTCTTGATTAAATAACATGTATAGCTTCTAGGCAAAGATGTATGATTCTCATGTATGTGATACATAATTGATGGACTTAATGAGTAGTATACAATTTAATTGATATGAAAGTGTGATCAAATTAATTACTATATAGTGTATAGTTTACTTGAGAGAGGAATACATAGTAGATTAGATTCAATTCATCATATAATTGATTGATAATTATATTGAGGAGATTTTAGTGATTCACATGTTTAGAAAATGAGAGATTAAATATTCTTAAATATTTTCTCATATATCATCCACGTAGACAAGAAGGATTTTATTGCTTCCTTACATGAAAAATTTGCTCTCAAAGACATAATATTATACTATTTTTTTGGTATAGAAGTCCATCATGTTGAAACCTAGTCGCACTTAAGTCAATCAAAATACATATCTAATTTACTTGACAAAACAGGACTAACAGGACTAACTAATTCAAGTCTTTCATAGTCCAGTAGCATTAGGAAAGGTATTATCTAAATTTGATAGTTAGTTTCTCGAAGATCCTTTATTATATAAGAATATAATAGATGCTCTCCATTATTGTGTAATAATGCAACTTAAAATAATTATTTTAGTTAATAAATTATGTCAATTTACACATTAACAAGATGTCAAAAGAGTTCTTAGATATCTCAAGAAACATTGTCTCATGGTTGATGCTTAGAAAGCTATCTCCATTTAGATCAGGTAACCTACGTAAATGTTGATTGGGCTAGTTGTTAAGATAATATGAAGAAGTATAGTAGGTTAATGCATGTATCAATGAAAGGTCAAATATTATTTTGGATTAAAAAATTAGTTACTATTTAAAGAGAATACAAAATGTATTAATATTTAAATTTAGATAATAAAACATAATATTTTAATAATACGAGACATTTAAATTATGCATACATTAATTGGGATACTTTCAATGTAATAATCCATATATATATAAGACAACCAGATGTTTTATATATAATAATTTAATACATAAATGATTCAATTATTTAATATAGTTTTATTTTTTATTCTATTATTAAAAATATATGTTTATTTTTGTAAAATGTTAAAAAAATGTGTATTTATATTATTAAAAAATTAATATATTTTTTTATTAAAAAAAATATTATAAGGTCAATCACCCACCGAATACAATCACGTCAAAGAAAACAGAGAATCATTTCTATATATAGTTAATTGTAAATATGTTATTATATTATTGTTTGTATAAATTTAAGATTCTTTTGACTTAGATCAACGATGAAAATATTGGAGCAACTCCGATATATAATAAGATTTTCAAGTGAAAGTTGAGACTGGGCCTTCGGCATTCCAAAATTTGCTAAACTCCTAGTCGAGCCGTTGATTAAGGATATATTTTTTATTAATAATTATAAATATGATTTATTATTAAATTAAGTGTGATTTATATTAATTAATAAAATATTTAATTTATTTTTGAATCAGGATAAAATAATAAAAAAAAAATTAAAATTCTCCTTAATTAAGTAAATGTAGTTCATTAATTCTCTTAATGTTACCTTAAATTAAGGCTTCTCTATTCAAAAACTATGATTATGACACGATTATATTCAAATCAAAGTCGTGAGCTAATACAAGTTAGGCAACTTCCTCGAAAGATATTAGCAGCTAAATGACTACTATTACAATTTTTGTTCCTCCTCCTTCGTTAATACAAGTTTTTTTGTATCGTACGGCCATTCTAAAAAATAATATTATAATATAAGAAAAATTATATTTATCATGAATATATTATTAAATTAATATATTAATTAATTCTATAATAAAAAATAATTTTTAATATTTTAATTAATAATTAACGATTATTAATTTTAATTATGCCATCACTTGTAGCATAAAAATATCTATAATATAACTACCTATTGAGAATGGGTTGATAGAATTCAAATGTTTAAGGCATAACAATTTAAAAATTAAAGTATGTTTGTACATATTGGTCTAGTAAAATATAACACTTAATTTTATTAATCTTTTTTTTTGTAACAATTTGTTTTAATTGTTTCAAAAAGTAATAACACAGTAACAATCTATCACACTTAGGTTTATTACTTATTTTTTAAAACATTATTTTTATTTTATTTTTCAAATGTATTTGATAAATAAAATTTTTACTTGAATAATTATTTAATCATTTTATTAAAATAAAAAAATAAAGAAAGAATTAAATTGATAATTTATCATTATGATATTTATTTTTCAAAGATTTTAGGGATTAAATAAGAAATTATACATTATTTTGAGAGTAAATACCATTTATATTTTAGAATAATAATATTGAGAATAAATTTGACTTTATAAATATATTATACAATTTTCAAGAAAGTTTTTACATTAAATAAATATGGGGTGAGAATTATCACATCATATCATTACTCTAATAATAATAAATAAATTTGTTTTTATTAAACCATCGACTACTAAATTTACGTCCTTCGATTATAATAGTTAATGAATTATTGTTATATCTTACTCAAAAATATATATCTTCGACCACGTTTTAAGAAAATATTTAGTATATTTATAAATATGTGTAAATATATTTATTAGCTTAATACATATATATATTTAATTCCGTAAATGGGTTAAAATAAACTCGGGGTAATAGATTGCACTTAAAGCCAAAAAAATTATAAACATTGAAAAACAAAACTATTTTATCTTTACTTAAAATCATGGTGTGTTTAATATCAGATGAGGCGTATAGTGGCGGGGGATTTGAGTAGATTATTATACTAATAAATATAATTATTTTATATTAATTATAAATATATTTAAATAATTAATAATCATATAAAAATTTCATAGAATTTAATGATGTATTTTTTAATATTTAATTTTAATAAAATAAATCTTAACACAATTCACGTTATTTAAAATATTATTAATTTTTATATTTAAACTATTTATCGAATATTTTTAAATAAAATAAAAAATTTAAAAATAAGAATAAATAAAATTCAACTTAATTATTAAAAATATTATGTATTTTATTATTAAAAGTGTATTTTTGATGTCATTTTATACATATAAAAAAATAATATTAATATATGTTTATTTTTGATTAACTATAATTTCAATATTATAATAAATATTATTATTTCACGCGGTTATTTTAAAAAAAATTAAATTTTTATAAATAATTATAATTTTAATTATTCGTGATTATACTAAAAAAAAATATGCATCTAAATCCTAACTAGCCTGAATAGAAAATTAATGCTCTTAATCACGCGCATCAAGGCACATAGCCTGTACTCTTTAAATGTTGCTTAAAATATACATATCCTAACTCACCTGTATTTTTTATTGTTCTAACTTCCATGTAGCGAGTATTTAATAATTAGAGTTATTATCATGTATTTTTTTATTTTCTTCGTGTAAATTTTAAAAATTAAGAAACTTATTCTTAGTTAATATAGTATAAAAGAAATACATTAAAAATAAAAAAGATATTTTTCAATTAATAAAATTTATATTAAATATAACGTGAATACAAAAAAAAATATGATGATGTTACAATAATCTCACCCTAATTAGCAGCTATATATACCATTTTGTCTTTGTGCATGAACCATATTGACCTTAAAAAATCAAGTCTTTGTATTTGTATTAATATTTATTTTTCAGGTTCCCAATTTAATGGAATATTGATATCATCTTTTCTTCTTTTAAATTGATGGATCGGAACAAAGGGGACCAATTAACTCATGATATATATCACTCTTAAATTAATGGCTTACTGACATTTGGACACTTTCAAACTTACCCATCCAAGGCTTCTTTATTTATTTTTTTACACAATGGAGTATTCTGATAATAAAATATTTAAGTAAAAAATACATTTTACAAATAATACATTATTAACAAAATAATAATAATAATAATAATAATAATAATAATAATAATAATAATACATGAAAGATATTAGACACTATATGCTAGTATAAGTGAGGGGATGAGGTTAGTTGAAATATAATAGAATAATAATTACCTAATCTTTAAATTACGAGGAATTTAATTTGCCATTTAATTAGTCATACACCCCTAAATCCTTAGTACTTCTCCTTTATGATTGCCCTATATTGAGGGTATATGATTTTTTTCCCTAAAATCAATCATTGTATTAAGTATAAAAAGAGTTTAAGTTGAAAATTATTAAAAAAAACCAATTAACAATAAGTAATTAAGAGTTATTGATTTATTACTAGCTAGATTACTGGCTGACCTGCACGTATGAATAAATATTAAAAAAAGTTTAATCATGTGACATAATTTTTTTATAAATTTTTTTTTTATTAATGTAATGTAATTATATTTTTTTCTATAATATAAAAAAAATATTTAATATATATACAAAAATATAATACATATATATATTATAGTGTAAAGTATTTATTTTTTTAGATAATAAAAATAAAATAATTGAATAATTAAATAAAGAATTAATAAAAATTCAATTATATGTGAAAACGTGGATATCTAATTTTGACATTCCTAGGCATGTATAGATGTGGCCACTGCTAGCATGGCTACAAAACCCAGTCAGATTTTTGTTTGTGGTTAGGCAAGTGGCGACCTAGAGATAGGGGTAGAATAGCAGTGAATGAATCAACAAAATATTTAAGCAAATATGAAGAAGAATGGAGAGGAATGAAGTCCGATGTCTCACCTTTTGGAGTTTATTAAATGGACCCCTGCCTGAAATCCCTTTGACATATGCGACCATTGCTTTTTATTAATTACTATTATATTTATTAATTAATTCTTAATTGAAAGAGTATTAATCTTTAATTTAAAAAGTTAAATAAATATTTAAGATTTAAATCAATAATCTTTAATTCAGAGAGTAGAATAATTTTTTTTATACATAGTTATATAATTGTAATAAAAATAATATAAATTTTAAAGCTCTTTTATGGAGAGTTATTTCTTAATTTTTTCAACCGTTACTTTGAATTTTTATCTTATCGATGTAATTTCATTAATATATTTGGAGTATTTTTATTTTATATTTTTTTTAATATTATTTTTAAATATTTAAATTATTAGTATTTATTTTAATCAAATTAAACATTAATTTTAAAAAAGTTAGATAATTTAGAGTTTCTAGTTATTATTAAAATTGATTAAAATAGATATCAATAATCTAAATATGAGTATTTTATGTGTTCTAATTAAGAATAAAAGTCAAAAAAATTGTGCTCATATATTATGTTCGATACAAATTTAAATAATTTTAAAAATAAAAAAATTATTTATTATTTAAAAAATTTTAATATATATCACAACATAATCAATATAAATATAATTTTTTTTGAAATTTTTATATTAAACGTGATTTTATAATTATTAAATAATTGAATTTTAATTATGTTTTAAGAGTTATTTATCAAATTAGTATAATATTTATGTTAAATTCTATTTTTTATCAAAATCTTTTCTAAGATAAGTGTTATCAATATTACGGTAAGATATTGCGTGATCGTGGTAAACCTTCTCATACTAAGTTAATATCTTACCATGAATTATATTTATTACCAAAATCGTTAATAAGATATTAACTTATCGTAGTTAGCTTTACCATGATACTAAATACCTTACCATGACACTGAATATCTATAATAAGTCTTCCCATTTTAGACAAATATATTTTCACATCAGGTTAATGTCTTATAATAAATTTTATTTTTTACCAAAATTGTTTTAAGTTAAAACATATCAATATTATGGTAGGCGTTAACTTAAGTAATTTTTGTAAAAAATAAAATATTATAGAAAATCAAGTAATCTTGAATAATTTTTTCACATTTTAATCACTTAATAGAAAAAAAATTAAATATAAATAATTTTTAAAATAATATTATTTATCTTTTTTAAAATTAATTAACCTAAAAACATATTTTTAAATCTAAGATATTAAACATACACTAAAACATAATTTAAGAAATTTGAATGATATTTTTTTATATTTTATATTATAACATTTTAATCATTTTAAAATATAATTAATCTGAAATATAAAATAAATAATTATAATAATAATAATAATACTCATTCTTCTCGCAACTATTAAAAAATCATGTATATATTTTTATAATTATTTATTATATTTTATCATTTTATCTTATTTTAAAAATAATAATTTTTTAGTTTTATTCATTTATAATTTTATAAATCTTATTATTATTATTATTATTATTTTCATTACAACAAATAAACATAATATATTAAATTTTTATTTTTATTTAAGTTTGTATTTTTCGAATTAAACATAAAATTAAATTTATTTAATTCAATCTCACTCATTAAAAATATTTATTTATAAAGAAAATATTTATTTTAATAAATGAGTAAATGCCCATTAATACAAGAGGTCAGGAGTATGTACCAGGATCAGGATGTGAAAATACCAGCATAATGCCTATAACTTGTTTTCTAGAAGAAATTCAAGTTTTTTTTTTTTTGTTTCCAATTTAGCAAAGTATTCTTACTGACAGTACTTACTTCCGATTTTATGATTTATACGAAGGAGCTAGCTCCTAGCTCCCATCGTACGGAGGATTAAATGAATCTTAACTGAAATAAATTAAAACAATAATTGTAACGGGAACCAGAAACCAAAATAGAAAAAGGCTAATTTGGGGGCTATGTATGAATTACGTAAACGATATTATATAAATCGGACCACAGTGTGTGTCTCTAGAAGCTGAAATGGACCACGGATGCCATTTATGATATTATTATATAAAAAGATATTGTGTGTGATGTGAACATGTAGTACCCATTTAGCTACCTGCCAAATCGCTGACCCACCCAGTGAGCTGTAATCCATTTTAAAAATCATATTTATAATTTTTTTTTTAAAATATCACAATTAATATATTAATTTTTTATTAAATATAATTATCCAATTTTTATTATAAATCAATAATATTATATCATATTATTTATAATTTATCATAAGTTTATGATAAATAAAAAATATGTAAGTAATTTTTTTTTAAATAAAGATATTACTCACACATATAACTAAAACTTAAAAATTAAAAGATTGTTTGGTTGTATAATTTAAAAATTGTTTTATGTATTTAAAAATAAAAAATTATTTTTAAAAACAATTTAAATTGTTTTGCTATGTTTTTGAGTTATTGTTTTCTAAAACATATTGTTTTATAAAACAAAAAAATTGAGACATGTTTTCAATGTTTTTGGAAACAAGTGAAAACATTAAAAAAATAGTGTAATTTATATCTTGTTTTTTTTTTAAAAAAAGGTGTTATTAATTTTTTTTTATTCAAGTTATTTAATATTAGGTATAGATAGAGGCACTTAATGACAAAAATGTTTTATGTTAGTAAAAAATATTTAGCTATACTGTAACATTATTTATAAAAGTTTTTAAAAAATATTCTTGATTAATTTTTTAGTTATTTTTAATAAAATATTTTTATTAAAAAATTATTTTTTTTTATAAAAATTATAGTGACAATATCAATACACAAAATTTAATATTAAAAAAGTTTTCTACCAATTTCTTTTTTTAAAAATAATTTGACCAAATAATATAATACATATTTTTTGTTTTTTGTTTTAAAAATAAATTTTAGAAACACATAACAAACTCTTAATTAATTTTAAAAATTATTAAAAACTATTTTAAGTTATAATTTAAAAGTAATTTTTCAAAATTGTTTCATAATTATACGATCAAATAAGTAATACTCTACTTACTCAAATAATTACTTTTTTTCAAATAATTATACGTAATGAGAGTTTATTATCATTTTTTGTGTATCTGATGGTAATAAATGTTATTTTCCCAGCAAAAAAAATATTTTTTAAATAAATGATTAATTGCACAATCCACAGGCTTACTTATTATGGACCTAATTTGGGTTGATGTGCTTTCAATATCCATTTAAACTATTTGATATTATCCTACAAGATCAAGAAAATATACATTTAATAGCAATTTTGGTTGTTAAAAATAAATAAATAATAATAATAAAATAATTAAAAAAACAGTTCACAGTTCTCTTTCCGACACAAGTCCATTTTTTTAACACAGCATAAAAGATAATCTACCAATTGTTCACGGATATTGTGTTTTCTAATAAGTATAAATTAAAATTAGATATTAATAAGGTTTATAATATAAATTATTAATTTTTATATTTTATTTATTTAATAAGATAAAATGTTAATAATATAATATATAATTTATTTTAATAAATTTAAATAAAATAAATAATAATATAAAAAAATATAATATATAATTATTTATAATATAAATTTAATAAAGAAATAATATAAAATATATTTAAAATTAGTTAGAGTGAATATATTTAATTTATACATACATAAAATTTAAATTATATTAAATAAAATAAAATAATATTATATCACAAATTTATTAAAAATATTAAATAAAACATTAAACTACTCATTTTACGTGTATAACTCTAATAAGGAAGAGTAAACCAAGACTGACTCTAATCACCCACGTTGGAATAGAAATTCGAGGAAAATCTCGATTTTGACGTTAGTGGTCCCATGGAGACGATGTGGGCCTGGAAATACATTTTCCGTTCAGCCTCTTCATTGATCCTGTTCTTCTTCTAATTTTTCGTGGAAAATAATAATTTCATCAATAATTTAGTAATATTTTAATTATAAAAAATTTATATTATAATATTAAAAAATAAATAATTAAATTATAATTTTTAATTTTATTTTTTTAAATTCAGATATAATTATAATTTTTAATTTTTTAATTTAATTTATCAAGTCATCGAAACATTTTATCTTAAGACTTAGAAAATTATTATAGTCCTTGGTAGATTATTCTATCTTATTGTGAATGTCATTGCACTTTGATCGGTGGTTTTTATCAATGATCAAGGTTGGGAACTCAAGGTCCCCAATATAAGAAAATATGTGTTTGTATGGATTGGATGTTGCAACTTTTGGACCTTAGGCATGGTTTTTGCCTATTCAAATGTCCAACCTAGCCCATAGAGGTGAGATGTAGAAGTTATAGCAACTTTTAAACCTTAGGCGTAGTTGCTACCTTCCCAAAAGTTTAGCATGGCTTGTAGACGTGGGGTGCAAAAGTTGTAGCATCTTCTAAACCTGGGACATAATTGCTACCTACTCAAAGGTTCAACATAGCCTATAGAGGTAGGGTGCATAAGTTGTAGAAACTTCTGAACTCGAAGCGTAGTTGTTACCTATTGAAAGGACCAGCATGGCCCATAAAGGTAAGGTGCATAAGTTGTAGTAACTTTTAACCTCAACGATACTAATGTGTGACCTTTCATAGTTGACATCCTTTAGTCCTTTTATAGTTTTGAATTTTTGTCCTTAGTGAATTCCTCAAATGTGAGAAAGCTTGGCCCAAATACCTGCAAACACAATTTTTGTTAATATAAAAGTACACTTGAGATACTATTTCTCTTTTTATCATAGTAGGGCATTGTTTTTATCTCATGTTGTTTTTTATGAGTGACATCTTGTGCCATTTTATACTCTCTTAAGATAATCATTATCTCTAGAGTTTTTGTTGAATATCATATGTGAGGACATGATCTTATAGTCTTGTGTAGGAACAATCTTTTTGAAACTCTATTGTAGGACTTTCTCATCTCACGCTCACTTCTTGGGCATCATGTGAACTTTTGTAATCTTGAAGAAGTTGTAACATTATCCTGAAACTTCAATATGTGAGTGGACACATATGATGTGTCATTTCGTTGAGTCTATATTGATCTCACCAAGTGTCCTTATATAGAACTTGGGTGAATTTTTGAAGTGCATTCTTAGGACATTCTTACAAAACTCCTTTTGAAATAATTTATGTGGAGAAGTGTACCCTTGGAAGATATATGATGGTTGTACACCTCTCAACCCAATTTTTTGGTGGGTGTAATATTAGGTTGTAGACTTTATTTCTATGCATGAATGTTCCAAATACATCATATATGTACTTGGCTATGAACCATGCCCTTCTTTACGTGTAGATTTATTTTTGAACCTGACTATGTTCTCATCTATTTGTGAGATTGTAGGCCTTTGAAGTATTAATATGGACCACACACTTGTGAGGTGATGGGTCTAGCCTATGCACCCTATGAGTGGGCATTATGGCACTTTGGGCATTAGAAGGTGACGTAGGAAGTCCTCATTGACGAAAAATGGTTACAGATCTTATGGCATATGAAGGCACTCTAAAATAGTTTTGAGTGTGTTATTCATGATGCCAAAGTGGACATATGGTCCTACCTCTACATTTTCCATGTATTCTAAGGATTTTTATTACCATCATAGGTGATAATTTCTAGGGCAACCATTAGCCACTGAGGCCACCTGGTTAATATGGTTGGCTTGGACAAAATGTCCTTACATACTAGCCTTGAGATGGTCATGTGGTTCACAATGGACAGAAGCTTCTCAAGGTGGTCATAACTTATTTAGGATGGACGATCAGAGGGATACTTCCTGGGAATCCATAGGTGGATGTCTTTGTACCTTGTGAATGAACTCTATCTCGCAAGCCATATCATTTTCTCATCGTGGTAAGTTACATCAACGATCGAACTCCATAAGAGTACGAGTTCGATCTTATTCACTGTGGGCATTTAAAGATACCATGTGAACATTCTCTATGATGAAAAGTGAACAAGAGACCTGTGGCCTTGTGATGCTATCCTCATCATTTTGAGTGTTGGGCGAGTTCATTGTTTCATTCTTTTTTGAAAAGTAATTGGTCACTCTTTAAGAACACTGTTATGACGATGACTTAGAAAGTACATAATATCTTTCCAAATATTGTTTGGATGAATAGAAGAATGGGTGATCATTTCTCCATAATTTTTTATAGAATTAAATGTGTGAATGGTCTCCCCACACACACATTTTTGTAAATTTATTTTTACACGTATATCAAAAAATGTCAAATATACAATTGTTGGAATCATCTTGACGAGAGGATTTTGGAGAGGATTTTGAAATCCATTTTCTTTTTCCAAGAATCGGATGGAAAGTGGATGAATAAACTTCGAACTAATGGTTGTGTTTGTCCTCCAAACGAAACCAGTTTGGATCAATTTTTGTGCAAAATTGACTTGTTTGGCACCCACTCGTACTGATGGTGCATGGTTGAGCATACAAGTCACTCCAATGTTCTTTCAGTGTGAAATTTTATGGGGTATATGATCTTTTCAATGATGGTCTCAGATTTTTCAAATGATGTATAGATTTTGAGATCTCGATAGAAGACACTTGCTTGGAAAGAAAAATGGAAGATGAGTCCATTTCTAGTTATGCCACCATGTTTGGGCAACTAGGTTTTCATATATGGCAGCCCAAGATGCCTCATTAACTAGAGGTGTTGAAAATTGAGCCACCGCTTGGTGACAATGGATATAATGCACACGTGTTAGTCATAGGCCGCATAGATTGAACTTGTTTGTCTAACTTGTGAGCTTAGATCTCATCGGAGTGGGTCACGTCTCCAATCTGAGCCTATATGGCTGTGGATCGAATTCGGTGCACGGTGGGCATTAGAAGATGCCACAAGACCGTCTTCAACTTCAGGTGCTTGTGGCCCTTAGAGGGTTAATTGGTAATGCTTGGGCAATAGCACCGAGTTTGGCCAACCATTTTTTTTCGATACACTTTATCAAGCCATTCAATGGATGTGCCATATCCGGCTATATATTGGCCGGTGATGATGTGACATGTGTACTTATTAAGTGACATTGCTGGTAGGGCCAAAAGAATTATGAATCATTTTTCTCTATCTTTTGTCGGAAACGAAGCTTTGGTTCTTACAACTTTCATAGGTGGTTGTATAACTTGTTGGATATGAGGTGAGACCTCATTGTCCTTTGCAGAAACTCAACTATCCAAGTCAAAAGGTTGGTTCATTTTAAAAGGACAAAAATGTGTGGTCTTTATAGGCAATGCAAATTGAACTTCTTCTGGAGTAGTTTTCTTCTAAACTTTTAAGACCTTTTTTCAAGGACTACCTAATTCAGAATATTTGAGAACTTTATAGATCTTCTTCTCTAATTGTGATTTAACTAGTAGAGCACACTCGTTCCCACAGATGGTGTCAAATGTTGATGCTGATTTTTCTCAACATAAATCATTAGTAAACCTCACATTTTTTGTGTAATTTAGAATAAAGAACATAATTTTAGGACCTTGGACCACTACTAGGTGTGTGGCCTTTTGGCCCTCTGATGCTTAAGTAAGTTTGGATAAGGAGGAGAAAGAGAAGGCTAATGTCTCTTCTTATAATGTAGAGAGATGTAGAAAAATATTTAGAGAAAATATATATCTTATTGTCTATGATTGAGAAGAAGTTATGAAGTTATCTCAGAAAAAGTTATTGTGTTATGATAAATAGTGATGACTATTTATACGAAAGAACATATTTGTTGATAACCGTTATTTATAATAATAGATTTATCTTTAAATATGAGAGTATTATTTACTTAATTATTTAACTGTCGAATAATTAAGAATTTAAAAACCAATCATTTATTATGTTATATATTTATCTGATATTGGCATTTATCTGATGACTCAGCGCTGATTGGGCTACCTTATGAGTCATATTGTTGGTTAAGATTTATCATATTATGACACATAACGTAAATTATTTTACATTCAATATAAATTATATAATTATTATTTATTATAAGAATATATTGATATTTAGTATATTATTTCTAAGTTAGTTAACATTTTTATCTCAACTACAACACAATTTTTAGCTTATAATTAAAAAAAATGGCTACCAAATATGAAAAACATTCTTTAATTTGTTCCATATATATTCTATTTGATATGTGATAAAAATGAATGCGTTAATATCTAACATCTAAATTTATTCAAAAACTTCATGTTCTCAATGTACCAACTACAACTAGAAACTAACAAATTTATTTTTCTTATTTTAATTTTAAATTATATGCATTTAAATGAAATTATTATAGCAATATCTTTGTCAAAGTAAGTGGATTTTAGTATTTTGTTTCGATTTGTATTTATGATAACGTTGATAGTAAAAAAAAGAAAAAAGATTAACATGTGTTTAGTTGCGAAAGTTTTATTTTTAATATGAAATTAATTAAAAAACCAATTTAATATCAAAATTTATGTTAAATTATAATTATTGAATTATATAATGATTAAAATAGGAAAATCATTTAATAAAATGTTAATATCTTTTAAGTGTGTTTACTTTTAAGAAATAATAGTAGTTAAACTTCGATACATTTAATAAATCTATTATCTTTATAAAAAAAATGTAAAAATTTATTTTTGTAAAAAATGGTGAGATAACACAAATTTATTATTTTTATAAAATAGGTTTTTATGATTTATTTTACAAACATAATGAATTCATAATATTTTACTTAGTATTTATTAATCTAAAATTTATTTTTATTAAAGGTAACAAATGTAGATAACCTTTACCTATTTTATCAATGGACTTGTAGCCCATTAAAGCCTAAAAAATGTTTGGATGTCTTGGGTCAGCCCAATAAAATAGTATATTGAGATTGAGGAATCTCTACTTCTCTTCCTGTGTAGGGTTTAAGGGCAAAGGGGACGACTGAAAGTTGGAAACTTTGAGGGTTTGGGAGGCCGAGAGACAGATCAAATGGATTCGTTTTCATCGCCTTCAAGCTCTCATTCTTCTCAATTCAATTCAGATGCTTTCAAAGATCAACTCAAAACCCAACTTGCTCAGGCTTACGCAGAGGAGTTCCTTGAGGTGCTTAGACCTCCCCTTTCTTGCTTCCTATTTTTCTTCCATCATTGTTGATTTTTTTTATTGGATTTTACTTCTAAAAGTATAGTTTATCTATTCCTTGATGTTTATACTTACTTTCTTCTCCAGTGTTTTAATTAGTTTTTATTTATTTATCTATTCTTGTTCCAAATATTTTAATTATGTGTTATTGGAAATCATTCTACAATAAAGTTTGTGCTTTCCCATTCATTAGAGATATAACCATTACTCCATTTTTTATAACTCAACTATTCACATTTTTAACCATTAAGCAAAATCTGTTTTTACTTTATAAAAGGAAACATAAGTACACTGTATTTTTGAACATGGAAAAAAATATTTTCTACGTTATGAAAAAACATGCCGGCTAGATGTTAAAAAAATGTAACTTTATATATGATTATTACATATAGTTAAACCTATAACCATACTTAAATTGGTTCTTTCTGTGGAAGACTTTCCGTTTTTAGTAAAAAAGAATCCATACCACATTCTGATTTTCTCTATAAAATGTTTTTAACATGCAATTTTAGAGATAGTCTACTGTTTAATATCTTTGTGTTCTTATTAGTCTTCTGCTATTGTTATTGTGAATAACGAGGTGAATTGCTTGAAAATACGAGTGTACTGTGTAGGGTATGTAGTAGAGCATCCATTTCTTTACTTTATTTTTTTTATAGATTTGATTAACCTATATGATAATACATGTAGGATTGACCTGAATTCTTTGTGCAAATATGGTTGCACTACTAAAAAAAGGGTTCTAATTGAAACGATTTTGAGGGTTTCAATGTAGGCGGTTTGTAGAAAAGCAGTTATGCATTTGTAAAAGACGGTTCTTTTATAGGAAACTTGTTGATCTGTTTGTCCACTGTTGGAATCCTGAGGATTTTGTAGATACGGGATTTAGAATTTTGTCTTGAATATGGAAACAAGACTTGGAATGACTTGATTAGGTTATTTGTAAATGATGCAGTTTCTTATTTTTTCTTTGAACACAGAAAGTTAAAGTTTATAGAAATTTCTTTTCTTCAGCTGTGCAATTTTTCTTTTGCTGATGAACTTGTTTCTGCCCTAGTGGTTGTCATGGAGTTGTATGCGAACAATGATACTTGACAGATTCATAAAAATTCATGTGTCATCTCACTGATTTGGTTACATGATTATTTATTCCTGATGATGGAAATTGAAATCTTAAATGTGCTCCTTCCAACAATGATATTTGACAGATTCATACAAATTCATGTGTCATCTCACTGATTTGGTTACATGATTATTTGTTCCTGATGATGGAAATTGAAATCTTAAATGGTGCTCCTTTGTTAATAATATCTTCGACGTTGAGTATATTTTGATCTTTAAATTTTTTAGGAGACAATTTAATTTCATGTTTTGATTGGTTCTCCACTGTGTGCAGACCCTAAGAGCGAAGTGCTTTGACAAATGTATAACAAAACCAGGATCAAGTTTGGGTGGAAGTGAGAGTAGTTGCGTCTCTAGATGTATGGATCGCTATGTCGAAGCCACTGGCATTATCAGTAAAGCACTTTTTAGTGCACATGAATGAAAATGTTGGTGATTAACTCATGCGAAGTAAACTTTCAGACATTCTAAGTTTTTAGTTAAATTGAGGTTAAAGAGGAAAATTATTGTCATTTTATTGTTATTACTGATTTCTAACCTTTATTTTGGAATGAAATCAATGGTCAAACTGAAATGAAATCAACAAGGTTTCTAGTTATTAGTTGTACGAAATACGACTTGCTTGGTTTGGCACGGAACGAAACGAACCAATTACACCATAATTTGTAACAGTATATTCCTTGGCTGCGTCTTTCTATGCACGTTTGATAGTCTGCCGGAAATCAACTAAGATTTAGATGAAATGGTAGGTTATCGAAACATCATATATATAATGTAATCCTTAGTCTCACTTACAAGTTATAAGGTGAGAATCTCCCCTGAATGATCAAATTTTGTGTAATTAAATAAGATTTAATGACAGAAGTGGTTTTAGATGGCTTGTGCGCTAACACACTTGACTGTTTTTTTTGTTTGGTACTAAAGTGGTTTTTTTTTGTCGTAAGTGTTGGTATTCTTCTCCTAAAATCTCGATAACTAATCGAGAAGTTGGCCAGAATGTGGTTTAATAACTTTCATCACTCATCCACATTCTTTAGCCTCTCAAGTACACGTTATGTTTTGCTCTTTGATGGACAAAACACTCAAATATATATATATTATTGCTCTTTGATGGACAAAACACTCAAATATATATATACTATTGCTCTTTGATGGACAAAACACTCAAATATGCTTGTATATATACGATTGATTCCTAAGTTTCTTTTTAATTAATTTCATAATTAATTTCAAAAACTTTTGTCTCTACACTATCGTGATTAAAATTAAGAGAGAAATGTTTAGAAATATTAAACTGAAATACCATTAAAATTCCTGTATGAGTGTAATGAAGTGTGATCAATGATTGAAGGTAAATATTCAATTATTTTTGTTCCTACTGTGTTTACATTCATATTCATATGGTTTCATGGATATTTTTGGATCAAAATTATGATCTAACAATAAGCGCTTTAATATTGTCTTGGAAGTATAAACAAACAAGTCATTACACAACAAACTGTCTTCTGATGACATTAAAAACAACTTATTACCACAAGCAATTCATTCAAGAGTTAAGACAACTGCTCCCAAAACCCAAAGCTTGGTTTCCATATAGTATGTTGGCTAAAGTCATCTGTCCGTATGCATAATGAACACACAAAAGTTACGAACACCGAAATCCCATAAAAGAAAAATGCAAAAAGAACAAAGAAAAAAAAACTTGTCTGGTAATATTTCCAAACTCATTCGTATTTAGAACTAACCATTAAATCAATTGAAACATAGAAGCAAATCTATGCATCTTCCAGAATACATCCTCATTAGTTTGACAAAAATGTTCAATTAGCAACAAACCAAGCACTTGACAACTTACATTCTTCCATGGAGCCTCTTCAGGATCCATATTTACTAGCAGAAGTCGGTACTATGTATTCGAACTGCAAGTATCAACCAATGATTGTCAGTTTATTTAAGCAATGACTGCAAATTAACAAGAAGCACAAAACGGCATAGCAATGAAAACTTTGTTTAAACATAAACAGCCAAGACAATCTATTCGATACTAATGCTAAAAAAACAAATGCAGAGAATGGGAGGGGACATTTACTCTTCTTGATACATACCGTAACTTAAAGATAGCGCAAGTGCACAACAGATATACTTTTTTAGCAAAACAAAACAGTTGTAAATTCAATCAAGTTTCAAATTCAGGCACAAAGTCAATTGAGTAAGATTAAACAAAATATGATAAAATCATAACCAGATGGTTGAGATGAGAAACAAACCGTCGCTGCAAGATTAAGAAACAAAACTCAATCAAAACACCCCACACTCCTGCAATACAATGTCAGTGTTGTGTTTCTAAATATAAAGTGTACAATGTTATCATGAATTTCTAAATTTTTCGTTATGAATAAAGATATAAATTGAACTATCTCATCTCATCTCATGTCTCATTTAGTGTCTATAACGGACTCATTGTGTAATATTATCTCGTTTTATTTAAATATAATCTCATCTCATTTAGATTATAACATTAATAAATCTAACTTTAAACATATATTGTATCATTTTTTCTTATTAAAATTACATTATAAATTATCATTTATTTTATTTTCTATTGTTTTTTGTATTCTTACATGTCACATTTAGGCCTATTAAGGACAAATAAGATATCTCAATTAATATCGTTTGATTACGGATAAGATGAGATGAATTTTAAAAAATAATAAATTATGTCATAAATCCCAATAATATCTCATCTCAATTTACACCTCTAATTATGAGAGACAATTACCAAATAGACTCTTGTCCTTGCTCCACAAAGAGTGTTTAGGATTTCTAAAAGTGTCAGGTAACAATGTCAATGCAGAATCTGGAATGGTAGACATGAGATCATAAAGGTACTAGTTCATGCATGAAAAGAGACACTACATGAGACTAACATATTCACATTAATAATAGAAAAGGAAATCTGTAGGCGATTCTGCTTCTGTGGGAAGTCACCCACCATAGGATGAGACTAATATATTCACATTAATAATAGAAAAGGAAAGCTGTAGGCGATTCTGCTTCTGTGGAAAGTCACCCACCATAGGATGCCACAGTCAGAGATTGCACATATGAGCTTCAAGTCTAGGGGGAAATGACAACAAAAAATCAACTTAAATACAACACTGTACCTAGAAACAATCTCCCTGAATCTGTTGACGCTCTATCTGAATTGTCACATGGCTAATATTGTATTCTTTCCTAATATAGTCGACCACCCTATCTAAAACCATGTCAGCATCAGCATCTGGCTTAATGTTCACATGGCAAGCCAGTAAAACCTTCCCAACAGTTATGGCCCAGATATGCAGTTCATGGATAGCTACAACTTCATCCATCTCACAAAGTCCTTTTTCAAGTTTTGTGGCATCAATCTCTCTAGGTGTGCTCTCCATCAAAACCTCCATAATGTTTCTCAACATCCTAATTGTTGTTCCAAGCACAATTACTGAAAAGATGAGTGTACATATTAGATCAAGAATCTTCCACTTAGGCTTATACCATATGATTGCCCCACTGATCATCACTCCAACACTCTGAATGGAATCCCCAAGTACATGAAGATATGCTCCTTGGATGTTTATGTTTCGTTCCTTCTTTTTAACTTCACCTTTCAATTCACTTTCACCTTCATAGCCAGGTTTAAGCAGTGGTTCTAAGTGATCTACCCCATGAGAATGAGGATGCTCATCATTGTGCTGCGAATGCGCTGAATTATGATGATGATGATGATGATGATGGGTGGTAACTATAATCCCATGATCATGCATATCACCGTGACCCTCGTGGCTATGACTATGCTCACTGTGGCCATGACTGTGACCCCCATGTCCATGATCATGACCATGACTGTGGCCATGAGCATGACCATGTTCATGACCTAGCAAGAGTGCCATGGCAATATTAACCACCAAACCAAATGCTGAAACAACAAACATGAGAAAGCCCTTTACCTCACCGGTGTCATTGATTATTCTAGCTATAGCTTCGTATACAAGGATCCCAGCAAGAAGCCATATCATCTGGATGGATACAAGTGCACCCAAAATTTCAATCCTGAAGAAACCATAAGACTGACGAGGAGTTGCCTCCCATCCCGATGCCCATATCGAGAACAAAGAAATTGCAAAAGCTGCAACATCTGACAGTAGATGAGCTGCATCAGTCAAAATTGCAAGACTGTTGGCCTTGATACCTCCAATAACTTCAACACTCATGAAAATAACACACAGCAGAACTGCAATCAAAAGTTTTCGCATGGAAGCTGATCGTTCCTTCGCATCTTTAGAACTTGTTTTAGCATCCGAAAATCCACATGGTGCTTCCCCACAAATCTTACTCCCAACTGAGCTTCTCTCTATGGCTGGAACATCTGGATGTATCTCTACAATATGCCTATCTTTATGATTATTCACTTCCATCTGAAAGACAAAACCAAGGAAAAAAATGAGTCCAATACAAATTGATTAATGCATAGCCGTTATGTCAAGTTTCCATGTGCACTCCATAAAATACTTCTATGCCATCAAGCATAATAATTAAAAAAAAAAACCCATATAATATGAATATTTCATAAGCAAGCTTAAAATAAGATTATTGTTGCCATATCAGCAGAATAATTTACCCAAAGTTGATACAAGGTGGCTACCATCTAGAAAATAAGCAGAAAGGGTCGAATGGAACATTAGTAAGCACACGAATATTACAATACATATTTCTATTCCAAAGATCCTAAGAATACTAAATAGTAAATACTCTCCTAATTTAACAAGAATGTTAGATATTGTATCAAAAATCTGATTCCAGAGATAACATTCTTACTACTCAACTTAAGCAAGCATCCTCCCTCTGAGAAAGGACAGAAATAATTAACAGGCTAAAACATAAATAAGCAACCCTAATTGCATTAATTAGCATGAGAAATACAGGGAGGAAAATGCCTTAGTAGTAAAAGTCAAGTCTCACATTGATAAAGGATAATATTGTCATAGAACTTATAAGAATCATGAGTATCTCCACCCATTGAGTTATTTGGGATAAAACAGCCTATGATTTTTATGCATTTTCACAAAAAATGAGGGGCTGTATGAACCAATATTGTCTTAGCGCGCATAAAGAACCAAGTCATGACAATCTGTAACCATAGAAACTCAAATGAAAGAAATCCCACGTTTTGAAAAAGCAATTGATCAGTTCTCTAATTATAAAACACTGAACAGTGAAATCTAAAACTGATAATTAATAATCTACCTAATGGAGAACTTAACATTTTAACTAATTGAGTTGTGAAGCACTTCATCAGACTTAAAAGCAAATTGGAAATCAAATGCACCAACCAATCAGCGAGCTCCAATGTTATGTACAAAGTCGTCTTTATATTATACAAAGAATGATAAAATAAATAATGACTCGTAGTAGTAAATTTTGAAGTAAACCAACCCGACCAAACAAATCAGAGAATTTAAGAAGCTATAAAAACAGCATTATCAAAGCACTTAACAGCTTCCCATAAGAATCTGATCCATTACATGCCAAAAGAACAACTCCTGATCACAGACTCACTGTTAAATTTAACAATCATAAATGCAGAACAAGATCGAGATGTCTCACAGAGCTAAATCAAAAAAAGTATGCATGAAATAGCGCTAAAAAATTATCCAGTAACACGTAGAAAACTTTTTATCCAGATATATATATAATATTAAAAGAGAAAGGGCAATGAAAAACAACTAGAAAATAAATAAATTGAAAAACAATTTACATTACAATACCGAATCAAAGAAAGACCTCGAGTTCTGGAAGAATCGGAACCAAGAAGACGTAGATTGAAACAAACGAGCAAAGAGCTCTGAGAATAATATCGGAGGCAATGCTGCTCCTTAAAGATTATTTCGATAGTAATGGCTCAGATATTCTGAGACTCAATTTTTTTTCCTTTGCTTTTTATATTGATAATCACTCACTGTCAATATTACAATTTCTTTTTTTTTCTTGGAATGAAAAATTAGTTTTTCTTTTTAAGAAGGAAAAACGAAATTAGGTTATAGAGGTGGTAATAATAATTTTTATTTTTATTATAATAAAATATAAGACATAATTATTTTATTTTTAATATTAATTATATTTTAATATAATTATTAATAAATTATTATTATATTAATAATAATTTGTATTATACTAGTATCATTATCCGAATAAAAATAGCCGATATCTCGGAGAGAATATGTTATACAACTTCCTTGGAATTTTAATTCCAAATTTTTTGTTTGATTATTAACGAATGTCATTTAAGGACTTATAATGTTTTGTAATTTTATCGATTTAAACCATATATTTTTTTTATATATAATGAATTTATTTACAAAAACATATTAATTTTTAACCTTATATTTATAAAAAAAAAATTAATAAATCACATCGACTGCTAAGATTAATGAAAAAATATATAATATATTATATTTAAATTTTTTTAGCTTTATAACCATCTCTTTCTTTATTTATTTTTAGATAAAATGATATTTTGTAGATTTGGGATTTTCAAATAACGAACCAAGTAATTTTTTTAGTTATTATAAAATATAGATACAAAAATAATATATTTTTTATTAAACTATGTAACAAAAAAATAAATTTTTTTATTTGTACAATTCTTCTAAAATCGGCACCACTTTAACTTAAATAATTGCAACAGTTGATAAAATTAAATAAAAAAATATCATATATAAAAATAAATACTAAATTAATTACTCTGTGTTACTTTCCCATCATAGAATTCCCATGGAATATTGACTACTCTTTCAACCCTATTAAGCTAATAATTTTATATATTTTTATATATTGAATAAATTAATAGTCACCATTTTTTTATTTTTATTTTATTTTAAATACTTAAAAGGGATATTTTTATATATTTTTTTTATATACATGAATAATATATAATATTTTTAATTTATATTCAAATTTTGTATTCATTCGGGGTTCGAGATTCAAGGTACTATTCTTTCCTCGGCCTCAAAATCAAAAACTCTTTTACTCGAGAAACTCAAACAATTTTATTATTATAATAATAAAAATATATCAAATATTTAATATATTTTTAAAATTAATTATTATTAATCTATTTCACAGTTTTAGAATTGTGAGATCAATAATTTGACACCCTTATTCATTTGATTCTGTTTTTAAATTTCTCCTTTAGCTTTTTAATAAAATTATTTTGAAAGTGTATTGTCATCAAGTATTATTATTTCTTGAAAATTTAACTTTAAATTTCCAAGAAATATTACAGTTTATACCACGTGAAGATTTAGGAGGAGTATTTATCCTCTCTTTTTTTATTAGATTTTTAACATCTAATATCAGATTTTTACTTTATAGTATAGTAACATATGTTATTAGATTACAAAACTAATGACATATTTATCCTTAATCATATATAAAATCTGTTTGTTTTTAAAATAATTGTATTACTTTGAATCATGGAAAAAGAACAGCTAAGTTTAAACAAGAAAGAGACAAAAGACAAAGAATCAAAGATAGTGCCATAGTGGCCCGTCGACAATACACAATAGACTGACAAATAAAAAGGTAGGGAAGACACCTAACACTTCCACTGATAAACTGGAGAAAAAAAATTATACATTTTTTTATTTTTTATAATATGATATTTTATATTAATAAAATTTAAAATTATTATAATTTTTTAAAAAAATAAATATTTAATAAAAGATGAAAAAATAAAATAATTAATTAATATATTTTAAAAATAATAAATAATACCTTTATAAATTTTGAGGAGATTAGATTTTATCATCTTTGTTTTATTAGAAAGCCACGTTTACAATCATTAACAAAAAAAAACTGGGACCTACCTTACTCTTATAAGATGATTATTTCTTTAATTAATCATTTTTATATTACAATAAATTACTAATTTTATATTCTAATATCTACTAATTATTTTGTAAAACTATTAAATTTGCTTATTATTGATACTTGAACGTGATAATGGGTGCAAATATTTATTTAGGGGAAATTTTTTTTTATCTTACATAATTGTACTTAAGTAATGGATTAATTATTTTAATTTAAGAAGTATTATATAAATAGTAAAAATAATTATTATTTTTAGTTATTAATTATTTATTATTAAAAATGACATTTTAATAACAAATTAATGATTTTATTTTATTGATTTTATTTTTTTAAATTAAAATATTATTTCAATAATGATTCATTTTAAAACTTTTATTCAAATACAATTTAAAATTAAAAAAAGCTTAAGAACATTGCTTTGTTTGTGTGATATAACTTTTTCAAAATTAATTAAATAATCAAGAAAAAAATCATTAGATCTAATAATTTTAAACTAGAGTCACTAAATCTAATTTTTTTAAAAAATATTAGATTTATCCATTAAATAAATATTTATATATTACGTGTGTCTATATTGTTTCAGGATGAAAATTCAAAAATACCTGCTATGCATTTATTTATTTAATGAAAAGAATATAAGTTGACATATTCTAATAATTATAAGAATAAAATATTAATTAGTAAATACGAAATCATTTACTATTAACGTACATGCAATTTTATCATATGGTCCGGTAGATTAGAATTTTATTTTCATTTCTAAGTTACAATTTTATTTAAAACTTAAATATATTGAGCTAAAAAAAAACATAATCAAATTATTGTATTTATTTTGCTATTATTATCAAATTATTTTTCATATCTTTTATACTATTTAATTATTATATTTATATTATTTTGTTAATTTTCACCGAATTTCGTTACACATTATATAATTAGATGTTAGATATAAAATAACTCAAATAGTTAAATAGTATTAAAAATAAATTATTATTTTAAATATATTATTTAATTATATAAATTGTTATAAATTTAATATTTAAATTATTTTTAAATAAAAATAAAATAAATATAATAATTAGATTATATAAATAAGATAATATGATAATTTAATAATATTTTTTTAAATTTACTAATTATAAATTAAATTATATAAAATAGAAAATAGTAAATTTCAAATGAAAAAATAACTATTATAATTTTGACAGGAACTTACACGGCCACGTAAAAAGCCTCCATTAATTAACGAAAGCACCTGCGTCAATTCTCACAAATAATTTCTTGGAACTTTTTTCAGGGAAATTGACAGGGGAGGGATCAAATCTCAAAACTTATTCAGTAACTATTATCAATGATTTTACTAGATCTTGGCCCACTACCCTGCCCATGCTTCACTATCATTTACACTAATTAAATGTTAAACATAAAATTTATAAATTAAAAAAAACTAATTATAACTTAATAATATAAAATTTATTCAAATATGTTAAATATTTATTTACCAGTCCTAGAGTTTAGTTTTTATTTAAAAATGTATGAGTTTAAGTTTTATTTATTAATGTTTAAGTTTTTTTAAAAAAAAATATATTTTATTTATTAAAATAAAAAATATTATAAAAGAAGAATAATCATTTTTTAATCATAAAATATTATAAAAAATAAGTTATAATTGTTTTAAATAACATGATATTTTAGTTATTTTATTTTCATACGACCTTTTAATTACATTTATGTTATATTTTAAATGTTTTAATAATTTCTAATCAATTTTTTTAGGTTTTTTAATAAAAACATAAGTTGAATTAAAATAAATATTATTAATAAGGATCTTTTCAAAATAAAATATTTTAAAAATAAAAATAAAAAATGAAAAATAAAGTAAATCAAAATCATTAAAATTTATTTAAAATAGTTAGAATATACACAAATATGAAAGTGATGCGATTAAAATGCATAAATTAAAATTAAAATGATTAATGTATTAAATTTATGAAAATTAAAAGGATATAATGTGTATTTTTTTAATGAATTATTTCTAAATTTTATTGACAATAAAAAAATAAAATGATTTATATGTTAAGTATTTAATTTTATTTTTAATTAAATTTATATACTAAAATTATTCTAATATTTATTAATATAAACTTTTGAGTTGTGAGTTAACTTTTTCTTAGTTTAAAAAATCTTCCGCATTGAGCTTCGAAGTTGGCCTCACAGCCCCACTTTGTGTAAATTGGCAATATTTACTTTAAATTAATCCTATTTAAATGTTATTGATGTGACTTAATTTAACAAAAATATGTGATATCTTTATCTAAAATAGTTAATTTTAAATAAATCCATCAAGATCGCATGGCTATCAACTTATCATTAAAATCCCAATCTTGTGAAATTTGACATGAGCGAGGGGCGGCGGCCAACGGGTAAGGGAGGCTGTACTAAGCTTTTAGCCGAGTACAAATTTTTGTGAAAAATGTTATTATTAAGTGTATAATTTGTGGTATTTGAGAGTAACTTGGTATTTTATTTATTTTATTTTTATAGATTAATCAAAATAATCACTGTTTTTTAAATTGATGTACTTTAATTAACTTATTATTATATTTTTTGAGATTTTAATCATTTTTTTATAATTTTAGTTTTTTTAATATTTTTTAAGCGAAAAATTTGTTTGATTAAATTAAACCTTACTAAAAGAAGAATGATAATTATTTGAAGAGAAAAAATTGATTAAAATAATCAAAATTAAACTAAAATAAATAAAATATTTATAAATATAATAGTAAGATAATTAATGTGTATTAAGTTTTCTGCTCACTCGAAACACTTTTTAATCACTATATCTCAAATATTAAATTACATCCAGTAATACATATGCACCATCCTTTTTTCGCTTAAACGTTAAAATATGGTAAAGTTTTATAATTTTTACATTAATTTAAATAATAATTTAAATTCTAATAATTAAATAATTTAAATCTTATAATTTATATATTTTATAGAAAACAAGAGCTCATTCTAAAACAATAATGGCTTATATTTGTATGATAAATGAAAAGTTAAAAATAAATAATAAAATTTCATAAAATATTTTAATTTTATTTAAAAAATTAAAGCTTAATAATAGTTTGAATTTTTTTCTCTTTAAAAAAAATGAGCATGGTGTATTTTTTTCTTTACAATTGGGATCCAAAATAAACTTGTAAAAATGTTCAAATTGAGATATAATAATTAATACATTTAATGAATAATTTATTACTTGATTTTGTAATTAGGTTTATTTAATCATAAAAAATTTAGAAAAATAATAGAAATAAAAACCTTAAAATTTATAATTCTAAAATAAAACTGTTATATTTAACTTATATATTTTCACTATTAAAAAAAATTCGTTATATAATTAAATTTTAAACTTAGTTCAATTAAACGTCGTTGAAATTGAATTATAATTAAATAGATCCATTTAATATTAAATAATATTAAATCAGACCATATTTAATATTATTATAATGTTACTTTTATTGTTATAAGTTTTAAGAATATTAATTTTATAATTTTTAAAAAAAATTAATATAACTCTAATTTTTTCATTAGGATATATATATATATATATCTCCAATATGTAATATATTTAGTGACTTAGAAAATCTGATTTGGTTAGAGTTGTCAAATTATGTTTTTAGATTTGTTATATGGTGGGTACAACAAATACAAATAAAATAAATTCAACAAAGTAAATAATATCGGTAATTTATCGTACTTTATTCTTTAATTTGGGTTAAGTTCATTAGACAAACTCTGAAAAATATTTCTTTCACTCATAAAATTAATGGGTACAAAGTGAGAGACAATACAACAAATTGAGATAAATCCAAAATAATGTCAAACAAGTGTTTTCCAAACTCACTATTTTGTAACTTCTCTTTTAGAAAAATATCTCTGTATTTTTCTAAAATATTATTTCATACTCTCTTACACACATAACATTATTTTTCTTCAAAAGAAATTATTTTTTTGTCTTTGCGCTTCTCTTCTTTTGGTGGTTGATGTGTCTCTCTTGGGCAAGAATATTACCTATTTATAGGCAAAATTACATATTCCTTATATGGTTAGAAATTGACCACATAATTAACCAAATTTTAACTACAAAAATATTTGATGTATTTGTTAAAAGTGATTGTAACTAATTTTATTTTATTAAATGTAATTATACTTAACATTTTTAGTTTATCATATATGATTACACTTAATATTTTCATTTTTTACTTCTTATACTTGTCTCTTATCAAACTATGTATGTATAAAATAATTAGTTATTGATTCTTAATGTAACTTTTTTTCATCTATCGTAATTATATTATCGTGTTGGAGATTGAAACTTCTTCGGGTTTTAATAACATGTATGAACAGTGGTGGAGTTAGGGACCTAATTGTGGGTATTTTAAAATTTCACTTTAGAAAAATTTGATTGCAATAGAAATTATATATATATATATATTCTCTTTGCTTAACTACTATGAAATATTTAAATTTTATATGATATTATAAAAATAACTATAAATTTTTGAAAAATTATAAAAATAACATCGTAAAACTTATAACAAATCAAGAAATGTGTGAAAGGAGACCATTTTTGCACGTTTATTTGAGTATAAGATTCATCTTCTTTTTGTTGAAATTTTTAACTCAATGTGCTTATCATGTTTTATGTTGAATGTTTGACATTTTTATTATTCGTATTAGGCAATCTGAGATAATATAAATTAGTTATTATATGATAAGTTTGGTAGATTCTTTACTTGTTTACTGGATTGAGCTAATACGTTGTTTGAAACTCTTAGTGTTAAGTATAATGGGAATTTGCACACTAATGAGGTGTCTAGGAACTCTTTTGCTTGGGAAGTACCTGCTACATGTAGACTTAATGCTAACGTAAATGTTGTTGTGAAAGGATGTAAATTACGTCCTTTAAATTTGTTAATTTTTAATAGCCTAATAGGTAGACACTGAAATTAAAACAAGGAATTTTATTAATATTATATTATAATTATCTTAGCACACAAACTAGTAGGTAGATAAAAACTCTATCCACATGCAAATACTAACAGGGGATACGTTGTTCACCATTATTTAGTAGTCTCTAATATGTTTAGCTCATATAATATCAAAGATATGCATTTGAATATTTAGCTCTAATCACACGTACAGCTATTGGACTCCTCACAACATGCTTACCATCTGTCCATGTTAGACTTCCAAACCTGTAATAACCATGCTGTTTTTGAGCCGAGAAAAAGCTTACTTTGAAGGAGAGTGTATGTGTTTTTGAATTGAAACTTAATATTTGAGGTTGAATCGTAACTTTTATGCCTGGAGGAGCTTGCACAAGTGCCTTGTACACTGAATTAATATCTCCCACATTTGTCACATTTCTTGTTACTGTTATTGTCTGTGCCGTTTTAAGGTTTGGAATTGAGAATGAAGGGAGGTTAAAGTTAAGCCCAACAGGGCTTTCTTCATTGCAATTGACTTTGGTGTGGGCCAGGTCAGAAGCTTTGGCACTGTCATAACCTAAGGAGCATATATACTGACTGAAATCCTCTGATTTACTATCGTAAATGAGCCCTGGACTAGCTGCTTGGTTGGGGTTGACGTGGCCCCCACCTATGTCAAAAGGGTCTGCTGGTTTGGGAGATTTGGTCTCTGCAATAATGTATGTTCCATCTGTTCCAATTTGGGAAGCTGCATTTTGTAGTAAATGTTAGATGATTTGGTATAGCTTCTTCTTTTTACTAACATATTGGTGGTATGATATTCAATTAGAATTTTGTGTTTCGACTCACCACTTGTGACAAGAGCAGATCTTATTGCTGCTGGAGACCAATGTGCATGTACTGATTTGAGAAGAGCTACTATACCTGAAACATGAGGGCATGACATGGAAGTTCCTGTATCAGGTTTGTACTGCACTGATTCTCCATTAGGTGTTGGCCATGCAGCTATAATATTCACCCCTGGGGCAGTTATGTCCGGCTGCATCCATCGGCCAAGGAATGGCATATCAGGTAATAAGTAGTGACATTATTAATGTGAAAGATAAGAGAAGTGGATCCATTATTTGTTGGAACAATGTTTAAATTTTTTGACGAATGATTAACTTCAACAAATTAACAATTCTGTTTCTTGGTTATACCTTTAATACTGCAGGGGTCAGGGCACTTGGTCCTCTGGAAGAAAAGGATGCAATGCGAGGGGACAACCATGCCCCAGTCACAGTCTTTGGAGAACCCAGCTTTACAATAGGAGACCTTCACAATGCATGGACAAAGTTAACACTAAAAAGGGAATTTGAGTAGGCATTTATATTCTGTTTCACATATATTACCTTGCGCTGTTTACATAGTTAAGAATTTCTGTTCCCACTTCGTAATCTACTTGAGCATTTGGAATACCAGATTCAATATCTACATCTTCATGGTACATGGCAATTATGATACCTCGGGCTCCTATGTCCTCTATGTTTCTTTGTCCATCTTTCAAGAAACAGAATACTATTTTCCCTGCTATTGAAAGTGCACAACTGCAAGGAAGAAAGAAGATAGTTCATCCTGTTATATAGCTCCTTAGTGAGCAAATTAACAAAGTCTCATATTGGTTAGAAATGAAGATGGATGTTGGATTTTGGGTTATAAATAAAATCCTCCTTCATCATTTGTAATCCATCCCAAAATTTGTAAATCTTCCTCTCTTTTGTAAGGGTAATTGATTAGCTTAATTTTGTTCAATTAGTTATAATTTGGAGTTTATCCATTTGGAGATAGTGGAAGTGGTCAATGACGCCCGAGGACCTAGGTAACATTTATACTGAACCTCGTTAAATTTCTGGTGTTATTATTTTTTTTGTTTTAGTATTTCTGTTTCAATATCTGTTTTAGTTTATTTTAGTATTATATTTCCAATAGCATTATTTTGTCGGGTTAGTTTGAGTTCTATTCATTTAAATCATAAGTGAATAGTAACTACTTAGAATAGGGAAAATATACCCGATTTTTCCAACAATTGGTATCAGAGCCGAAGGTTTTTTACCTAGGCATTTGTTTGTATTCCGTTTGTTTGCTATTGGAATATAGTTGCTAGGTGTTGTAATTTGAAGAAATGACGGAAGAAAAATTTCTTTCAAACAAAAGCCAATCATCCACGTCAGGCAGAACTATGATGATGAATGCAAGGTTCGAGGTGGAGAAGTTTGATGGAATCGATCATTTCGGCATGTGATAAGGCAAAGTTCTAGATACTCTGTTTCAACAAGGTCTAGACATCGCCATTGAAGAAGAGAAACCAGATGGAGCAGATGAAGTAGAGTAGAAAAATATCAACCGATTGGCATGTGGTACAATCCGTTCGTGTCTCTCAAGAGAACAAAAGTACACGTTCATGAAGGAGACATTCGCAAGTAAGTTGTGGAAGGCATTGGAGAACAAGTTCATGAAGAAGAATGGACAAAATCGACTCTATTTGAAAAAGAAGTTGTTCTGGTTTGAATACCTTTCAGGTACTACAATAAATGACCACATTAATGCTTTTAATCAATTAGTAGCAGATTTGTTAAATATGGATGAAACTTTTAAAGATGAAGAATTAGCCTTGATGTTGTTAGCCTCCCTTCCTGATGAGTTTGATCATCTTATTACGAGCTTACTCATTGGGAAGATAAAGTGTCTTTTGAGAAAGTTTGTACTGCTTTTGTATAATTATGAAATTAGAAAGAAAGATAAAAGAGAAAGCAGGAATGAAGCAGTAGAGGCATTGTTTGTAAGAGGACGTCCGCAAACACAACAGAAAGAAAGGAGAGGTAGATCTCTATCAAAAGGAAGACCTGATAAAGATGAATGTGCCTTTTATCATGAGAAAGGCCATTGGAAGAAAAATTGTCCGAAGCTGTAAAAGAAAGGAAAAGTTGTGCAATCTGATGCATGTGTAGTTGAAAGCAATTCAAATTCAGATTTTGCATTGGTTGGCTCGTCAACAGCATCTCATCCTGGTGATTGGATTTTTGATTCAGCATGTACTTTCCATATGTCTCCTAACAAGGAGTGGTTCTTTAACTTTGAAGAACTAGACGGTGGAGTTGTTTTCTTGGGTAATGATTATCCATGCAAAGTTTTGGGAATCGGTACACTTCGTTTGAAGAATCAAGATGGTTCAACCAGGGTCTTGACAGATGTTCATTATATTTCAGATATGAAGAAGAATCTCATTGCTCTGGGAGTCTTAGAATCAAAAGGTTTCACTATGACTATACAAAATGGGGCATTGAAGGTTACTTCTGGAGCATTTATGGCGATGAAAGGTGTTCGAAAGAATAACTTGTACTACTACCTTGGTAGTACGGTTATTGGGACAACATCAGCAGCAGTTTCAGAGGAAGAAAGAGATTTAGAAACTACCAAGCTGTGGCATATGCATTTGAGACATGCTGGTGAAAAATCTTTACAGGTTCTAGTAAAGCAAGGCCTGTTAAAAGGTGTAAGAACCGATAAGTTGGAATTTTGTGAGCATTGTGTATTGGGGAAGCAGAAAAGAGTAAGCTTTGGCACTGCTCTCCATAATACAAAGGGAATTTTTTATTACATCCATATTGATGTATGAGGGCCAACAAGAACTCCATCCATGAATGGCAAACATTATTATGTCACTTTCGTTGACGATTTTTTTAGAAGAGTTTGGGTGTATCTCATGAAGAAGAAGGATGAAATGCTAGGAATTTTTCTCAAATAAAAGAAGATGATCGAGACTCAGACTGGTAAAAAGATCAAGCGTTTGAGGTGTGATAATGGCACTGAGTACATAAACGATCCATTTATGAAAGTTTGTGAAGAAGAAGGGATATTGCGACACTTCACTATTGAAAAAACACCATAACAAAACGGAGTTGTAGAACTTATGAACCAGGCTTTGCTGGAGAAGGTTCAGTGTATGTTGTCAAATGCTGGTTTAGGCAAGCAGTATTGGGCTAAGGCTGTGACATATGCATGTCATCTCATCAACCGTCTACCATCGTCTACTCTTGAAGGAAAAATGCCTATGGAGGTATGGTCTGGAAAACCTGTTAGAGATTACGATTTCTTACATGTGTTTGGTTCAATTGCATACTACTATGTAACAGAATCAAAGTTGGACCCAAGAGCCAAGAAAACCATTTTTTTGGGGATCTCTTATGGTTCTAAGGGATATCGACTATGGTGCCTTGAAACGAAAAAAAATAATCTTTAGCAGGGATGTTACCTTTGATGAATCTACCTTGTTGAGAAAGGTAACTAAGAAGATTGATGGCACTTTAGAGCAGGTTGAGAAAACTCCGAAGCAGGTGGAGTTTGAAAGCAGAATTATTAATCCAGTTAGTGAAGATAAGACAGAAGTTGATCCTCAATTGACAGAAGATGAATAAGATGAAAAGGTTTTAACCCAAGAACATCCACAACAACAAGAAGAAACTACAGTTGATAGGTCACGACGACAAAATGTCAAGATGCCTGCTCGATCAAAGGATTTTGAAGACTTACCTGCTCAGTTTAAGAATACGGTGTCATGTGCACTTTCAGTTGTGCATGATGATGTTCCTTCCATATATAAAGAAGCAATCAGAAGCCCTGAAGTTGAAAGATGGAAGGAAGCCATGGATGAAGAACTTCTGTCCCTTCAGAAGAATAAAACATGGAAGTTGACACAACTACCTAATGGCAAGAAGGCAATTGGCTACAAATGGGTGTATGCAAAGAAAGAGGGATTTCTTAACAAAGATGGTATTCACTACAAGGCAAAGTTGGTGGCTAAGGGCTATGCTCAGAAGGAGGGAATCGATTATAATGAGGTATTTTCTCCAATTGTAAGACATTCCTTCATTAGAATTTTGTTGGCCTTGGTAGCACAGTTCGATTTGGAACTAGTTCAACTTGATGTGAAAACCGCGTTTCTACACGGTGACTTAGAAGAGAAAATCTATATGTCTCAGCCAGAAGGGTTTAATGTTGCTGGTAAAGAGAATTGGGTTTGTAAGCTGAACAAATCATTGTATGGATTGAAGCAATCTCCAAGGCAGTGGTACAAACGATTTGATTAATTTATGTTGCAGTAGAAGTACACCAGAAGCACACATGATCATTGTGTGTATTTTCGCAAGCTACAAAATGAGTCTTTCATCTACCTTCTATTGTACGTCGATGATATGTTGATTGCATCAAAGAGCCAATCAGAAATTGAGAAGTTGAAGACTCAACTAAGTCAGGAGTTTGAGATGAAAGATTTGGGAGAAGATAAGAAGATTCTCGGTATGACCCAGAGTCAATATTTGAAGAGGGTACTACAACGTTTTGGTATGAATGAACGGACAAAACCTATAAGTACTCCGTTAGTTCCTCAATTCAAGCTTAGTGCTCAATTATCTCCTAAGAATGATGCAGAACGAGAATATATGGCAAATGTACCATATGCAAATACGGTTGGTAGCTTGATGTATGCAATGATGTGTACAAGACCTGACATTTCACATACGGTTGGTGCTGTAAGCAGGTACATGCATGATCCTGGTAAAGGACATTAGTTGGTTGTGAAATGGATTCTACGGTATATTATAAATACTATAGATGTTGGTTTAGTATTTCAGTAGGATAATACCGTTGGTCAATGTATAGTAGGATATTTTGATTCCGACTATGCAGGAGATTTAGATAAGCATCAGTCAACTATTGGTTATGTGTTTACTCTTACTAAAACACCAGTCAGTTGGAAGTATACCTTGTAGTCCACAGTTGCTTTGTCTACTACAGAGGTAGAGTATATGGCAGTTACAGGGGCTGTGAAGGAAGCTATTTGGTTACGAGGTTTGCTTGAAGACTTGGGAGTTGGTCAAAAACATATTAAGGTGTTTTGCGATAGTGAGAGTGCTATTCATTTAGCAAAGAACCAAGTCTACCATGCACGTACAAATCACATTGACGTTCGTTATTATTTCGTGCGAGAGATTATTGAAGAAGGTGGAGTACTAGTTCAGAAGATCATTACTACAGAGAATCCCGCAGATATGATGACCAAGGTGGTAACAACAATCAAGTTCAAACATTGTCTGGACTTGATTAACATTCTACAAATCTGAATTGGCACTGGCGTCGCTGATCTAGTGATTGAAGAAATCATTTAAGAATCACTAAGTTGCTAAGGTGAAGATTTGTTATATAACTCCTTAGTGAGCAAATTAGAAAAATTCCACATTAGTTAGGAATGAAGATGATTGTTGGATTTGGGGCCATAAATAAAGCCCTCATTCACCATTTGTATCCCAAAATTTGTAAATTTTTTTCTCTTTTATAAGGGTAATTGATTTGCTCAATTTTGCCAAATTAGTTATAATTTGAAGTTTATTCATTTGAAGATAGTAAAAGTGGTTAACGACGCCCGGGGATCTAGGTAACATTTATACCGAACCTCGTTAAATTTTTGGTGTTATTATTTTTTTTTGTTTCTGTTTTAATTTATTTTAATATTATATTTCTAATAACATTATTTTGTCGGATTAGTTTGAGTTTTATTTATTTAAATCATAAATAAATAATAACTAATTAAATTAGAAAAAATATACCAAATTTTCCCAACAATCACTGTAACATAGGTGAAATATAAAATTGATTATCAATCGTGAGTAGTGAAAGATGTGTTTTGCCTTGCTCACCTATCAGTAAAAACAATCGGAGCAAAGTCACTGCTTCCCGCAGGATATGTTTTGCCCTGCAGTATAGAAAATCAATATTCTACTAATTCTGAGTCGATTCAAATTCTCTTCTCTTTCTTCTGATGTTATTCACAGTGAATTTAGCTTACCCAAAGAGTACGGTTATTCCCAAGTGTAATGGATATAGGAAACGCCTGCCTATCATTGTCTTTGTCGCTACATTTATTATCCATGGTGCAGTATTTGAGATGGTTCGTGAATTAGGACCCTCATTTCCAGCTGAGCATACAACTGTAATCCCATTTGCAGTTGCATGGTAGGATCCCAATACAACTGCATGCTCTTGGGGATTAAGAATGGGGATCCCGCCACCAAGTGATAGTGACAAGATGTGCACTCCATCTTGTATGGCTTTGTCAAAAGCTTGTAGAACATCAGCTCCAAGATGACTTCCAAAGAAGCCGAAGCCTTGTAAATTGCTAAATGGGCTCGAGGGCTCTCCTCACAGCTAGTCCGGAGCCGATCCTTTATAGTTTGCATTTTTCACAAAGTTTCCAAATTCTTGTTGAGGTCAGATGAGTTCCATGACCATTTTTATCCCTGGCTGACATGTACTCCTTCCCTTTGATCTGGTCCAAGGTTATATTGGATGCGTCTAGATATCCTTTAATGAACCACCGAGCACCAATAATTTTCTTGTTGCAATTTGTGGAGTTAAAATGCTCTCCCTTTTGGCAAACTCCCTTCCAGCTTTTCGGAACTGGATCCATGCCTTCATCTCTAAAACTCTTGGACTCAGGCCAAACTCCTATTACAGGTTTATATTTAGTTATGCTTGATTACAACTATTATAAAGTCTTATTTGGAGCATTGTATGAGAGAATGGATGCTTACCTGTATCTATCACACCAATGATAGTTCCTTTACCAGAATTCTTTGTCAAAAGAGAATCTTGAGAAGGGTGATTTACTCCAAGGAAGTCCCAGCTTCTAGTCGTATGTAGCTTGTAAATATGATTTGGTAATACTTGCAACACTTCAGGTAACTCTGTAATTTTCAGAGGATAACTAATTAACTATAAGAGCTGTTAAATGGATATTATTCTAAAAGAATGCAGAGTAAACATATGAGAGGATATGCATGTGAAAAAATTATGAATAAGAAAATTTCAAAATAAATTAGTTACTGAATGTAAAGTAATTTGTATTATTAAATTTAATTCTTTTTCTAGGTGTAAGAGATTATATTAAGAAATATAATAGCTTTTAAAACTTTAATCTTATAATTTCAACTAATAATATTTTATATTTTCTCTTATAAATTTTTCCTTAATCTATATTCAAGTAATTAATAAATTAATATAATAATTAATAATATAAATAAATAACTTTAATTATACATATTTCATAAATGTGTTCATGAATGTATAGCAATAATTAATTATATTTTTATAATTAATTAAAATTTTAAAAAATATCAACAAATATAATATATATATATATATATATAATATAGCGGTTGAATTAGATTATATGAAAAAAATATTAACATTTAAAATGTATATTTTTAATAAAATTTTAACTTATATATATATATATATTGAATTAGATTATATGAAAAAAATATTAACAATTAAAATATATATATTTAATAAAATTTTATCACATGATTGAATTAGATGATATGAAAAAATGTATTTATAATTGAATTATATATCTTTAATTAAATTTTATCATGTTATTTTTTGGGCTAGAACGTACATGCTTCACGTGATATGATAGTCAATTAATTATATTTTTATAATTGACTAGTACGTTGGAGAATGTAAAAAGATAACCAGTAAGATTTTTATAATTAATTATAAATTTATGATATATTAAAAGATATAATATATTTAATGCATAAATAATTTGATTAAGATATATATAAAAATAGATTTTATTACATGTTACTTTGAAGTTAGGACATTCATTTATTTATGAAAGTATAAACTGTCCGAGTTAAAATGTTAAAATGTATAATATATTTAAAACATAATAGCCCGTTTAAGTTATAAGAGAAAGTGCATTAATATTTATATTAAATTTCAATGATCAAAATATTATATTATTCTTAAGATTAAAATAATTATTTTCATGATAAAAAAGTGTAAACTTCAATGCATATGCTGTTACACTCGGTGAACATATTTTAGCATTTAAAAAAATATATAAATTTGTGAGTAAAGAATTAAAAATATATATAAATTTTACTTTATATATAAACCTTACTTAATTATAGAGATAAATAAACTTTTAGGGACAATATATATTACTTTTTAAAATAATGTGATACAAACTTTATTAACATTAAAAAGCAAATTTTTTTAATACAAACAACTACAGTTGGAAAATTTAAATGTCCGTCAAGATTTTTACCTATATTTAAAAAAATTAAATAAAAATAAAAAAGACGAAGCAACCTAATAATTGTTAAATTTGCATTTTTGAAAGCATTGTATATTCTTGTAATTAATATTAGTTTTGTTAATTTTTTATATGTTTTAATAATGATTAAAGTACACTATTAATTCGTAAATTTTAACCAAATTCATACATAAGTTTATAAGTTTTTAAAACTTATAATTAGTCCTTAAATTTTTAAAACTTCACACATCGTTTTTTAAATTTTGATTTATAGATATATATTTTAATAGTTAAGTTAGGATTTATGTGTGAAATTTTAATAATTTGTGGACAAAATTATTGGATTTAAAAGTTTAGTAACCTATGCAAGAAATTTTAAAAATTTAAAGACTAAATAATACGTTTTAAAATTTTAAAATCTATTTGTGAATTTAATTAAAATTTAAGAATTAATGGTATATTTTAACCTTTAATAATAGAGTCTATTTAATACCTATATTATTATATTAATACACTAATAGTTAAGTTTTATAAAAAAAATAAGAAAACCAAAGTAAATTATTATATGATCATATATTGTTGCTGACATTGATCTTAGCCAGGAATAAGCACAAGTACATTGAGATGATTATGTTAATAATCATAAATGTATCAATTTTGAATACATTTAAATAATAAATGTTAATTATGAATGATTAATAGTTTTTATACATTTTAATCATACTTCTTATATTTAAAAATTTACTTAAAAATATATTTAATTTAAAAAATTAAATTTTTACGTAATTATTACTTTATTTAAAATAAAGATATAATTTTCATTTTTAACTATTTAACACATGGATATAAGTAAAATAAAAATAAATAAAATTTAATCTAACTATTTCAAGTATTATGTGTTTTATTATTAAAATTTTATTTTTATGTATGTATATATATAAAATAATATTAGTATATATTTAATTTCGATTAAACATAATCTTAATATTATAATAATCATTCTAATTTATCTATAATTAAAAAATCTATTTTTAATATTGGTTGAATTAGATTGAAGATTAAGAATTAAGTTGTGATTTTAATATTTTTAATTAAGTTGTGATTTTATTATTAAAAATATTGGTATATTATAAAAGTTAACAAGAATATTTAAAAACAAAAAAACCAATATGGAAAGCAAGACCTCAATAGTTGAGAGCATCAACGTATTTACGAGACAAATGCACCTAAATAATATTTTTTAGTTAGGTTAGTTAAAATAGTTTAATATTTTTGTTACATAATAACAATTAATGAAATTTAATTATTTTATTTTATATTAATTATTATATATTATTAAAAAAAATTATAAAATTAATATTTTAATAACAGTTGAAATAATATAACAAAAAATAAAAATAAAATAAAAAAATTAATCATTTTCATTTTGTCACTACCTTTTCAAAATAAAGAACTAAAATGTTATAAAAATAACAAAATAATTAAACTGTTCTTTTTAGCATAATTTTTTTAAAAATATCAATTATTTTATAATAAACTAATGTATATATATATATTGAATCACGATGGTTCATTCTAATTTTGTAATCACATCCAACATGCTTGAAAAGATTTGCCAAAATCAAAACTGAATAATAACATTGTAACTAAGTTCGAAAAATCGACATATATACACAGAGAATATGTGCACAAATATTAAGGCAAAGCTAAACAAAATGAAATCGAGTTTTTGCCAAAAACTGCATATTTAAATAAAGAGAGAATACCAGGTAGTTCTATTAGTTATTGGAGATAGATGATTTAGGTCCAGTGATGTTTTTGGAACTGTTTATTCAATTAGTTTTTAAAAAATAACAGTTTAATTCACTAATTTAAAAAAAATGACATTTTGGTGTTTTTAGAAAAATTATTAATTTGATTTTTTTAAAAGAAAGTTTTAATATTAAAATTTGTTGAACCATTTTTTTTAAATAATTTTTTTTAAAAATAGAAAAAAATAAAAATATAAAATTGATATTTTGATGTGTTGTAACTTTTTAATATATATATATATATATATATATTAAATTTACATCTTAATACATATATTAGAGGCCATAGTCAAAACATTTACATGATAAATAATTTAATCATTAACAGAAGAGGAAATCAATACGTCTGTTAGGAATAGAGATTGCACCGTATTGATTACATTAAAAGATATCACATATACAACTAATAAGCCATACACAGACATGCCCATGTATTCGGCATATGACCTGAAGGTACCTCTGAATCTTTACAATAATGATTTGCAGCGGAAAATATAAAATTACTTCCGGTCATAGAAGTTTTCTCTCTCTGTATCTCTCTCTATATATATATATTGCTTTAGGATAGGACACACATTTATATAGAGATAACTCACTAATATAAAAAAAAATATTTAAATCGATATGTAAATTAGTTTTGAAAAAAATCTATTTACAATAAATTTAAAGTTGATTTGTTGTAGAAATAACGTTACACATAACGTCGATTGACGTATTGAATCGAAGCTACATGTAAACGTAGCATCAGTTGATGTGGTGAATCGACGCTTTTAAAATTGAAATTAATTATATAGTATAATTTTTTTGGTTAATTATTAATATTTTATTTAAACTCTTTAAAATTTAATTTAGATATATATATATATGTAGTATAATTTTTTCTTTTTTTAGTCAATTGATTTTTAAAATTATATAATTTTGTGTATTTGTTTGGATACTTAATTTTATATACATACATACATGTTTATAGTTAAAATCAAATAAAATAACAATTGACAAAAAAAAAAACATTGTAATATATAATTAATTTCAATTTTAAATTGCATTTTTTAAATAAAAAAAATACACATAAGATGTAACATCGGTTGACGTGATGAACTGATGCTATCTACGTGTGTAGCGTCGGTTCACCATGTCAACTGACACTATCCACGTGTGTAGCATCGATTTACCACGACAACCGACGTTATCTACACGTATTAATCCATTTCTCTTCTCTCTTCTTCATTAGAACGTCCTTTTCAATTTGTGCAGTAACAATAAACGTCAAAATCGAGCTCACCTCCTCCATTCTTTCTCATTTTCCGGCCACCTCCAACCACCATTTTCAACAGCATTTTGTGGGTTATATTCCTCTTCATATTATCTTTCAGATCTCTTATTTTTTTGAGCGAAATACTCAAATTTTTTATGCCAATTTTCTCATTTATTCTCACTTACAAAACACTTATTATTTCTTCATTTCCTTCTTTTAGTCACTTCATTTACTCTTGTAAATATTTCTATTAATCATATACACTTATTATTCAATTTGCTTTATTTTTTGTATAAATTTTTTATTTATATATGTTTTGTATTATGCTTGTTATTATATGTTTGACTTATTTTCTGTGAAAATAATATCTAGATGTTATGCTTTTGAGGGACTATAATATTTATCGTACGTGAATAAATTTATTTACATATAAGTAATTATATTTTATTAAGTAAAAGCAATACAATTGTAAAATGATTAAAATGATAATTTTTTGTATTATGTATGTTTTGGTATATATTATAATAATTAGGGAATTCATATATAATAATACTTAAAATATATTGATTTGATACATAATTAATATGCTTAATTAATGTCATTAATAAAAAATGGATAAATCTTGGATGTCAGTGTAAAATTGAGCAGGACTACATTTCTGGAGTTGACAATTTCATGAAATTTGCTTGTAGAAATAGTAATAATGGAATTAGTATAATTCGATTCTCATGTGTTAAAGTAAAAATGAGCGATTTCATGAAGTTGACGAAGTTAAGTACCACCTTATCCGTAATGGTAATGTTGATATTATCATGGAGAAAATATTGATAATACTCATGGGGAAATGATAAATAAGAATGTGAGTGGATTACACACATTTTATCATAATGTACAAACATAAAATATGTTTCATGGTGTTGAAGATGAACTACGTGAGGATGATCCCAAAACCTTTAAAAAACTTCTAGAAGATGCCAAAAAATCGTTGTACCCAAAATACAAGAAATACACTAAAATGTCGTGATTGTGTAAAGAAGGTAAGACATGGTTTTTCTGACAAGGGATTCACAGAATTACTAAATCTACTAGTCGATATGTTTCTTGAGGGTATTGAATTGTCATCTTCAATGTATGAAGTGAAAAAATCTCTTAGTCGATTTGGCATCGAATATCATAAGATTCATGCTTGTCCAAATGATTGCATTCTTTATAGAAAAGAATATAAGACATTAGATGATTGTTCGATGTGTAAAGAATCGAGATGGAAGCATGTTATAAATGAGACAACACCTAAGAAAGGCGTGCCCGTAAAGGTTCTTTGGTACTTTCCTCCAATTCCTCGCTTTCAAAGGTTGTTCAAAAGTAAAGAGACATCAAAGATGTTGACTTGACATTTAGATAATCGATCTGATGGTGGGGTGCTACGTCATCCTTGTGATTCTCCAAATTAGAAAGTAGTAGATAATTTATCTCCTCAATTATCATCTGATTCGCGCAATCTTCGTCTTGCCATTGCTGCTAATGGAATTAATCCACATAGTTCCCTTAGTAGTAGATATAACTATTGGCCAGTAATTATAGTAACATACAACCTTCCTCCTTGGTTGTGTATGAAAAGAAAATTCATGATGTTACCATTATTGATCTCAAGACCGAAACAACCCAGTGTTGATATTGATGTATATTTGCAGCCTCTGATAGATGATTTAAAGACGTTGTGGAATGATGCTGTAAATGTTTACGATACACATAAAGAAGAATACTTTAACTTGACGGGGGTCCTTTTATAGACAATTAATGATTTTCTTGCCTATGAAAATTTATCAGGACATGCAACAAAAGGTTACAGGGATGCCCTATATGTAGTGATGAAACTTCTGCAACTTATCTTGTTCACATACGAAAGATGACTTGTAGAAGACATAGAAGATTTTTTTTCCATCTAAACACAAGTTTATATACCAAAAGAAACCGTTCGATAGTGAAGAAGATCATGAGCATGCACCCCAACATATGCGAGGTGTTGAGATATTAAGGCAATTGAATGGTATGATATTCAAACGATATGAAAGGATGAAAAAAAGAATACTCACTAAGGTATGGAAACGAAATAGGTCAACTAATGAAATGAGTGAAAATTAAAGAGGAGGAGAATCAATAGACCATGGTTGTTGGAATAAAAAATCAATATTTTGGGAATTACCTTATTGGAAAGACCTACACATTCGTCACATCTTAGATATCATATACATTGAGAAAAATGTATGTGAGAGCTTGATTGCTACTTTACTTAATATACTTGGAAAAAACAAAGGATGAAATTAAAACAAGACTAGATTTAAAGAAACTAGGCATACGACCTGAATTGGCACCAAGGGTGAAAAATGATAAGAATCAAACATACTTACCACCAACATCATATACAATGTCAACAAAAGAGAAGGATGTGTTTTGTAAATATTTGGAGGGTGTGAAAGTTTCTGATGGTTACTCATCCAACTTAAGAAATTTTGTGTCTATCACCGATAAGAAACTTTATGGATTGAAATCACATGACTGTCATATCTTAATGTAACAGTTATTACCAGTTGCTATTAGATCAATTCTTCTAAAACATGTTCGATTATCAATAATTCGTCTTTGTTCATTCTTCAATACAATATGCAAGAAATCTATATCAATTGACGAGTTAAACTCTTTACAGAAAGATGTTGTAGAGACTTTATGTCTAATTGAAAAATATTTTCCTCCTTCTTTCTTCGATATAATGATTCACTTGTGTGTTCATTTAGTTCGAGAGGTTCAATTGTGTGGTCCTATTTACTTAAGGTAGATGTATCATTTTGAGAGATATATGCAAGTCTTTAAAGGATATGTAAATAATAGAAATTGACCTGAAGGATACATGGTGCAACGCTACATTGCTGAAGAGGCCATTGAGTTTTGTTCTGAATACTTTAGTGATTGCATTGAAATTGGGAATCCTACACACAAGTTGTTCTTAGAACGTCACATGATCCAAGTAGGTAACTCTATGCTTGGTAGAAGTAAGAAATTGTTTATTGATCGCACTAGATGGGAAAAAGCACACAAAATCATTTTGGTAAATAATAATGAGGCACAACCGTACATAGAGTAAATGATGTTAAACCTTTCCATTTATGCAAAAATTATTTTTATTTAACTATTAATGATGATATCTACTTCATATATCTTTAATAACATTACAAGATGCATTTAAACTTATTGAAGATCGATCATCATTATAAAAAAGAGAGGAGAAAAATAGTTGTATGATGAACATAAGCGAGAGCTTATTAATTGGTTTCGCAACCAGGTAAGTATCACATACAAGAATTCATTAGTACTTAGATCTATGCAATGTTTTAATACTTTGTTTTAAACACATTTCGTGTTTTTGTATACATAGATTCGAGATGAACTCAAGAAACCCAATCATAAAATAACAGAAAATTTAGAATGACTTACACATGACCAAAAATTCGATGTCAAATCATTTTCTAGTTTTACAATAAATGGATTGGGGTTTAAGACTCAAGTTAGGGATAAAATTCGAGTAAATCAAAATAGTAGTGTGAAGATGGTTGCACATACTATGCAATTTTCTAGTTCAAAAAATAGTAATCCTGTACTAACTTTATCCAATAACTGTAAAGTCAACATGGTCTTTTACCTGCAATGGTTTGTGCCTCAGAATCTGATAATCTTGCAGCAAACCCAGAAAATCCATGTTTATAGCTATAAAGAATTGATCTATGTGCAGCTTCTTTGCTTCAATAACAAAAAAGAAGTAGAAGAAGAATATAATTTCAATGTTTTCTGCATCAAAATCATATCTTTATGGTAGCTAATAATTAATAGAACGAACAATATTAATTAATATTGTTATACTTTACCTTCCCAGCACAGTAGATAACATGTTAATGTGAGATTTTCTTGTAGTTGCTGGGTCATCGTGTCGCTTCCTTCCCAAGTAAACAATTTGCACCTAGAAAAGTTAATTTTAAATTTAGTAGCTGTTGTTTAAGCAAAGGCCTATCACAGAGGAATTAATATTTTGAATTAGAAATATTTACACTCAGTACTTTTTGTGTTTCTTCAATAGAAAGTGCAAAGATAAATTGGAGTTGGAATGGAATTATAAAGACAGCAAAAAACAGAGACATGTATAACTTCATTCTTGGATTTGTATCCATCATAACAATGATATCTTGGAATTGGTTGCTACTTCACTTTATGTATTTGTTCGAGCTCATGCAGCTAGAGTTTTTATAGGCCAGGCCTATCACAGGGGTATGAAAGCTAGGTTAATGACTTACTGGCCCATTCGCGTCCAACACATGTTGTGGTGGTTTAAAATATAGTTTTAAGAGAAAGATTTATGTGTTGAGATGAAAATATTAGAAGTATTTTTTAATAGAACTTTAATAATTTAATTTTTTTTTGGAGATACAGTTTCTTTTTTTTAATATGATTTTATTTATAACTATATAGATATTATACAAAATTTTATTAGTTAAAAATGAAGGGTGTACCTCTCTTGATCTCTCTATACATCTGCCTTGGCTATGCCAATAATAGATGAATATTCAAAATGATGGGGCAGAAAGAGATAAAGAGATTAAAAAAAAGTGTAAAATATTTCTAAAATACAAATTAAAAAACTTTCATTAATTATTTTATTTTTATTAATTTTTATATAATAGTAAAAATAGATATGAATATATAATATGTTGATCTTTCCATAAAATAAACTTTTATTTGATCTTTCCATAAAATAAACTTATATATATATATATATATATATATATATATATATATATATATATATATATATATATATGTGTGTGGTAGATGAGCCTATATCATCTATCATATTAAAAGCCTCTTAGGTTTGGTTATTTTTTCATACTTAAGATGCTATGTTTAAGGTTATTTGGTTATCTTTTCATATAAAAGTATGGCTAACATAATAATTAAGATGCTCTGTTTAAGGTTTGGTTATCTTTTCATTCACAAGAAGTTATAAAAGCCTCTTTTATAATCACGTTTTTTGTCGCTTTTTTACCAAAAGCAAAGTACTGAGATTCCTTCAATTTAAACAAAGTGTGTTCATATGAGCTATTCGTAAATTTACAATTCGAAAAATACTAATTGCACATATATATATAGACGATATTGAATTCATGTCAATATACTTAAATTCATAATTTAAATTTTGTTTTCAAAGTGATGGTACTTTGGGGGCATGCAAGTAGTAGTATTAGGTGCAATTTGTGTTTATGATGAAAGTTTTTCATACAAAATTATTTTCTGTTTTGATGAAAAATTAAACAAGTGCTCCATTACTTGCAAAAAAATAAATAGATATGAGAAATTATTCCTAATTTTAAATTATGAATAATAAAATCTTTTGAGATAATAATCATATCAATTTTTAATTTTTAATTTTGGAATTAGATTTTTAATTTTAAAACTTTTTTTAAAAAAATTCTTTTAATTTCCAATTTTTAAAAGTATAAATTGAAATTTGGATATTACTTTTTGATAATCAATTCATAATTTTTAATTTTTAATATTTTAAGTTGTAAAAGTCAATTACAAAGTTATTTTTAATAAATTTTTATTAAGTTTTCACTTTCTAATTATTTTTGGGTATAATTAGATTATTAATTTTTAGTGTTAATAAATTAAAAAAATCAATTCAAAAATTGGCTTTTTTGAATTTCAAAATTTAGTCAAATTTTAAAATTAAATTTCAAAATTTCAAAATTATAAATTATAATAACTATGACAATTGTTATTGTCACATATTCTTTTAGTTTGATCATTAACCAAACAAACATATTATATCAAAATGAGTAATATAATTTAAATATTCTATTTTAAGAAGGAAAAAAAACTTTATACCTTTATAAAATGACTGTTCTTAAAAATAAAAATAAAAACTTGGAACTTTTTATTGTTTTTGTTTTTTGTTTTTGTTTCCCTTGTCAATACAATATTCTAAGAAATAATGCACTCTTAACTCAATCTTATATAATAATTGTACACAAGTACACAGGTCCACCACTAGCATTTCAATTCTTGTTCATATTCCTCCACTGTTGTGCTGTCACAAATAACTAATTATATATGTCAATATATAATTATAGATGTGGACATACAAATTAATGTAGTCATAATTCCGTTTACTGCTTTGATCAATGATTAAAAAAAAATCACTTTATCAATAGTGTTAAAAAATGAGGAATAATTTACTATTCTAACAAATAGTTTCGGATTTTAAAAAGCTATCAAAATGGATGAAAAAATTCCATACAAAATTTTCAACAAATGAAGATGATAAGGATCTAGTAGATACTTCTAGCAGTGAAATTTTGAAAAGAAAAGAAATATCTCAATGGTTGCAACCCTAAAATTTTTATCAAATTAAATGTTGATGTACCTTTCGAAGAAAGTAGGTCTGTTATTGGAATAATTGCTAGAAATTATAAAGGGAAATTATTGGAGCTTGGATAAGATTTTACAAGCTAATTTAATTGACGAAACAGAAGTAAGAGCATTATAATTAGTACTTGGATTACCTAATGCGATGGGAGTTCAACAGTCTACATGTTGTTATTTAGTAACTTAAGAAGATAACTTTATCATTTCTAGAATTAAATTTATTTAGATTCTCACAATTTTTAAAGATGTAACATTTACTTTTGAACACATACATATGTTTACTATTATGTTTCTTATTTTTTCATAATTTATAAGGAGTTTGGTTCATAACTGAACGTAAGTAGACACAGTTTATTATGTAACATGAAGTACTTATTATTTTAGTCTAAAACTTCTTATGGAGGAGGTACTTTATATAACAAAACTTTTACATCTCTTGTAAGATATGATTATTTTTTTCAACCCTCTCATTTTATAGTGGGATAATTGGTGCAAAGAACTCACGTGCTATTCCATGTTGCTTGTAAAATTCAATATATCTTAACTTCTCAAATTCTTTACCATTACTAGTTTTTAATCCATAATGTTGGTTATTTTGTTACCTGTTTCAATCTACATTTTAAGACAAAAGGAACTAAAAAAATCGAATGCATTAGATTTTTATTCAAAATTCCAACCTATGTAAAACAAGAAAAATCATCAACACTAACAATGAAATATTTCTTGTCACCCAAACTCTCAGTTCTCATCAACGTGAATTAATTAAGTGTCCTAGTTTAACTCCTTTAATTTTGTTATGAAAAAAGTGAGTTTATTTGACATCTTAGCGTAATCTAGAAAAGATTTTTTCTAGTTTTAGAAAGGTGATAACTGTATTTTATACAGTTGTTTTTATCAATTTTAGTAATGATAATTGCTATGTTCTATTAATATTTAGTTAATTTTTGTTAAATAAATTAATATTTTCCTTTTATGTGCTAAAAATACATTTTTAATAAAATTCAATAATTTATATCGAAAATGTACTTAATTTCATATTTAAATCATTCACAAATATAATTTATGATAATATAGTTTCTTAATTACAATTTATAAAAATCGAAAATATAATTTAAATTAAATTTGGGCTTCATGTTAATTATTAAAAGTTTAAAATTTAATTTAAAATTAGCAAAGGGCTTAAACGTAATTTAGAAAGTGCAAAATGTAATTTGGATTAAATTGGTCAAACTATAATTAATAAAAGTTTAATTTTCTAGCAGAGAGAGTAGACTAATGCCTTAAGATTACTCGCTAAACGTGGATCCGTCCGATCAAAGGATCAACGGCCGGTCGCGTGCTTATCAATCCCACTGGCGAGAGAGTGGGAATGATATATTCCTTTCGCGCGGCTCGGCGTGCTACGGTGGTTCTACGTGTCGCACGGGCCGTCGAGTGGGACCAGCTGTCGCCATACAGATTTCTCCAGGCGTTCGTGAATTGGATCGGGATCGACGGTCCGGATTGAAGACGTCCATCCAAGTCCGCCGCTGCCATCGAGCCGCTTCCTGAGAAATCGTGTGTGACGCGCCATGATAGCGGCGTGCATCCTCGCATTTTTTACGGAATAAGGATCTGCCACGTGTCCCACTAATATTTAAGGTAATCAAAGTCCGACACGTATTTACAATATGCGCGACCATGTTCGGATCACGCTCCGTTTCACCGTCGTTGCTTCACTTTTTTCGGCGGCCGTAATCATGTGCCCCGTTCCTACGTGGGCACTGGTTTGTTCACCGATGATGTGCCGCCACGTGTCATCAGGAATCTTTCGGCCGAATCAGGGCAATCGACACGTGGCATGCATAAAGAATTAAAAAAAATGCAGATCCGCCCGTTTCACGCGTGAATTAAATAAGATTTTTTCGATACAAAAATCAATACGCGTGATTTTCGCTTTTTCGATAAAATTATTACGCGTTTTTGATATAAAAATTAAATAAAAATGTAATATTTTAGATGTATTTTTTTAGCTATAAATAGGAGATAGTTTTGAGTGTTAAAAAAGTTTGGTTGGAGTAGTTTTTGGAGTAGAGATTTAGTTTTAATTTTCGAAAGTTTTTTTAGAGTGTTTTAAGTTTTTCGCTTGTACTTTCGTAATGTTGCTCTTTTGGACTAAAACACGCATGAAGCCATTTTTGGCTTTTGTCAGTGTTTTCGTGTGCCAAATAATTGTTTTAATTGATGTTTTAATTTTTATTTCGCTTCATCTAATTTTTTCAGAAGTTGTTATAATTTTTATTTTAATTTTATGAAGTAATTTAATTTTTTTAGGGTTGCATTTAATCTAAAATTATGAAGCTTTAATTTTAATTATTTTTGTTAGATTTATAAGACGTTCGATTTGTTTGTTCTATTTTGTGAATGCTTTTTGATTATTTACTTAATCTTATCAAAACGATCCGTGGCATGAATAAACTTGAGAAAGGCATTCGTGTATATTGCTCAGTAAATAGAATGACATGTATGATGAAGGATAGAGATATACCCTAATTGTATGTAATATTTGAAAATTTAGAACGTAATGAATCTCGGTAAATTTAATTTTTCATAGTAGATATAGTAAATTAAATTAACGAGGTGTGTTTATACGGAGTTCGAAAGAGATGTAAGAAAAATACAAAAAGAAGTTTTCGGTTATTGACAAATTAAATGTACTAAAATATAAATCAAAAGAAAAATAAATCGTTTGAGTGGATTAATTTGGTGAAAAATTGCAATCCTAGATTTCTTTTATTTTCTTATTTTACTTTTTTATTAACCAACGATTGTTTTGAATAAAATCAGAAAGATATAATTTTAGTACTCGACAAACTATCGTAACAAATCCTCGTGGGATCGATACTTTACTTACAAATCTTTATTACTTGTGGTCGTATGCTTGCATTAATTCAGGTGTTGAAAAACACCCAACAAGTTTTTGGCGCCGTTGCCGGGGATTTGTTTTACTATTTTCATTGTTGATACTAATACCAATCAATTTGATTTTAATTCAAAAAAAAAAAAATTTAAAAATAATAAAAAAAAAATTATTTGCTTATTGTTAGTTTATTTTATTTTTTTTTATTTTCTCGTGCGTTGAGATTTTGTTTTACACACAAATCTTAACACACATAAAGAAAAAAAAACAGAAAACAAAAAAAAAATTATTTGCTTATTGTTAGTTTATTTTATTTTATTTTATTTTTTTTATTTTCTTGTGGGTTGAGATTTTGTTTGACACACAAATCTTAATACACGAAAAGAAAAACAAAAAAAATTTTTTTTTCTTATTGTTGGTTGTTTTATTTTATTTTTATTTTTATTTTTCTAGTGAGTTGAGATTTTGTCTGAACACAAATCTTAACTCACAAAAAGAAAAAATTTGGCTTATATTTTCTTAATTTATTTTTTCAATTTTTCTCGTAAGTTGAGATTTTTGTTATACACAAATCTTAACCTACAAAAGAAAAACAAATTGAAGTCAAGTGTCAAGACTATAAATCAAGCGCTTCTTGGGAGGCAACCCATGTGTTTTATTTTTTTTTATTTTATTTTTTCGCATGTATTACTTTTTATATTATGTTATGTACTTTTTATTTCGTAGGTGCAAATTGGAGGTAATGAAGCAATTTTGGCGTAACCAATCAAACAAACCAGAAGTTTCTTAAACCTATCTCATATGTTCTTTAACTTTCACACATTGAGGACAATGTGTATATTAAGTCTGGGGGGTGGTGGATATATTGAACCTAATTAAAATACTTTCTGGATGTTATTGCTTGTGAAATTTTTTGTTTTTGTTTTGTTTGGTTATTTGAAGATATTTTGCTATGCATAGTGATTTATTTTTATTTCTTTGATTTAAATGATGCATAATTCTTTGAAAAATTTGAATATTGTGTAAGCGATGAATAATTTTTACGTATGTTTCATTTTTTACAAGAATTAATATTAATGAGCACTAGTCTTGATTTTTGAATTGCTATGCTAATTTAGAGAATGTTTATGTAGTATTGAATTCGATTTAGTTTTTGTGCCACGCTTCTTAGAATTTGTTTGATTTTCTCTCGAGGCGAAATTATAGATAACATTTAACTAAGAAAATGATTTAGGCCATCTTTGGATCAAGCTTGAGCCTTTCTATCTACCTTTACATGCATTAACCATAAGTATACCCTTTTGAGCTTCAAAGTTTATATATATAAATTTCTCATTGCAAAAGCCTATCTAAAAAGTATATATATATGTTTGTAGATATACCTATTGTTCTTATTCCACTAACATATACAATTGTTAGTAAATGTTGAAAGGATATGTCGGAAAAAAAAGAGATTCTTGAAAAAAAAGCAGAAAAAAAAAAATTCAGATTAAAGAAAAAAAAAAAAAAGAAATCGAAAAGAAAAAAAAGAAAAAAGAAATCGAAAAAAGGAGAATGAAAAACAAATATGATTATTGTATGTGATGAGAGGAATCCCAAATTGGGAAGTAATTATTTTCATGATAGGAATTATCTTTTTCAATCCTAAAATGTTATGCTCCTCGGGAAAAAGTTTTAAGCTAAATATTATCCTTCATCCTACCTTTACCTAAGCCATACATTACAAGCTTTATAAAGTCCTATTGATTTGGTGTTTTGTGTTTGTCTACATTAGTGGAAAGAGAAATGAAAAATAAACTTATGAGATTTGTGATTTCATGAAAATTTGTTTGATTTTATATTTGCATAACCGATCCGGATTTCATGTGATGAAATATGAAAAGACTTCACACACACTAAAATTCATTGTGAAAATGTAATATACTTTTAAATTGATTTTGATACTTAGATAAAATTCTTTTATTTCTTTGTGTTATGTATTTTCAAAAGAGAAGAAGCATTTTGAAAATCACTATTGTAAATGCACTTATCTTTGTTTTATTTCTTCTTTTTGCTCGAGGACTAGCAAAAACTTAAGTTTAATTGGTGTTGATAATCGTATTTTATACTTGTTTTTATCAATTTTAGTAATGATAATTGCTATGTTCTATTAATATTTAGTTAATTTTTGTTAAATAAATTAATATTTTCCTTTATAAATGTGCTAAAAAATACATTTTTAATAAAATTCAATAATTTGTATCGAAAATGTACTTAATTTCATATTTCTGTCAACAAATATAATTTATGATAATATAGTTTCTTAATTACAATTTATAAAAATCGAAAATATAATTTAAATTAAATTTGGGCTTATGTTAATTATTAAAAGTTTAAAAATTTAATTTAAAATTAGCAAAGGGCTTAATCAGATTTAAGAAAGTGCAAAATGTAATTTGGATTAAATTTGTGGGTCAAACTATAATTAATAAAAGTTTAATTTTCTAGCGAGAGTAAGACGGCCACGCGCAGATTACACTCGCTAAACGTGGACCGTCCAGATCAAAGGATCAACGCCGACTACGCGTACGCTATCAATCCCGACCAAGGAGAGCTGGAACAGATATATTCCTTCGCGCGGGCTCGGCGTGCGGTAGACCCCACGTGTCGCACGCCGCGTCGTCAGGGGACCCACATGTCGGCCGGCTGCCAGATTCCCCGAGGCGTTCGGCTGACCGTCGATCGCATCGACGGCCCGTATTGGAAGCACGCTCCATCCAAGCCGTCGCACCGAGCCGCTCTGTAGGAAATCGTGTGTGACGCGGGTTATGATAGCAGCGTGCATCCTCGATTTTACGGAGTCAAGGATCCGCCACGTGTCCCACTAATATTTAAGGTAATCAAAGTCCGACACGTGGCTATTTACAATATGCGCGACCGCTGGATCACGCTCCGTTTCAGTACCGTTGCTTCACTTTTTCTAAGGCCAGAATCATGTGCCCCTGCCTGCGTGCGGCAAATTTCGGTTGTTCACCGAGATGATGTCTTTATGCCACGTGTCCTTGGGAATCTTTCAAATGAATCGTACGCCGACACGTGGCATGCATAAAGAATTAAAAAAATGCAGAATCGGCGCCCCTGTCTCACGCGTGAATTAAATAAGATTTTTCGATACAAAAATCAATACGCGTGATTTTCGTTTTTTCGATAAAAATTATTACGCGTTTTTGATATAAAAATTAAATAAAAATGTAATATTTTAGATGTATTTTTTTAGCTATAAATAGGAGATAGTTTTGAGTGTTAAAAAAGTTTGGTTGGAGTAGTTTTTGGAGTAGAGATTTAGTTTTAATTTTCGAAAGTTTTTTTAGAGTGTTTTAGTTTTTCAGTTTGTAATTTTCGTGTGTTGCTCGGTTTTGGACGGCAAAACACGCAGAAGCCATTTTTGGCTTTTGTTGTGTTTTGCGTGTGCCAAATAATTGTTTTAATTGATGTTTTAATTTTATTTCTGCTTCATCTAATTTTTCTGTAGTTGTTATAATTTTTATTTTAATTTTATGAAGTAATTTAATTTTTTTTAGGGTTGCATTTAATCTAAAATTATGAAGCTTTAATTTTAATTATTTTTGTTAGATTTATAAGACGTTCGATTTGTTTGTTCTATTTTGTGCGTAATGCTTTTTGATTATTTACGAATCTTATCAAAACGATCCGTGGCACATGAATAAACTTGAGAAAGGCATTTGTGTGTATATTGCTAAGTAAATAGAATGACATGTAATGATGAAGGATAGAGATATACTCTAATTGTATGTGTGGCCATTTGAAAATTTAGAACGCAATGAATCTCAATTTAATTTTCATAGAGATATAGTAAATTAAATTAACGAGGTGTTTATACGGAGCTGAAAGAGATGTATGAATAATAAAAAAGAAGTTTTCGGTTGACAAATTAAATGTACTAAAATATAAATCAAAAGAAAAATAAATGGTTTGAGTGGATTAATTTGGTGAAAAATTGCAATCCTAGATTTCTTTTATTTTCTTATTTTACTTTTTTATTAACCAACGATTGTTTTGAATAAAATCAGAAAGATATAATTTTAGTACTCGACAAACTATGGTAACAAATCCTCGTGGGATCGATACTTTACTTACAAATCTTTATTACTTGTGACCGTGTATGCTTGCACGAATTCGTGTGTTGAAAAACACGCAACAAAAGGATAGGTAGACTACACACAATTTTCTTTTTGTTCAAGTTAACAAAAGTTAATATGTTCCATGTTTTGATGCCACAAAGAAACAGAATGATCATTGGTTAAATTACAAGTACTATTACTAGGACATATATCAATGTAATAGCAATTATCATAAGACCTAATTCCTCTAATCACACATTTACCTTTTAAGTATGTTATAATACTATGATTATTGGTAAATTATACATTATAGTCTTTGTCACAAATTTTCCTAATGCTTATTAGGTTGGTTTTAAGTCCATTGACATGGAATACATCATCCAACCTAAGCATACTATGAGTCTGAATTGTATCTTTACCAATAATTCTTGATCTATTTTCATCGCCAAAAGTGACTGTTCTTTTATTATATTTTTCAAAAGTTATGAAAAGAGAACGATCACCAATCTCAAGTTGTCATTTAACTTCTTTGTTTTTACATTTAAACTAGTATTCTTTTCTATGGCTCTAAAATATTTAGAAAATAATTCTTTAAAATTTTTTAACATTATATTTAGAGAGAGAAAAAAAGAAAAGCTTTCATTTGTCTCAAGTTGTCATTTAACTTCTTTGTTTTTACATTTAAACCAGTATTCTTTTCTATGGTTCTAAAAGATTTAAAAAATAATTCTTTAAATTTTTTTAACATTATATTTAGAGAGAGAAAAAAAGATTTAAATTCCTCAACATTTGAACTTACACCATCAATATGATAATCCATAAAAAGGTTCTAGGCAACACTAAGTTTATCTAATAACCCATTCTGATACCAATTGAAATTTTATTTAGTTACAAATCTAATTAGCTAGATGGGAGTGAAGAGATAATTAATGAAAATATGAAAAATTAATTTTTTTACAAACAACCAAACATGCAATTAAAATATGAGACAAGATTAGAAAAGAGAAAATAGTTTATTTGGTTAGAGTTCTACTAAAGTAATAGTTTATTTTGTTTAGAGTTCTACTAGAGTAATAGTTTATTTTGTTTAGAGTTCTACTAGAGTAATAGTTTATTTTATTTTCCCTTTTTTTTTGTATTACTAGAGTCACACATAGGAGCTTTATGAACTATTCTAGGGACTTTTCAACTATAAATAGTTAGGCCTTATACTTGTATAAATAGTTCTTCTGTCTTCTGTTTGGAAGTTAAAAGTTCTCTTATCCATGATATAGAGGAATATCATTAGGCTAGTCTTATTCTATAGTTGCTAGAGTACCCATCTAAAGATAGAAAACATAGCATGCTTATCCTATTATAGATTTATTAGAGTTTTTACGTAGATAATAGTTTTCTTGTATTTGTTTAGAACATAAATATGAGAAACTCTTACTAGAGAGTGAGTTTGACTAATATAAACTTTGCTCATATCTTTCTTATTTCCTAAGTACTTTCTTATTATTGGTACATTCACGCTTCCATCTTGGTTAGTCTAAACTTTGTTCATCTCTTTCTTATTTATTAAGTGCTTCCATATTATTAGTGTATCTGTGCTTCTTATGTCAGATGGTATCAGAGCTAGTTCATGTGAGTGCAATAGAGCATAAGAAAGGTATTTCACGAAAGGAATTTCAAGAATTTGGTAGAGGTTAACCAAGCTAATTTTGATAAACTGTTTGCATCATTGACATTATTAAACAAAAATATGAATCAAGCTCCTATTCAAAAGGATTATAAAAAAATCAAAATCAAGATCTTGTTCAAGTGAAAAAGATGATCCAACACAACATTAAATATGAGCGATCAAAAAAGAAAGACTCACCTAAAACTTTAAAAGTGGAAGAACAATATTTTAAAAACAAGGATCCTGAGATAGTTTTGGTCGAAGACAAAAATGATCATATTATTAAGGCCAACAAATTTATGTTAGAGATCATACAAATTTAGAAGGAAGAATTTGAAGATGAAATCTCTTTGCAAGGTGAGTTAGTCTCATATCTCAAAATTATTTCCATAAAAGAAGATTCAAATATTATGGCATTTGTATATGTTCAAAAAGTTAAAGAATCAAGTGTCTTCACTACTTTTAACTACAACCAATTATTTGATTTCACAACAAATTATTTTTCAAAGCCACAAGAGTTGTCAAATCATCATCAAGATACTAAGTCACATTTCATTATTCCATAACTTACTAAAAATATTAATTTTAAAGATGAACATATAGATAATATTTAACTAATATTATTTAAGAAAGTGGAACAACAAGAAAAACTAATTTTGAAGATTTATGAATGCTATAAGTATTATCATCCTCATTTGAATAAAATTTGAGGGACAAGTTGTAAATAAAAGGAGGGGAATAACATGGGACAAGATTAGAAAAAAAAGTTATTTATTTTGTTTAGAGTTCTTTTCTTACTCTCATTCCTAATTTTTAGGAATAACTCTTCTTTCTTCAATTTGGAAGTTGAAATCCTCTTATTCGTGAGTATGAGGAATATCTTTAGGCTAATCCTACTCTAGAGTTGCTAGAGTGCTTGTCTAAAGATAGATGACATAGCTAGGCTTATACTATTCTAGATTTATTAGAGTACTTGCCTAGATAATAGTTTCATTGTATTTGTTTCATAACCCAAATACGAGGGCCTTTTGCTAGAGAGTGAGTCTGGAAAGTCTAGACTTTGCTCATCTCTTTCTTATTTCCTAAGTGCTTCCATATTCTTGGTGTATTTTCACTTTCATCCTACATCAAATCACGCGTAAATAAAATAATATGGAAAATAAAAATAACACCTAAGATTTTTAGATGGAAACAACCTATGCCACAATAATTACTTAAGAAGAAAACCCAAGTCCACTTGACCATCTGACCATCCATTATGAAAATATGTTTGATTACAAGACTATAACTCAAACTATCTGCCAAAGTAATGCCCACAAGTGACCTACTTATAAGTCTATACTTTCTTTCACAATCTCTACAAGCAAGGTGTTCGGATCCTAACCAACGTTTTGATAAACTCGAGTCATATGAGTTATCAAACCCCTTTAGCTGGCACCTGAAACATTAGCACAAAAATGCAAATGCAATGTGTGTGCTAGAGTGGATTAAATAATGAAAAAGCCTAGCAAGATGATTTAGTATAATGAAGATAAATCAAAATCACTAGTAACCCTAGAATATATGTTAAAACAAAATAACTCAAAAACTTTATAAGCTTGTTAATCTATCAAATAAAATCACAAAATGTTTGATAAATTAACTAATGAAAAATGCATAACACAAAGGTTTTTGCAAAACAGATTTAGAGACAAAGCTTAGAATACTAAAGTTGATTCAAATGTGGTTGAGAAAATTGTAAACCATAGGTTTGCTTAAATAGAATATGTTGAAGCCCTAGGCCAAAGGCTTATTACAATTATGCCCTTAAAAACATCTAAAAAAGCTTTAAAAAGTAAGGACAATATAATAATGAAACAAATTGGCTCAAGTAAAATTAGGTTAAAATTGAAGATTTGATCGCTCGATTGATCAAGCCAAAAAGTTCGACCAATCTAGGGTAATAAAAAATAAATTATGATAGAGGTATATCTATCTACTTAATTTTGCACTAGATCGATCGAACATTAATACCTCAATCAATTTGCCTCAATTGAAAATTATTTCGAAGACTTTTTAATCAAGATGGATCAATTATCGATCGATCTTCTCATCTCGATCAATCGAGTGACCTATATGCAAAATGTTCTTATGTATCTAATATGAAATTTAACGTGTATAAAAAGAGATATATATTTGAGATGTGTTTGTTGGAACTCGATAGTTTCTTTGATTTGAAAAAATATTATTGAAAGACTCACCTAAAAACTAAAATTATAATAACAACAACATTCATAAACCTTACAATTATTCATATAATGTGGTTGTAATTTCAGATGTTCAATATTATATATATTTTTATCGTTATTTATAATTATAATTAAGTAAACTTTTAAGAATATTTACAATTAATCTATACGTTATTAACATAAAAAGTAATCAACCTACGGCTAATTTGAGAGGATTTGATTTCTATTCAAGGCTGTATTCAATCATTGCTTAGACCAGTCCAACTAGCACTTTCAAGGAATTCAGTTCTCTTCAGTATAATATTAACTCTTGAGGATATTTGGGGTATTTATTCTTCGAAGTCAATGCAACACATGCTGATCATCTGAAACTTTCCTCAATCTTCAAATGGCTCATTTTTACGAGCTCAATCTTTCAAGTATCAAGATTCGAGAGCGAATATTCAATTATTGTTTGATTGTTGTTTAATCTTGTTTAAGCATCGTTTAGGAAAGTTTTATTGCCTGTTCTCTTATTTCTTATTTTGTTGTTTGGTATGATGTGTCTAGCTGGCCTCAAATTTTTGGGTAATATAAATAGAGATTGTGTTGAAGTAAAACAGAGCAATGATAACCAAAATCAAAATTTTCATTCTCACGTAAAGTGAAAAGGCGAATGCAAAAAGTTGTTTTAAAATTTATTGCAATTTGGTCAGGAACAATTTTTATCACCAATTAAAGGTAAATGTTAGAATATATCAAATTAGTTTGTAATGTGTATGGCTATAACACTTTATATATTTGTTAGAGCTATTTGTGTAAGTTTGTTAGTTAGCTAAAACGGTTAGTATCGATAGTCAAATAAAATAGTGCATATAGTTAATTAAAAGACTATGTAATATATAAACACATTTTGTGATACATTCAAGACTTAAAGAATTCATTTTACACTCTCACATATATTCTTTAAGATTTATATGATATCAAAGTATTTTAAGATCCTCCTTATAAATGTTTGAAAAATACTCATATTTTGTGATTTTATTATCTTTAATTATAATACATAAATTTAATTATAACATGTTTATACCATTATTTATACAAATCTATCTATTCAAAATCACGGGTATATTTTGTTGTATTAAAAATATTTTTAGCTTTAAAATAGATAAATTTGTCAATACACAAAAAACAACACTTGAAACACTTATTTTGCACCCTTGGAGCTTAAAATATTAAGACATGTAATTCTTACATTATGAATCAACTATTTTGTAAGGTGTACAAGGAAAATTTCAAGAAAAGTAAAACACGTCGCGTCGCATAGTTTGGGATGAATTACTTAATACATTGAGTTTTTTGTGCCACAATTGAATATGTTTTGCCAAGGCAAGATCCTTTTGGATTGAATTTGTGCAAAGGTGATCAAACATTGTGCCATGGCGGTGAATATCATGTTGTGCCACGACGCGCAACATAAAATTGGGTCAAAATTCTCAAAACACAAGCTTTCGTTATAAATAAACCTATACATTAAGCTTTACATAATAATGTAGAACATAGTTTGGATTAGGTTTTAGTTTTATTTTTCATACAATTTAGATTAAACAAGAGAAAAAAAGATTTCTAAAAATTGAAGATCACTTTGAAAATCAAGATCATAATTTTAGAGCAGGACATATCATCCATCCATTGTTGATATTAAGATCTAATATGTATTTATATTAATAAATATAGATTATTTCTTTATTCAATATTAGTTACAAAATTTATATGATTAAATTATTAACAATTTATTTTTTATAGTAGAATTAAAATATGAGAATTAGTTTTCAAACACATCATTTAGATCTAATTTAAACATCTTAAATATGAGTTTAAATTGTTGATATAACCGAAGACAGTGAATTACATGATTTGTTATTCCTTAGACATTAGGCATAATTTAATCTATTAGTTAATGATATTGACCGAAGGCATTAATTGGTTTGATTACTAAAGAAGAATGATCTTAATCGAATGCATTTTTCATATATAAAAGAAAAAATCAATAATTTGAATTTAAACTTAATTAACCTAAATATTTCTATACAAACGTGGTTAACTAGCTAAATATTCTTATTGATTTTTCATCAATTATAAATTCTATATTTGCCTTGAATTTGTTTGATTAAAATCTTTATTTAGTTGTCTTTTATTATTTTATCACTAGTTTATTATTTTTAAGACCCAATCATTGTAATAGAATGTTTTGATTTTATTTATTTATTTAAGTTTTTAAAAAATTTAAAAAATTATCTAAATCGATATAGTTCATCTTGAGACCGATCTTGAGAGTATACTTATCGTTTATTATAAATGATTTATGTACTTACGGCTAATTTATAAATACAAAATTTGTGCATCACCTTCTCAAAACTGTCAATAATGGGTTCCAAATCTATGTATAAAGATGTTGTGTTCTCTACTATACTTGTTAATTCATTAATAATCAATCCTGCGATTTAGAATGATGGTCTTGGTATTGAAAAATTGTAAAATCAGTTAGCGAGGCCAACTAGTAATGAGATTCACGGGAATGTGAACAATGTTCCTTTATCTTTTACAAGATCTACTCATTTTAAAAAGTCTTAAATTAATTATTTAATTAACTAGATCAATTGAGTAATTAATAGTTAATTGATCAAGCACAAGATCGATCAATTTATTAATTAGATCGATCAACCTTGGTTTAAAATTAAATATTTATTATATTGGATTGACTGAGGATTGATTGGATCGATTGAATTATATATTTGATCGATCAAGAGTATGTTAGATCGATTGAGAAGCTAGAGCTTTGATTTAAAAACCTATTTCTAACTCTAAATGAATTGACTTTTTACTATATTGTCATTTTTTTAAAACTCTTTTAACTGATTTTATGGACATTATAGTAATTTTACTTTGACCTAGTGCTTCAAAATATTCTATATATACAAACCTAAGCACACAACTTTAATCAACCACATAAGAGCATTCTTCTTTTCATCTTAATCTCTCTCATATTGTTTTGCAAAGACTATTCAATTAGGTTTTTTCATTGATTTAATTTATCAAATATTTGTGGTTGTGTTTGATGAATTAATAAGCCTACAATATTTGTAATATTGTGCTTTAAGTTGATTATTCTAGGATTGCTAGTTGATTTTGATTTATTTGATATATTTATTAAATCATCTAGCTAGGATTTTTTATTATTGAATATGCTCTAGGACAAATATTTGCACTTGTCTTATTGTGCCAATGTTTCAGATAATGGTTGAATGTATTCGATTGCTTATGTGACTCAAATTTTCGAACACCTTTCTTGTTAAGGCTATGATGAAAACAGTGACTTGTAATTAGATTACTTGAGGGCTTTATCTTGGTGGTAGCATAAGATTTGACCTTGTAATTGGACCTTATTTTTCAGTGGATGGTTAGGAGGTCTAATGGACCAATGGTTTTTCTTTTAAATCATTATTGTAACCTAGGTTGTTTCCACCTAAAAATCTCATGTGTTAATTTATATTTCTAAATTACTTTATTTAGATGTGATTACATGCCTGGTGGTCTGTAAAAATTTTAATTTATCATAATTCCACTCATTATCTATTCACTCCCTCTAGGTAATTAGATCCGTAGCTAAAAAAGAAACTTTAAATTGACATCAAAGTAGATCACTAGATACACTTAGTGCACCTAGGATCTTGTTATGGATCATTTAATAGAGGGTTTATCTAAACATGACCTTACTTTGATGGGTCTAATTACCCATATTTGAAGATTCATATGAGAGCCTCTCTATAATCTATAATAGGTGTGTCTAAAAATCTGTGCTTTATGGTTGTGATTTACATACGATTATCAAAGATGATATAGTCAATCTTAAACATAGGAATGAATGGACCAATCAAGATAAAACTACTAACAACTAGAATAAAAAAGGTATTAATGCTATTTTTAGTGTTGTGTCTACTGATGAGTTCATTGTATTTCTAATGTTGATACTACTAAGTATGTTTGGGATATTTTAGAGGTTGTCCATGAGAGTACCTTACTATTAAAAAAACTAAAATTTGCAGGCTTGGTAATCAATTTGAAAATCTTAGAATGAAAGAAGATGAAATTTTCTCCAATTTTATATTAGATTATGTGATATTACTAACACCTCTACCAATCTTGGAGAGAACATTGATGTTTTTAGGATAGTTCAAAATATTTTTTTCTCATTACTAGATCACTTCCATGTAAGAATCACTGCCATTGACGAAAGTAATGATGTGGACACCATGAAAATAGAGAAACTTATTAGCTCACTTCAAGCCTTTGAGATGAGTTTTCGTAAACCCTTAAAGAACAAAGGGATTACTTTCAAAACTACCATGGCCAATGATTGTGATAATGAAAATAATGAAGAATTAAAACTCTTAGTCAAAAGTTTCAGTAAACTCTTCAATCGAAACAACTCACAAAGTAACTGGCAACAAAATTGTTCAAGGGATCAAAATCTAAAAGAACTCAAACCTGTGAGTTATGAAGGTAAGAAATCTAAACCCACTAGATCTCAATATTTTGGTCATATTACTGCTAACTGTGCAAACAAGAAGAACAAAATTGAATGAGCTTTCAATGTTGCAATCACTTACTCTAAAAGTGATGACAACAATCCAATCGAATCAGAAAATTATGCCAATAACTATTTGGCATTTATTGCAACTGCTAGTGGATACTCTAATAAGTTTGACATTGATTCAGATGATAAGGAAAGTGATGTTGAATTTCTACTCAATAAATTTAATATCACTAGTTTTAAAGAACTATTCATAGATTATGTTAGATAAAAAAGAGAAAAATATAGGTTGCTTGTAGAAATAACTACACTAAATGATAAATTAAAATCCTATGAAATAAATTCCTCAGTACTGAAAAATAAAAAAAAACCTAATTTTCTGAGTGTATTAAACATCTGAATTCGAGTCTTACTGGCTTAGAATAAGAAAAGGAAGTATGGTGTAGGAACTTGAACAATCCAAGGAAGGTGTAAAAACATTGGAGTTAAAAGGCTAAACAAAATTTTGGATTATGAAAAACCTGTTGGAAACAAGAGAGGACTAGGCTATGCAGATAAGGATTGTACACCATCATTTTCATAAAGAACTGAGTGTATAAAACCCTCAAACCCTTCTTTGCTTCACAGGCTACACATACATCTTCAACATCAAAAATCACATTTGTAAAGTCTTATAGCCCTACTTCTAATGTTACTCATATACACAAAGAACAGTTGCATATAATTGAAAAATCTATTAAGTTTATGTCTGTCTATCATCATTGTGGTAGGAAAGGTCATATTAGGCAAGTCTAGATGTTTGATAAATGCTCCTAGATTTAATAATAATTTTCATGCTTTACATATTATGATTTATAACCATCGTACATTTATGCATGTTACATCATATTATAGAATAGATAAAAATTATAATAACATTTTCAAAAATTCCACTAGAAAGCATGAAGTTATTAGTTCAAAAAAACATGTAAAATTCAACACTTGTAATTTTAGGACTAATTACCATAATCCAAACATGTATGCTACATTTTCATTTAGGATGAATGAAGAATCTAAAGTTAAGTCAAGAATATGCTAATGAAAACAAAGGTAATTGATTTCCAACCTAAAGATATAAAGAAACTAAAATTCAAGAAAGTTTGAGTTTAGAAAGATTATCTCTTTTTGGTCACTTGATCTTGATTTATTGTTCACCAGGATACTTTTGTTTGAGTACTTAATTGACCTAAGGTGAGCATCTTAAGTTTTTTTGTTTTTGTTTTTATTTTTATGATGTTTCTTTAGTCTAAAAAAAGAAAAAGAAAACTAAAAAATAAGGGAATTAAACATGCTTTAACATCAATATTATCATTATATACTCCATTCGTATTTATTTTGATTGGCTATACATTATAAAAATAGATATTTTGACTTGTGCATTTATATATTTCACATCTGGTGATTGATATTGATACGAACCTACTCACACACTCATTGAACACATATATATATCATGCTTAAAGTTTATAATTGATTTTGTGAGGTTCTAGGGAATGAACTAACCTTGATTGCAAAATTATTTTAAAATCTATCTTTCACTTTCTAAAATGCTACTATAGAAAGACATCTAGTTTTTAGAGGGTTATCTAATATGATGTGTAAAGCTACCATAATGAGCAGAGAGGGGTACCTCACAATTAGTGTGAAAGTTATCATATTAGGTTTTTGATTTGTGCATATTTCCTTAAAAAATAATAATATTATTAAAGGAAAAGGAAAGATATAAAAGCTTTTGTATGCACAAAAAGAAAGAACCATAAATGGTTATATAAAAAGAAAATAAATAACCAATCTCTCACACAAAAAGAATTAATACAATAAGAGAATGCAAAAAAAATATAGATTAAAGTTCTCTCTTAGTAAGTAAATTTTATTTTGTGCAAATATGAATTTTTTATGATAGGTGATACTATTTTTAAATCCATCATAACTAATCATAAATAGACTAATTGACATGCTGCTACTGTTTCAATATTTATCTCACTTTTGGTAACTCTCGATATGTGTCATTATTTATGTTAGTATATTCATATGACTTGTCTACATATATTTATGTTGTTAATAGATAGTCACACTTTGAATAAAATAATTTCATCATTTGTGTGTATTGTTATAGTCAAATTAAGCTAACTCTACTAAAAATTATATATATATATATATATATATATATATATATATATATATATATATATATGAATTTTTATTTTATTCTAATTTATTTAAAATAGTAGTAGAACTTAGGAGAAATTTATTCATTTTTGGGAAACATATTGTTCTTAACTCTCTATTTTGATTGTTTTGAGCTTTTTAAAATGTGTATTCCTTTTTTCAACCATTTAATATATTGTTTCCTTTCTCAACTTATTATCATTACTTCCTGATTATATTGTTTATTTATATGACAAAAAAAGGGGGGAAAATTAAAACTTTATTTGAAAATCTATAAAAGGGGATTACCTTGAGAATTAACTTTCAAAAATATTAATTAAAAATATTACACATAGGTGGAGTTGTGTTTTTAATTCCTATATAATGATTACTGATACTTATGAATATTCTTTGCTTTTTCTGTTGTTATATGTACTGAACTAATGAACTAATGAACAATGAGTCTTTCAAGACAAGTTGTTTGGCTGTTTTTCTTTTTCAGTGTACATATGAGCTTTCAAGAGTCAAGCAAAGATGGTTTTATTAGATCATAGGATAATACCAATATGTAAAAATATATTTTTCCTATGAGAGTTATATAGTGAGAGAGAGGCTTTGTCACATGTATATACCAAAAAGGGATATTGTAAGGTCTATATGAGTGTTGGTAATATTCATGAACAAAATATACAAATGTAATATTAATTTTTAGGTGTGTCCTTTAAGAATATTTTTAAGCCGAAGAAACTATGGAGTTCCAATAATCATAATTCAGGTATGTCTCTATTCTTATGTACATTAGATTTTATATTAGACACGTAGGAATATTTTGAGATTAGACTACTCGATCGATAGAGACATGTCTAGATCAATCGAGCTATGTAGATCAATAGAGAATTAATCTACTCAGTTTAAGAAGTCCTGAATTAATTATTGAATTAACAAGATTGATCGAATACTTAATAGTTGACTGGTTCAAAATTAATTATTTATTACACTAGATCGATCAAGAATTGACTGGATCGATCGAACTATGTACTCAATTGATCGAGAATATATTGGATCTATCAAGCGGTTCGAGCTTTGATTTTAAAACCTATTTTTGACTTGAAATGAATTGACTTTTTACTATATTGTCTTTTTTTGAAAAAAAACTCTTTTAATTAGTTTTATGGATAATATAGTAATTTTATTTTGACATAGTGCTTTAAAATATTTTATATATACAAACTTAAGCACACAACCTTGATCAACCATATAAGAACATTCTTCTCTTCATTTTAATCTTTCTCATATTATTTTGTAAAAAATATTCAAGTAGGTTTTTTTATTAAGTTAATTTATCAAATATTTGTGTTTTTGTGTGATGGATTAGCAAGTTTACGATATTTGTGATATTGTGCTTTAAACTAATTTTTCTAAGGTTGTAAGTTGATTTTGATTTATCTGATATATTTATTATATCAGCATTTATTATTGAATCTACCCTAACACACATATTTACATTTGTGTTGTTTTGCTAATGTTTCAGATACTGGTTGAACAATCGATTACTTCTATGACTAAGGTTATCAGAACGTTTGTCTTTATTCGAACATCTTTCTTGTCCAGACTTTGACTTAGGGGTTTTATCTTGGTCGGTTGTATGAGATATGGTCTTGTAATTGTCTGATGAATTGGTGGTTTTTCTCTTATAATATTGGTATAGTCTAGGTTGTTCTCACCTAAAAATCTTGTGTATTAACTTATATTTTTGTATTATTTTATTTATACGTGATTACATACCAGGACATCTACGAAAATTTTAATTTTACATAATTTTATTGATTATCTATTTATCTCATCTAGCTAATTAGCCCGTAATTAAAAAAAAAAGAAACTTTCACTCTTAAGAATCTTTCTAAAAATTTAGTTTTTGTTAATCCTATCAAATAATAAAATATCACAAACTTCCTTTCACTTCATCAAATATTAGAAGTTCTTCTTTGTTTACCTTGTTGTATTTGGACTCATAGACCTCTCCTAAACTGTCTTATAATAATGAAAAATATTTTATTTTTATTATTGATGATCATAATAAATATGTATGAACTTTTCCTATAAAGACTAAAGATCAAACCTCTAATATTTTTCTTTATTTTAAAGCTATGATTGAGAAATAATTTTTAATTTATTTTAAGTTTTTTAAAGACGATGGATTTATATTATGTTTGATTTAAATAACTTTATTTTTGATAAATTAATCAATTTTCTATAAGTAGCAATAAGTCATCTAAAAACTCATAGCTTTATATTAAACTATCCAATAAAAAGACAAAAATATCCTCATTTGATCGCTTTAATAAAATGAAACCAAGTTCTTACCATATCTATGCCAACATCGCTGGCAACCTCACTAAATCTCGGTTTGAGACCCCACTAGAGCTCCAGTGAAGTTGTCGACAATCATTGTCAATGATCCACCCAAATCTTCGATAATCTCGTCAGAGGAAAATTTTATATATTACATACCGAGATAGAGATTATTGTTAAAAGTTATATAGAATAGTTTGTCAAAATTCCAATTAGTCATGAGATTGTTAAGTAAGACCAATCTTTCCCCCAAATTCAATTAAATGTTTCTAACTTGTAATTTATTCACTCTATAATACTTAATTAATCAATAATTAACATCAATTTTGATATATAATGTAGTACATAATGTACTCATCTAATAAAAAAACTTGAAGTACAAATTATGCCTAATTTAAAATAAAATTGGATTTCATCATCAGTATTTTAATATGTTCCAATTTTATGATATTAGAGTTTGAAAATTTAAACAAATATATATTATATTTTAATATTTTTATTTCTTTATAAAAGTTAATAAATGGTAATATTTGTATATTTTTTTAAGACATAAAAGTCCTAAAATTGTCCTTAATTAGTCCATGTAATTAGTTATTATTAATTATTGATCACATAATTATTTTAATATTTTATCTATTTGTTTTAAAAAAATCAAAAAAGTTTATTTTTTCTCCACATAATTATTCTCTTTTCATATTTAATATGTTAAAGAAAAAAAATATAAATACATATTTAATTTGACTAAATGTATTAGAGGGTGTAATTTAAAAAAAATCAAATTGAGGTAAAATCAAAATATACTAAATAACTTTTTTCATTTTATTTCTTCTGCTTATGTGGGAAAAGTAGTGTTTTTTTAAATATATTATTATTCTTTTACATTGATAACTTATTAAGAAAAAATAGTAATAATATTCCATTGTTTATAATTAAAATGTATAAATTTTTAGTTGAGGTATTATAAGTCTTCTAACTATTGAAAATTGAGTTAGAAGTCTAAAATTTTAAAAAATATCATAAATGAAGTATGTTAGCATACATGCGCATATTGTTTTAGTTACAACGCATTCCTTAAATTAATTAAAATTTAAAAAATAAACTTGGATGGTTGAAAAACATAGAAAATGATTTAAGAACACATAAAAGCTCAAAAAATATACATATTCACATGTTTTATTTTTAATATTTTTTTTAATTTTAAACTTTTAATATATTTTTTAATAATTAGTAAACTTATAGTATCTTAGTCAAAAATAAGTTAAATTTTATATATTTTGGTTATAATTAGTGTAACATTGCAACCATTAATTCATGTATTAATTTCAAATATTATTTAACATTTTAATTTTATAAAATATGAATGAAGTGTTTAAATTATATTAGAAGGTTAATTTTAATATAAAAATGATTTTTAAAAATATTTGAACCTTGGCAACAATGATTTTTGTTCTTAGTTCTACTTAATAATTTTTAAAAATAATTGTATTACAATTCATTATTTTTTAAGTTATTAATTTTTTTAATAATGATTTGGAAATAGATTTCGAGAATTGTCAAAATGGCTAAACAAGATATGATATTTTAAAAGTATTCATATTATTAGTTTGATATTCATTTTTTCTCGTATTATTAAAAAGTATTGTTTTATTACCCAAATCCTTCCTTTGATACATTTTTGTCAAAATGTTATAATAATTTTATTTTTTGTTCCACAAAACATAAACACGTAACATTAATAGATAATTTGGAGTTATATATATATATATATATGTATAATTTGGGGTTAAAAATATGAATTTCTCTGATAATTTGTTTGATATGAAATGTGAGATTGTAATGTGATAGCTTAAAATTTATTAAACATCGACTTGTTCAATTACATTTGTTCAATTTCATAGCCGAATAGGTACACTGAAATTAGAACAACAAATTTTATTAAATTTAAATATCCACATGCAAATACTAACCGGTGATACTTTGTTCACCATTATTTAGTAGTCTAATATTTTTAGCTCGTATAATATCAAAGATGTGCATTTGAATATTCAGCTCTAATCACACGTACAGCTATTGGACTCCTCACAACATGCTTACCATCTGTCCATGTTAGACTTCCAAACCTGTAATAACCATGCTGTTTTTGAGCCGAGAAAAAGCTTACTTTGAAGGAGAGTGTATGTGTTTTTGAATTGAAACTTAATATTTGAGGTTGAACCGTAACTTTTATGCCTGGAGGAGCTTGCACAAGTGCCTTGTACACTGAATTAATATCTCCCACATTTGTCACATTTCTTGTTACTGTTACTGTCTGTGCCGTTTTAAGGTTTGGAATTGAGAATGAAGGGAGGTTAAAGTTAAGCCCAACAGGGCTTTCTTCATTGCAATTGACTTTGGTGTCGGCCAGGTCAGAAGCTTCGCCACTGTCATAACCAAAGGAGCATATATACTGACTGAAATCCTCTGATTTACTATCGTAAATGAGCCCGGGATTAGCTGCTTGGTTGGGGTTGACGTGCCCACCACCTATGTCAAAAGGGTCTGCTGGTTTGGGAGATTTGGTCTCTGCAATAATGTATGTTCCATCTGTTCCAGTTTGGGAAGCTGCATTTTGTAGTAAATGTTAGATGATTTGGTATAGCTTCTTCTTTTTACTAACATATTGGTGGTATGATATTCAATTAGAATTTTGTGTTTCGACTCACCACTTGTGACAAGAGCAGATCTTATTGCTGCGGGAGACCAATGTGGATGCACTGATTTGAGAAGAGCTACTATCCCTGAAACATGAGGGCATGACATGGAAGTTCCTGATGCAGGTTTGTACTGCACTGATTCTCCATTAGGTGTTGGCCATGCAGCTATAATATTCACCCCTGGGGCAGTTATGTCTGGCTGTATCCATCGGTCAAGGAATGGCATATCAGGTAATAAGTAGTGACATTATTAATGTGAAAGATAGGAGAAGTGGATTCATTATTTGTTGGAACAATGTTTAAATTTTATGACGAATGATTAACTTCAACAAATTAACAATTCTGTTTCTTGGTTATACTTTTAATACTGCAGGGGTCAGGGCACTTGGTCCTCTGGAAGAAAAGGATGCAATGCGAGGGGACAACCATACCCCAGTCACAGTCGTTGGAGAACCCAGCTTTGCAATAGGAGACCTTCACAATGCATGGACAAAGTCAACACTAAAAAGGGAATTTGAGTAAGCATTTATGTTCTGTTTAACATATATTACCTGTTGGTACAAGTATGTTAAAATAGTATTGGAACAATATTACCGATAACCTGAAATGAACTGCTTGGGTTGAGTCGCGGACTAGGTCGCTCTCTTTAAGACGTTTCGCGGCTCTGCCCAAATTTATGCAAGCAAACACAAATTCGTCGTCCCAGGATAAAACAAAGAATCTTTTTTTTGTCTCGGAACTTCACATCGATGAAGTCCTAATACTACACCTCTTAAATATTTATGTTGCTCAAATCTAAGAAAATAATTTCAATTTTCTTTTCTTTTGATTTGCTATAAAAAACCATAGAACTGTTTTTGAGTTGTTAAGTTGTTTCTAAACTGAGGGCTATTGCCCCTTTTTATAGTTAAAAAAAATATGTGTAACGGTCATATAATTATGAAAATAACGGACACATAATTATGAAAATAACGGTCATAAAAGTAACGGTCACATAATTATGAGAATAACGGTCATAAAATTAACGGCCACATAATTATGAAAATAACGGTCACATAATTATAAGAATAACGGTCATAAAATTAATGGCCACATAATTATGAAAATAACGGTCACATAATTATAAGAATAACGGTCATAAAATTAATGCCCACATAATTATGAAAATAACGGTTACATAATTATAAGAATAACGGTCATAAAATTAATGCCCACACAATTATGAAAATAACGGTCATAAAAATAATGACCATATAATTATGAAAATGATAGTTACATAATTTATGAAATAACGGTCATAAAATAATAAAAAATATTTTAAATTCATTTCCAACAATCCCCCACTTGAATTTTAAATAAAAATAGTTTCATCGAGCAACCGATAAGTTAAAAGTATAAGATTGTGCATAAGCAAAAAGGTGTCTATCGACTTGAACCTTTGCATAGTGTTGATGCTTTAGAATATACTAGAGTAACTCGTAGTTTTGAACTCTATCTCTAACAACATCACACACACAACCTTTCCAAAGTGTAGTTCGAAAAGCCCGTGCTTTACAGCCATGCACGTGTATCCCAGTATAAAAACGACATTTTACATGGTTAAGAAAAATAACATTTTTTGTCTCCATTTTTTTAAAATGTAGTTTCTAAAAACAAAATGGTTTGTTGAAATCAGCAGTTAACATTTCAGTAGACATGACAGATAATAAAACGTCTTAAAATTGTTGGTACAAGTATGTTAAAATAGTATTGGAACAATATTACCGATAACCTGAAATGAACTGCTTGGGTTGAGTCGCGGACTAGGTCGCTCTCTTTAAGACGTTTCGCGGCTCTGCCCAAATTTATGCAAGCAAACACAGTAGTCCCCAGGATAAAAACAGCCCAGAATCTTTTTTCTGTCTCGGAACTTCACTGCACTGATGAAGTCCGGAATACTACACCTCTTAAATATTTATGTTGCTCGGAAATCTAAGAAAATAATTCTGAATTTTCTTTTCTTTTGATTTGCTATAAAAAACCATAGAACTGTTTTTGAGTTGTTAAGTTATTTATAAACTGAGGGCTATTGCCCCTTTTTATAGTTAAAAAAAAATATGTGTAACGGTCATATAATTATGAAAATAACGGACACATAATTATGAAAATAACGGTCATAAAAGTAACGGTCACATAATTATGAGAATAACGGTCATAAAATTAACGGCCACATAATTAATATCTCCCACATTTGTCACATTTCTTGTTACTGTTACTGTCTGTGCCGTTTTAAGGTTTGGAATTGAGAATGAAGGGAGGTTAAAGTTAAGCCCAACAGGGCTTTCTTCATTGCAATTGACTTTGGTGTCGGCCAGGTCAGAAGCTTCGCCACTGTCATAACCAAAGGAGCATATATACTGACTGAAATCCTCTGATTTACTATCGTAAATGAGCCCGGGATTAGCTGCTTGGTTGGGGTTGACGTGCCCACCACCTATGTCAAAAGGGTCTGCTGGTTTGGGAGATTTGGTCTCTGCAATAATGTATGTTCCATCTGTTCCAGTTTGGGAAGCTGCATTTTGTAGTAAATGTTAGATGATTTGGTATAGCTTCTTCTTTTTACTAACATATTGGTGGTATGATATTCAATTAGAATTTTGTGTTTCGACTCACCACTTGTGACAAGAGCAGATCTTATTGCTGCGGGAGACCAATGTGGATGCACTGATTTGAGAAGAGCTACTATCCCTGAAACATGAGGGCATGACATGGAAGTTCCTGATGCAGGTTTGTACTGCACTGATTCTCCATTAGGTGTTGGCCATGCAGCTATAATATTCACCCCTGGGGCAGTTATGTCTGGCTGTATCCATCGGTCAAGGAATGGCATATCAGGTAATAAGTAGTGACATTATTAATGTGAAAGATAGGAGAAGTGGATTCATTATTTGTTGGAACAATGTTTAAATTTTATGACGAATGATTAACTTCAACAAATTAACAATTCTGTTTCTTGGTTATACTTTTAATACTGCAGGGGTCAGGGCACTTGGTCCTCTGGAAGAAAAGGATGCAATGCGAGGGGACAACCATACCCCAGTCACAGTCGTTGGAGAACCCAGCTTTGCAATAGGAGACCTTCACAATGCATGGACAAAGTCAACACTAAAAAGGGAATTTGAGTAAGCATTTATGTTCTGTTTAACATATATTACCTTGCACTGTTTACTTAGTTAAGAATTTCTGTTCCCACTTCGTAATCTACTTGAGCATTTGGAATACCAGATTCAATATCTACATCTTCATGGTACATGGCAATTATGATACCTCGGGCTCCTTGTTTCTTCTCCGAAATTGATGTAGAATCTGTGTCCTCTGAGTAACTTTGTCCATCTTTTAAGAAACATAATACTATTTTCCCTGCTATTAATGTTGCATTTAAATGTGCACAACTGCAAGGAAGAAAGGAGATAGTTCATTACTGTAACATAGGTGGAATATAAAATTGGGTATCAGCCAGGAGTAGTGAAAGATGTGATGGCTTACCTTTCAGCCAAAAAAATTGGAGCAAAGTCACTGCTTCCCGCAGGATATGTTTTGCCCTGCAGTAAAGAAAATCAATATTCTACTAATTCTGAGTCGATTCAAATTCTCTTCTCTTTCTTCTGATGTTATTCACAGTGAATTTAGCTTACCCAAAGAGTACGGTTATTCCCAAGCGTAATGGATATAGGAAACGCCCTGTCTACTGTGCTGGCTGCTACATTTATTATCCATGGTGCAGTATTTGAGATGGTTCGTGAATTAGGACCCCTATTTCCAGCTGAGCATACAACTGTAATCCCATTTGCAGTTGCATGGTAGGATCCCAATACAACTGCATGCTCTGCGGGATTAAGAATGGGAATCCCGCCACTAAGTGATAGTGACAAGATGTGCACTCCATCTTGTATGGCTTTGTCAAAAGCTTGTAGAATATCAGCTCCAGTACAGCTTCCAGCAAGCCAGCAAACCTTATAAATTGCTAAATGGGCTAGAGGGGCTCCTCCTCTAGCTAGTCCTGGAGCCAGTCCTTTATAGTTTGCATTTTTCACAAAGTTTCCAGCTGCTGTTGAGGCTGTATGAGTTCCATGACCATTTTTATCCCTGGCTGACATGTACTCCTTCCCTTTGATCTGGTCCAAGGTTGTATTGGATGCGTCTAGATATCCTTTAATGAACCACCGAGCACCAATAATTTTCTTGTTGCAATTTGTGGAGTTAAAATGCTCTCCCTTTTGACAAACTCCCTTCCAACTTTTCGGAACTGGATCCATGCCTTCATCTCTGAAACTCTTAGACTCAGGCCAAACTCCTATTACAGGTTTATATTTAGTTATGCTTGATTACAACTATTATAAAGTCTTATTTGGACCATTGCATGAGAGAATGAATGTTTACCTGTATCTATCACACCAATGATAGTTCCTTTACCAGATTTCTTTGTCAAAAGAGAATCTTGAGAAGGGTGATTTACACCAAGGAAGTCCCAACTTCTAGTGGTATGTATCTTGTAAATATGATTTGGTAATACTCGCAACACTTCAGGTAACTCTATAATTTTCAGAGGATAACTAATTAACTATAAGAGCTGTTAAATGGATATCACTCTAAAAGAATGCAGAGTAAGCATATGAGAGGAATATGCATGTGAAAAAAATTATGAATAAGAAAATTTCAAAATAAATTAGTTACTGGATGTAAAGTAATTTATATTTTTTTTATAGGTGTAAGAGATTATATTAAGGAATGTAATAGTTTTGAAAATTTTAATCTTATAATTTCAACTAATAACATTTTGTATTTTTTCTTATAAATTTTTTCAAATAAATTAAACTTAAATCATATATATTTCATGAATGTGTAACCATAATTAATTAGAATTTAAAAAATATCAAAAGATATAATATATATATATATATAACGGTAGATTAAGAATAATTAACAGTTTCTACACACTTTAACTACGTTTTTTATATTTTAAAATTTACTCAAAAATATATTTAATTTAAAAAATTAAATGTTCATATAATTATTACTCTATTATTTTATTTAAAATAAAGACATAATTTTTATTTTTAATTATTTAACACATGAATAAAAATAAAAATAAATAAAATTTAATCTAATGATTCCAAGCATCGTGCGTTTTATTATTAAAATTTTATTGTTTATGTGTGTATATATATAAAATAATATTAATATATGTTCGATTTCAATTAATTACAATTTCGATATTATAATAATCTTTCTAATTTCACGCCTTATCAGTTAGGTTATTTTTGAAAAACATTATTAAAATTTTTATGATAAATATAATTTTAATTATCTATAGTTAAAATATTCATTTTTAATCTTGGTTGACTTTCATTGAATTAGATTGAAGATTAAGAATTAAATTGTTAAGTTATTATTAAAAATAGGTTATGAATTTGATACTATAAAAGTTAACGAAAATGTTTAAAAATAAAAAAATAAATATGCAAAACAAGACCTCAATATGTAAGAGGACTATATATTTATGATACAAATAATGCACTTAAATATTTTTTAGTAACCATAGTTAAAATAGTTTAGTTTATTTATTATTTTTTGTAATAGTTTAATCTTTTTGTTACGAAAAAGTGATAATGTAAGAATAATTAATTATTTTATTTATTTTGTATTAATTATTATATATTATTAAAAAAATTATAAACTAATATTTTAATAACAGTTGAAATGATATAACAAAAAGTAAAAACAAAATAAAAAATTAATCATTTATCATTTTGTTATTACTTTTTCAAAATAAAGGATTAAAATGTTATAAAAAATAACAAAATAATTAAACTGTTTTTTTTACATAAACTTTTTAAAAATATCAATTATTTTATAATAAACTAATATATATATATATATATTGGTGGCGCTATTACAACGTGAGTTCAAATCCTATCTAAAATAAAAGGATTTGATTTTTTTAATCCCATTTAAAATAATGTGCATGTGTCTAATATTTTTTATAAATAAATAAATATAAAAACAATTTGAAAGTTTAATTATTTTCTTGATAATAATGGTGGAATACAAAATTCAATTTTTTTAATAAAGTAGTAGGCACATTCATGTATTACTAATCTCATTCACTTTTCACTCTTACCAACTTTTTTTTCTTTCTATATCTCTCTAAGGGAATATCTACTCCCAAAATATAAAAACCTATCCAAAAAGAAAATTCCTTTTAGTTAAACATTATATTAAGAAATTTGTGTACATTTAATGGATACACACAAAAAAAACATGTCATACACACGAGCATATTTTTAATTTCATATAAAGAATTCAAAATTAGTAGACATAGATTTGTGAGTAATTGATAAATTATTTATTAAATTAGGTTGATAGTATATAAGGCCAAATTATTAAGATGGTTGTGCTTCATGCCTTTCGAAAATGATCCATTATGTAATTTGATTATTCAAATCAAATATAGCGGGCACACACAACTTTAAAATTGTAAAATAAATGTCGAAAGGGATTGAACATAAATAAAAGAATTTTAATTATTGATGTTAAGGATCTCAATTTCTATTACTTATAATAATCTTGATTGTTTTGATTTTTTTTTGTATTAATAAGATTTATATATTTGTATATATATACATTTAAAGTGGAAGAAAACACAACATTATAAATTCTCATGTAATTATATTATAATTGAAAGTAAATTATTATTTAATTTTGACATTAAACATATATTTATTATATCTTAAGGGTTTTATTTTGAGAAAAATCAGCATTAGGATATGTATATATGAATTTAATGTAATTATTTTCTATTACACTATTATCTCTCCATGTAGAGTAAACATGTTCCTAATAAATCACAATGCTTCATACTAATTTTGTAATCACATCCAACATGCTTGAAAATGCCAAAATCAAAGCTGAATAATAACATGGTAACTAAATTCGAAAAACCCACGTATATACACAGAGAATATGTATGCAAATATAAAGGCAAAGCTAAACAAAATGAAATTTAGCTTTTGCAAAAATCTGCATATTTAAATAAAGAGAGAAATACCATATAGGTCCCATAGTTATTACAGATATATGATTTAGGTTCAATAGTTTTTTTGTGACTGTTTAGTCATTTATTTTTAAAAAAATGACAGTTTAATTCAGTTATTTAAAAAGTGATATTTTGGTAAAATTTTAGGATTTTAGAAAAAAATATTTTTTTATTTTTTTTAGAAGAAAGTTTAAATATTAAAATTTGTTGAAGCACTTTTTTTTTTAAAAAAAGATAAGAATTAAAATATAAAATTAATATTTTGATGTGTTGTAACTGATCATTTATCATTTAGATTTATATTATAAGTTTTTTAAAATTAGTAGAATAAATTATTATTAAAAACTTACTGAATTAAGTAATCCATTCCAATATATATATATATATATATATATATATATATATATATATATATAATATTGATCATTTACATCTTAATACATATATTAGAGGCCAAAGTCAAAACATTTACATGATAAATAATTTAATCAATAACAGAAGAAGAAATCAATACATCTGTTAGGAATAGAGCACAATACATAAGATAAAATTCCACCGTATTGATTTTACATATACAAATAATTAGCCATAGACAGACATGCCCATGTATTCGGCATATGATCTGAAGGTACCCTCTGAATCTTTACAATTAAGATTTGCAGCGGAAAATATAAAATTACCTCCGGTCATAGTTGCCCAAGTCTCAAAATAAATTCTACAGTTTATTAGAAAATAATGTCGGATATAAGTTTTATTTATTTATTTATTTCTATTATAACTGTAAAGTCAACATAGTCTTTTACCTGCAATGGTTTGTGCCTCTGAATCTGATAATCTTGCTGCAAACCCAGAAAATCCATGTTTATAGCTATAAAGAATTGATCTATGTGCAGCTTCTTTGCTTCAATAACAAAAAAAAAAAAAAGAAGAATATAACTTCAATGTTTTCTGCATCAAAATCATATCTTTATGGTAGCTAATAATTAATAGAACGAACAAAATTAATTAATATTGTTATACTTTACCTTCCCAGCACAGTAGATAACATGTTAATGTGAGATTTTCTTGTAGTTGCTGGGTCATCGTGTCGCTTCCTTCCCAAGTAAACAATTTGCACCTAGAAAAGTTAATTTTAAATTTAGTAGCTGTTGTTTAAGCAAAGGCCTATCACAGAGGAATTAATATTTTGAATTAGAAATATTTACACTCAGAACTTTTTGTGTTTCTTCAATAGAAAGTGCAAAGATAAGTTGGAGTTGGAATGGAATTATAAAGACAGAAAAAAACAGAGATATGTATAACTTCATTCTTGGATTTGTATCCATCATAACAATGATATCTTGGAATTGGTTGCTACTTCACTTTATGAATTTGTTCGAGCTCATGCAGCTTGAGTTTTTATAGGCCAGGCCTGTTAGAAATACTTAATGATTGTATTCTATTCTGTGATTAAATGAATATACATGGTGCCTTTATATAGAAATTACAAGTAAACTAGATATGTCTAAAGTAATTAAATATAGATATCCCTAAAGTAAATAGATATACAATAACATATATTAATATATTATTAGATATACATTAACAGTCCCCCTCAAACTCAAGGTGGATGTGAGACCAACTTGAGGTTGTCAACCAAATTACGAGTGCGTCCTTTGAGAAGTGCCTTAGTGAAAATATCTGCAAGTTGATCGTTGGAGGAAACTGCGCATAGCTTGAGAGCACCATGGATAAGATGAGAGCGAATAAAGTGACAATCAATCTCGATGTGTTTAGTCCGTTCATGGAAGACATCGTTGTGAGCAATATGAATGGCACTCTGATTATCACAATAAAGAGAAGTTGCAGAAGATGTGGACACACCCAAATCCTTAAGGAGCCATCGTAGCCAAAGAAGCTCGGATGTGGTATCAGCAAGAGCACGATATTCTGCTTCAGTACTGGAGCGGGCCACAAAGGTTTGTTTCTTACTTCACCAAGAAATCAAAGAGGTACCAAGGAGAAAACAATAACCTGTAGTGGACCTACGATCAGTAGGATCTCCTGCCCAATCAGCATCAGAGAATGCACGAAGTACTAAAGGCGACTGAGCTGAGTAGAAAAGGCCATGGAAGATAGTGCCTTTCAAGTATCGTAGAATACGCAAAACAAGAAGATAATGAGTCGATCGTGGAGCGGTGACATCGACTCACCTGATGAACAACATAAGAGATGTCTGGACGAGTAACTGTAAGATAAACCAGACTACCAACCAATCGTCTATAAAGAGAAGGATTAGACAATGGTTGCCCCTCTGATGGTGTCAGATGCGCATTAAGTTCAACTGGAGTGTCAACAGTCTTGCTGTCAGTGAGTCCAGCTTGAGATATGAGGTCAGATGCATACTTTGCTTGAGTAATGTAAAGACCATCTGTGGAACGAGTGATCTCAAGACCCAAGAAATAGCTTAAATGTCCAAGGTCTTTCATTTCAAACTGCTGACTAAGAAAATCCTTGAGTTCTTGAATGCCGTTGAGGTCATCACCGGTTATGATCATATCATCCACATATAGAAGAAGCAAGATGGTGCCTTTATCATTACGACGAAGAAATAAGGCAGAATCATAAGGACTGGCAGTGTAACCCAAGCGAAGGATGGTGGAACTGAATTTGGCAAACCATGCTCGTGGAGCTTGTTTAAGGCCATAAATTGCACGTCGAAGGCGACAAACCTTATTTGTTTCAACAGAAAGACCAGGAGGAGGTTGCATATATACTTCTTCATGCAGATCCCCATTAAGGAATGCATTTTTAACATCCATCTAAAAAAGGTCCCATTTACTGGCAGCAGCAACAGCTAAGAGGGTACGAACAGAGGAAATACGGGCAACTGGAGCAAAAGTCTCTTCATAATCAATCCCATACTCTTGTGTAAAACCTCTTGCTACAAGACGAGCCTTGTAGCGATCAATAGACCCATCAGAGCGAGTCTTAATCTTATAGATCCACTTACTACCAACCACAGATTGACCAGGAGTGAGAGTAACAAGATCCCAAGTATGGTTTTTGGTTAATGCATCAATTTCTTCTTTCATTGCAATCTGCCAAGAAGGGTTAGTAGATGCCTCACGATAGGTGTGAGGCTCATGGAGTGTAGCAAGGGTAGTGTAACAATGATAGTCAAGTAAATGTGTAGGAATGGATCTTACCCGGGTTGAGTGGTGAGGTGGAATGTCTTGTTGAGGATCTTCAGGCGGAGCAGGAGCAAGGGACCTATGTTCAAGGTGAGGTAGCTCATTATCAACCTGTTCTTCTACGACCTGTCTAGGAGAATCATCAAAAATATCTGAAGATTGAATAGTGAAGTCCAAAGATGGATTAGAAGTATCTGTAGAAGGAACAAGAGACTCATTTGGAAAAATTTCCAAAACATTTGAATTAGTTAGGGAAGAACGAAAGTGAGAAAGTTCAACAAATAAGCGGTGTTCCCAAAAGACAACATTACGGGAAACACGGAGACGATGTGAGACAGGATCATAGCATCGATACCCTTTTTGAGTTTCACCATAACCAAGAAAACAACAAAGTCTAGATCGAGGCTCAAGTTTGTTGTGTTCATGAAATTTGAAGAAGAACGAAACAAACAGATCCGAATGAGCGAAGGTAATGATAGTTAAGAGATGATTCAAAAAGGCGCTCATACGGAGTCTGATTATGAATGACAGCGCTTGGAATGCGATTAATGGCATAAACAGCATGAAGAGCAGCTTCACCCCAAAATGGGGCAGGAACTTTGGCAGAGAGAAGAAGAGCACGAACAGTGTCAAGAATATGACGAAGTTTTCTTTCGGCTCGACCATTTTGTTGAGAGGTTCCTGGACAAGTTAGATGATGTACAGTGCCATAGGAGTGTAACAGAGTTTGAAAAGCATTTTGAGTATATTCGAGAGCATTATCAGATCGAAAAGTTTTGATATGTTTGGAGAATTGTGTTTCAACCATTTTTGCAAAGTTACTATATATTGATAAGATTTCAGAACGAGATTTCATTGGAAAGATCCAACTATAACGAGAATAATCATCAATAAAAACAACAAAATATCGAGATCCACCAATACTAGTAACAGGAGAAGGTCCCCAAATATCAGAATGAATCAACTCAAAAATACTATTAGAGATAGATTTACTATTATTGAAAGGTAAAAATTTGTTGTTTTCCTAACCGACATGAAGTACAATCAAAATTATCTTTGGACATAGAACCCAATAGACCTTTAGAAGCTAACTGTTGTGCAGAGAGGATGGGGCATGACCAACACGAGAATGCCAAAGTGCGAGAGAAGGTAAGGAAGAAACTGCAGTAGTTGCAGCAGCAACAGAGGCAGGAGCAACAGGTGGAAGATGAAGATTGTTTACGGGAAACATACGCCCGACCCTAGGACTGGTCCCAAGCTCTTGCCCCGTCTTCGGATCCTGCACAATACACCCAGAATAGTCAAAAATAAGGCGATATCCTAGTTCAGCTAATTGGCCCACAGAGCATAAATTATAGGATAGGTTAGGTACATGGAAAACCCCAGGAACAGAGAGGGTAGAGGTCGAAACAAAACCTAGACTATTCCCATGAATGGTGGAACCATCAGCTATATGAATATTAAGGGGATGTGATGCAGGGTCAAGTTTGGAGAATAAAGATGAATGAGGTGTCATGTGATTGCAACATGCAGAGTCAAAAAACCAAGTTTGAGACTTACCGGGCAAAACTGAGAAGGTAGTGGAAAGAGATGCATTACCAGCCATTTGAACAGCCTGAGTTATGATCTTCTGTAGTTCCATGGAGGAGAGGTTGATAGTGGATTCAGAAGACTGGGACTCTGCTGAACTAGAAGGCATCAACGAAGTAGGCTCAGTATTAGCAACAACAACAGTAGATTTGTTACGACGGTAACAAGTCTCAATGGTGTGGCCATAACGCTTGCAATAATTACAGAACCTTTTATTGCTCTGCCTGCGACGATTGTAAAAGCTAGAGCCAGAGGAATCACCTGATTGCTGAGGTTGTTCAATGGCAGGAGCAGGAGGAGTAATAGCCAAAACATTGAGCTTATTTTGGGCTTGAAGGGTTGCAAGTCGAGCTTCTTCTCTAACCAACTCATTTATAGCGATGCTCGAAGAGGGAGGAGGACTACGATTAAGAAGCTGACCTCGGATTGGCTCAAAGTCCTTGTGGAGTGACATCAAGAACTCATAGAGACGAAATTCATCCCTAATAGTAGCATATTGCTGAGCATTTGTTGAGCATGCCCAAATTGGATCACAAAGGTCAATTTGGTCCCAAAGGAAGCGAAGTTGATCAAAGTAGTCATTGATGGATTGCCCTGGTACCTGTTGCAGTTTATGCAATTCAACTATTAGTTGATATTTCATGGATCCGTGAGTAGTGGAGTACCTTTTGGCCAACATATCCCATGCTGATTTGGCATCGTCAAAGCTGCCTAACAGATTGGAGATGGATGGAATGGAAGTATTCCGAATCCATGTGAGGATCATGTGGTTGTGACTATCCCATTCAATCATGCGACGAAGAAAGATAGCATCTTCTTCACTTGCTCCTTTATCAGGAATACTAATTGCACCAGTACAATAATGCCAGAGCATACGACCCTTAAGAAAACTGCGCATAGCTTGAGACCATGATAAATAATTCTTAGTCCCCTCCAATATAGTATTAATAGGGCAAGAAACAAAAGTATCCTTTTTATCCATTTGCAAACACAATATGCAAAAACAGACTGCAAAAACGAGATCTACGCGAAAAACTGGGTATGGGGGCAGATGCAAAATTCGGCCAACGGGCGGTCGAACAACGGTCACGGTCAACGGGCGGTCGGTCAGTGGTCGAAGACGGCCGGTCGGGCCAATCGGTCAGATCGGTCAACGGGCAGAGCGGTCAGCACGGTCAACGGTCAGATGGAGGTGTTGATGACGTGAGATGGAGTACTGATGACGTCAGCCCTACGCAAAGTACTGATGACGTCACGAACAGAGCGCGGCGCTTGGCGCGTCAGATCCACGCGCCGTGGATGTTGGAGGCGCGTGAGAGCGCTTATGGTGTCTGATGACTGTGATTCTTACACGGTTGTGTAGATACGGTCGATACGATCACAGTGGTATCTGCAGATAGGTCGTCGGGTTAAGAATAACGGCGGCGGCGGCGGCGCGTTAACGACGTGCAGGTTGGTTGTGCGGCGCGTGAGGGAGCGTGCGGTGTCCGATGGTTGCGATACTTCCACGGTTGTATAGATCTGGTCGAGCCGATCACAGTGGTATATGCATAAAAAATTTCGGAACAATATGCACGGCGGCGGCGGTGATTGCAGTTGTTTGTATGGTGCGAAACTCCTTAACAACAGTCACTGTAATTCTGGAACCTAAGGATAACGGCTGAAAGACGTCGAAGGTTAAACGGTGAATGATTGCAACGGCTATTGTGACAGCGGAAGCTATAAGGGTTGAATAACACCAAAAAAGAAAACACTGCTAGAAAGAAAAGAATAGTGGCTCTGATACCATGTTAGAAATACTTAATGATTGTATTCTATTATGTGATTAAATGAATATACATGGTGCCTTTATATAGGAATTACAAGTAAACTAGATATGTCTAAAGTAATTAAATATAGATATCCCTAAAGTAAATAGATATACAATAACATATATTAATATATTATTAGATATACATTAACAAAGCCTATCATCACAAGGGTATGAAAGCTAGGTTAATGACTTACCGGCCCATTCGCGTCCAACACATGTTGTGGTGGTTTAAAATATAGTTTTAATGACTTACAATGAACTATTGTGGAGAGCCATGAAGGAAATAACTTGATCGTTACTCTTTAGAGTCTTCTTCCTCCAAGTAAATTTTAATTAATTTTACAAATTATTATAAATAATAATTAGTTAATTAATTCATTAATTAATTTTTTAATTTATGTTAAATTATATATATATATATATATGAGAAGAAAAATAGATATAATAAATAATATTAATAAATCATAATCTAAATTAATTGTTCCAATACAATCATATTTTTAAATTTAGATTTAATAAATAAGTATTAAAATAAAGAAAAAAAATTAAACAAAAAGTTATATTCAACTTAAATGAATGGTTATAATTTTCTCGCTAATTATTCGGCTACTACGAACTGATTTTCTTTTTCTCGCTGCAAAACTGAATAATTTATTTTGCTAAAGGCAAAATTGAGTAATTTGTTTATAATGAATATCCCTGCTTACTGTGGACGCCACTTTTCAATTGAAAAACTAATTAATTTGTCTATAATATATATCCCATATATACCGTGGATGCCACTCTTTATTTAAAAAACTGATTAATTTGTTTATAATATATATCCCTGCTTACGTTACTTCTTAATTGGATTATTATGTTAGAGATTATTATTTAATTATTGTTTTAGAGTTGGATTCGGATGAATAAGATTTAGATTATTTAAAATTCTTAAAAACACTGAAAAAGTTTTAATAATGAGTAAGATTATATTTATTTTTTAAGTTTGCCTCGTTTTTTTTAATATATATTTTTATTTAATAGATAATTGATAATAAAGAGCCTAATATATAACAATGGTGTTTTGTTAAAATTTATTATTATAGTTTTTACAAATACAATCGTACATATTTTAAATAAATATAAATTATTATTTTATATTTATTACTACTGTTTTTATATAAAATAAATAATTATATTATATAATATTTTAATGATAGATACAGTTATAATATTCGTTATTTATAAATTTTTACTATCATATTTATATTCACCATCTTAAGATATTAATATATGATAATTTTTTTAATATATATCGTTTTTACGAAAAAAGTTGGTACCGCCTATCCACAGTAGTGTAATGTACTAACTAACTAGCATTCACCTTCTCTTTAAGATGCAACAGTAAGACAATCTTGGCTGCTTTTTCTTTTCTTGAAAACATGGATGTCAATAAAAATATCAAATAGTAAAATTTACCAAAATATTAAATATTGTTCTTGTCCCTGAAAGTTTTGAAAAAAGAAAAAAATATCACAAAAATTGCAGAAATAATATCATAAAATCGTGTATATTTTTTCATATGATAGATGCTGATTGGATGAGAAATAACTTCTTACTTACTCAAGGATGTTACAATAGAAGTATTAGTTCTTAGTTTTGTTAATATATTTTGTTTCTGTAAACTTTAATTAATAAATATTAAAAATTAAACGATAAATCTTAAAAACTACACTCGATAATTAAACAAATAATTTTAAAATTTATAAAAGATTTCTTTTTACCTCTAAAATGCTTTCCATAAATTGAACACAGTTAATAATTACAATATATATGTATTAGGAATTCACATTTTAATTAGGTAGAATTAAAATTGTAATTATTTTTAAATATTTGATAATTTTTCATCAAAATAAACCTTAACCAATAAGGCGCGAAGTGTTGTTGGGTCTTACAATATCAAAATCGTGTTTAATCGAAAAATATATATTTTTTATATTTATATAATTACATAAAAATATGAATTATTTCTTTATTCAAGATTCGTTATAAAATTTATATGATTAATTTTATTTTTCATAATAAAATTGAAATATGAAAATTAGTTTCAAACACATTATCTAGATCTAATTTAAACATCTTAAATATGAGTTTAAATTATTGATATGATTGAAGACACCGAATTACATAGTTTGTTATTTCCTTAAACATTAGGTCTAATGATCTTGATCAAAGGCATTAATTAATTTGATTATTAAAGAAGAATGATCTTGATTGAATGTATTTTTCATATATAAAATAAAAAATCAATAATCTAAATTTAAACTTAATTAACCTAAATATTTTTATACAAATATGACTAACTAACTAAATATTCTTATTGATTCTCCATTGATTATAAATTTTATATTTTTTTTGAATTTATTTGATTAAAATCTTTATTTAGTTGTCTTTAATTATTTTGTCAATAATTTAGTATTTTTAAAACCTAATCACTGTGATAGAATGTTTAAATTTTATTTATTTATTTAAGTTTTTAAGAAATTTAAGAATGTAAAGATTTAAGTGTTGCTTATTTTCGTGAACAAAATATTTACCTGTAAACTTGTTTTTAGACGTGTTATCAAGTTTATCAAGAAAAATTGAACAAATCCTTGAGTTTAAGATAATTGTACTTCAGATATATCCTTGATAATTACGATACATAAGATTGCATTTATTCATTTAATAACACATGTTTATAAATCTGAAATTATTTTTAGTGCTAAAATATTTATTTAAATTTGAATCAATTTATGAAATTACTAATTAAATATTTTTAGATATATTTTAATATTTTTAAGATGTGTTTTAAAAAATAATTTTTTATAATATTAAAGTTTTTTAACGGGACTTAAAAAATTAAGTCTAAAATACATTTAATTTTAATACTACTAGGTATTATCTACATATCTAAAGATACAATAGGGTTAAAGTGGGCGAATAATATAGAAGAGAAGGTGCCGAACTGCTGGAGAAAATAAAAAATAATAATATAGTCACTGGTGCTGCAAACTGCCGAATAAAAAAAACAAAGGAAACAAAAGTAGAAGAAGAAAAGGAATTAATACATGGAGGCGGAAACAAAGTAGTAAATATGATTATTCAAACAAAGGCAAAGGTAATTAGTATCTATATATTCACGATTCACGCAGGCATGACAAAAAGGCAATGGTAATTAATAGTTTATTAATATATACATAATTAAAGTTAATAGCATATTTAATATATAAAAGATATTTGCAATAGTGAGTAAAAAAAGGTAAATAATATATATAAATATATATTTGTGCTAGAAAATAATTAGAGCACAAAAAATTAAATAAAAAATTGATATTATATTAGAGATATTTATTAATAAATTTATTTGATATGTTTTAGCTTTATATGAATTCTTTTTTATTAGATTTTTACATGTTCTGATTAGATAATTTTATGTGATCATAATTATTTGATTTGATGATTAAATTTTAAAGAAGTTATTTTATTGAATTTGTATTTAATATTTTTGATCTAAAATTTACTAGTTGATTTAATTTAAGTAACATATATTTTAAATCATTTAGTTAAAATTATTCATTATTAAATTCATTCTAGAATACATACAGACACTTGTGTTTTTGTGCTAACCCTTTTTGCAATTGATTCGTGAACGTATCTGGTTAGCAGGAAGCTTATTGAAACGTTGGTATAGAAACCACTCACGCTAATATTATAAATTTTGAATACAGAGCAGAGACTCATACATAAAGTACATTGGAATAGTATCTTAGGGAGGGTAGCATAAGATTGAATTTGTACTTGAACATTTGATTTTCATAGTGGAAAGTTAGGTGGTCCAGTGGACCGGTAGTTTTCCTCTTAGGTCATGGTTGTGGCCTATAGGTTATTTTCACCTAAAAATATCGTGTGTTATTCTCTTACTTCCGTACTTTATTTTTACACACGATTGCATGCTTGGTTGCTTTATTTAAGTTATTAAGTTATAAATTGATAAAATTAAAAATAAATTATTTAAATTAATCAGATCCATATTTTATAAACAGATCCATATTTTATAAACTTTCAAAGAAAAAACTTGATTTTTTGAGTGTATTAAAAATCTGAATTAGTCTTGTAGGCTTAGAACAAGAAAAAGAAATATGATGCAGGAACTTTTCTTAAACTAATTAAAGATATGTTTTATATATATATATATATAAAAGTGGTATGACATATTTAAATTTTATATGATATAAGAAAAATTAAATAAAAAATAACATATTAAAACTGTAAGGAGTTCATATTTATGCGTTTATTTGAGGGTAAGACTCATCTCCCTTTTAATGTTGACTATGTGTGATTATCATGTTCTAAGAAAGAACAACATATATTCATAACCTCAGAAATCAAATATAGAACTACTACTCAATTGGATAAATTTTAATTCAAAACCCAAAAAACAACCACCTTTATTATTATTGTTGTACTGAACTAGCTTTTTTCATGTTCAGATCAATTACATTTGATGCTTGTTTGCATCTCTTTAAGCTATGAATTTTTTTTCTCAAGTGCAGACCACCACCACAAATTCCTCTTCGATCGTTTAGCTTCACTCTTGTTGATCTACTTGTTGGTTGCTTTCTCAATTTAGTCCCCACTACAAAATCCTCTATTTGACTCTCTCTTGAAAGATATATACATTAAAATCGTAGATTCAAAAATCGACTCCAATTATCTCTTTAAAAAATATAGGTTTTTTACTTAATAAAATAAGTAAAAAACATATATGTATCGTATTTTTTAACATAAAAAAATATTTTTTTACATTATATGAAAAAACATATTTGCATGTTATGGAAAGAGATTAAAAATAAAAAAAACAAGATCATATAATAACTAATTATATATGGCAATTATAGACGTGGACATACAAATTAATGTAGTCATAATTCCGTTTACTGCTTTGATCAATGATTAAAAAATCACTTTATCAATAGTGTTAAAAAATGAGGAATAATTTACTATTCTAACAAATAGTTTCGGATTTTAAAAAGCTATCAAAATGGATGAAAAAATTCCATACAAAATTTTCAACAAATGAAGATGACGAGGATCTAGTAGATACCGTTGAAGATTATTGTTATAAAGCTCCTTAATTTAAGGAGCAAATTAAGGAGCAAAACATGAAGCAAAACAAGGAGTAAAACATGAAGCAAAACATGGAGCTTAATTCAATGAGCAATTCAATGAACCATTAATTTAAAGAGTAATTCAAAGAGTGAATTTTCTTATAAATAGATGTGTAATTGTAATGAATTAACCATCTAAAGTATTCATTCCAATTGAGAGTAATTTTCTTGGGTGTAATTGGGTTGTGGGGTTTGAGTGTTGTAAACACCTTGTGTAATTTCTCCTCTTTCAGTAAAAAGATCTGCAGCAGGTCCGGAGACGTAAGCAAGATTGGCCGAACTCCGTTATCAAATTTGTGTGTTATTATTCTATTCTTGCTTTCTCATAAATTTGACTTATCGGGAATTTGCGTTATTTCCCAACAACTGGTTTGCAGAAATAGTCAGAAACGATCCGGAGAAAGTCAGATTTGAGTGGGAGCAATGGCCGCAGATGAAGGAAGGGTGAAACTCAAAAAATTCGATGACACTGATTTCGGGTTTTGGAAAATACAGATAGAGGATTATCTGTATCAAAGAAATCTATATCAACCTCTCTCAGGGAAGAAGCCAGAGGCTATGAAGGAAGAAGATTGGAATCTTCTAGACAGACAAACCCTCGGAGTTATTCGATTGACGTTATCCCGTAATGTTGTTTTCAACATAGCAAAGGAAAAGACCACATCCATGCATAGCGTCGGTTCGACACGTCAACCGACGCTACATCCTACGTGGATAGCATCGGTGCTACACCAAACCGACTTTAAACCAATTTAAAGTCGGTTTTTTCTAAAAACCGACTCCAATTATCTCTTTAAAAATATAGGTTTTTTACTTAATAAAATAAGTAAAAAATATACATGTATCGTATTTTTTAATATAAAAAAATATTTTTTTACATTATATGAAAAAACATATTTGCATGTTATGGCAAGAGATTAAAAATAAAAAAACAAGATCATATAATAACTAATTATATATGGCAATTATAGATGTGGACATACAAATTAATGAATGTAGTCATAATTCCGTTTACTGCTTTGATCAACGATTAAAAAAAACACTTTATCAATAGTGTTAAAAAATGAGGAATAATTTACTATTCTAACAAATAGTTTCGGAATTTAAAATGCTATCAAAATGGATGAATTTTTTTTAATGAAGATGATGAGGATCTAGTAGATACTTCTAGCACTGAAATTTTGAAAAGAAAAGAAATATCTCAATGGTTGCAACCCCAAATTTTTTATCAAATTAAATGTTGATGTACCTTTAGAAGAAAGTATGTCTGTTATTGGAATAATTGCTAGAAATTATTGGAGCTTGGATAAGATTTTACAAGCTAATTTAATTGACGAAACAGAAGCAAGAGCATTATCCTTAGCACTTGGATTACCTAATGCGATGGGAGTTTAACACTCTAAATGCATGACTTGTTTTTGAGTAACTTAGGAAGATAACTTCATCATTTTTAAAATCAAATTTACCTAAATTCTCACGATTTTGTAACATTTAATTCTAAACACATACATATATTTATGATTAGGTTTTTTATTTTTTCATAAGTTATAGGAAGCAGGTATGTAAGTAGACATAGTTTACTATGTAACATGAAGTACTCTTGGAGAGGTACTTTATATAACAAAACTCTTAACATCTTTTCTAAGACCCGATTCTCTTTTCAACCATTTCATTTTGTTGTGAAATGAGATGTGGGATAATTGGTGCAAAGAACTCATATGCTATTGCACGCTGCTTGCAAAATTCAATATATCTTAAGTTCTCAAATTCTTTACTATTACTAGTTCTTAGTCCCATAATGTTGGTTATTTTGTAACCTGTTTCAATCTACACTTTAAGACAAAAAGAACTAAAAAAATCAAATGCATTAGATTTTCATTCAAAATTACAACCTATGTAAAACAAGAAAAATCATCGACACCAATAATGAAATATTTCTTGTCACCCAAACTCTCAATTCTCATCAACGTGAATTAATTAAGTGTCATGCTTATGTTAACTCCTTTAATTTTGTTATGAGAAGAGTGAGTTTATTTGCCAAGTTAGCGTGGTCCAGAAAAGATTTTTTCTAGTTTTAGAAAGGGTAGGTAGACCACACACCATTTTCTTTTTGTTCAAGTTAACAAAAGTTAATATGTCCCATCTTTTGATGCACGAAGAAAAAGAATGATCATTGGTTAAATTACAAGTACTATTACTAAGGCCTATATCAATGTAATAACAATTATCATAAAACTTAGTTTCTCTAATCACACATTTACCTTTTGGGTATGTTATAATACTATGATTATTGGTAAATTATACATTATAGTCTTTGTCACAAATTTTCCTAATGCTTATTAGGTTGGTTTTAAGTCCATTGACATGGAGTACATCATCCAACCTAAGCATACTATCAGTCTGAATTGTATCTTTACCAATAATTCTTGATTTATTTTCATAGCCAAAAGTGACTGTTCTTTTATTATATTTTTCAAAAGTTATGAAAAGAGAACGATCACCAGTCATATATCTAGAACAACCACTATCAAAATATATGACAGTAGTAGATTTAGCTTTAAATGCAATGTGGGCTACAAGACAATTTAATGAGAAGAGGATTTGCGGTGGGATGCTTGCGCTTATGTAACCAATTTAAATTTCTTACCAATCTTTTCTAGTCTTTTGAATCATGTGTTTATTTTTGAAAATATGACTGTTAATTCTTAAATAGGTTTTATGCAACTTATTAACGCATTTATATTTCAACTAAAATATACATCTAGGTCTAATATGTCTCTTTCTACCACGGTTATGGCATATAGGAATAAATTTAGAAGTAGATACATAAGATATGTGTGTAGTATATGAAGAGTAGGGATCAAAAGATTTTACAAACACAATTGACTTGAAAATGGTGGTATAGTATTGCTCATCTACATATCCTAGCCTTCACTTGTCTCCAAAAGACTTTCCATAGTCAAGAACTTTATTTAGTTTTTCAACTTTATTAGTTAACCTCTTTACAATTTCACATGATTCTTTGAACTCTTGTATTAATTTTTATTATCTGCACCACTCTTATTATTTTCTTCTTTCAAACATGTAAGACTCAAATTCAAAGTATTATTTTGTTCTTATAGAATATCATTCTCTCTTTTTTAATTTATTGGAAAATCTTTCATTTGTCTCAAGTTTTCATTTAACTTCTTTATTTTTACATTTAAACTAGTATTCTTTTCTATGGCTCTAACATATTTAGAAAATAATTCTTTAAAAAATTTTAACATTATATTTTGAGAGAGAAAAAAAGATTTAAATTCCTCAACATCTAAGCTTACATCATCAATAGGATAATCCATAAAAAATTCCTAGACAACACTAAGTTTATCTAATAACTCACTCTAATACCAATTGAAAGTTTATTTAGTTACAAATCTAATTAGTTAGAAGGGAGTAAAGAGATAATTAATGAAAATATGAAAAATTAAAATTTTTACAAACAACCAAACATGCAATTATTAAAATACGAGACAAAATTAGAAAAAAGAAAATAGTTTATTTGGTTAGAGTTCTACTAAAGTAATAGTTTATTTTGTTTAGAGTTCTGCTAGAGTAATAGTTTATTTTATTTTCCTTTTTTGTGTATTACTAGAGTCACACATAAGAACTTTATGAACTATTCTATAGAATTTTCAACTATAAATAGTTAGGCCTTATACTTGTATAAAGCTTCTTAGAAAAGAATCAATTTATACACATTAAATAAGTTTTCTTCTTTCTTATTTTTTTAATTCCTAATATCTTAGGAATAGTTCTTCTGTCTTCTATTTAGAATTTAAAGTTCTCTTATCCATGATATAGAGGAATATCATTAGGCACGTCTTATTTTAGAGTTGCTAGAGTACTCATCTAAAGATAGATAACATAGTAGACTTATCCTATTCTAGATTTACTATAGTTCTTACCTAGATAATAGTTTTCTTGTATATGTTTCAGAATATAAATATGATAAGCTCTTGCTAGAGAGTGAGTTTGACTAATCTAAACTTTGCTTATATCTTTCTTATTTCCTAAGTTCTTTCTTATTATTGGTACATTCACGCTTCCATCTTGGTTAGTCTAATCTTTTCTCATCTCTTTCTTATTAATTAAGTGCTTTAATATTATTAGTGTATCCGCGCTTCTTATGTCAGATGGTATCAGAGCTAGTTCATGTGAGTGCAATAAAGCATAAGAAAGGTATTCCACGAAAGGAATTTCAAGAATTTAGTTGAGGTTAACCAAGCTAATTTTGATAAACTGTTTGCATTATTGGCATTATTAAACAAAAATATGAATCAAGCTCCTATCCAAAAGGATTATAAAAAACTAAAAAAAAAGATCTTATTCAAGCGAAAAAGATGATCCAAAACAACATTAAATATGAGCCATAAAAAAAGAAAGACTCATCTAAAGCTTTAAAAGTAGAAGAGCAATATTTTAAAAACAAGGATCCTAAGAGAGTTTTGGTCGAAGACAAAAATGATCATATTATTAAGGCCAACAAATCTATGTTATCATATTATTAAGGCCAATAAATCTATGTTATCATATTATTAAGGCTAACAAATTTATGTTAAAGATCATACAAATTTAGAAAGAAGAAATTGAAGAGGAAATCTCTTTACAAGGTGAGTTAGTCCTATGTCTCAAAATTATTTCTGTAAAAGAAGATTCAAATATTATGGCATTTTTATATGTTCCAAAAGTTAAATAATCAAGTGTATTCACTACTTTTAACTACAATCAATTATTTGATGTCAAATCATCATCAAGATACCAAGTCACATTTCTTTATTCCATAACTTACTAAAAATATTAATTTTAAAGGTGAACATATAGACAATATTTAACTAATATTGTTCAAGGAAATAAAACAACAAGAAAAACTAATTTTGAAGATTTATGAATGCTATAAGTATTATCATCCTCATTTGAATAAAATTTGAAGATGAGTTTTAAATAAAAAGAGGGGAATAACATGAGACAAGATTAGAAAAAAAAGTTATTTATTTTGTTTAGAGTTCTTTTCTTACTCTTATTCCTAATTTTTAGGAATAATTATTCTTTCTTCCATTTGGAAGTTGAAGTCCTCTTATTCGTGAGTTAGAGGAATATCTTTAGGCTAGTCCTACTCTAGAGTTGCTAGAGTGCTTGTCTAAAGATAGATGACATAGCTAGGCTTATCCTATTCTATATTTGTTAGAGTACTTGCCTAGATAATAGTTTCATTGTGTTTGTTTTATAACACAAATACGAGGGCCTCTTGCTAGAGAGTGAGTCTGGAAAGTCTAAACTTTGCTCATCTCTTTCTTATTTCCTAAGTGCTTCCATATTATTGGTATATTTTCACTCACATCCTACATCAAAACACGTGTAAATAAAATAATATGAAAAAATAAAATAGTACTCGAGATTTTTAGATGGAAACAACCTATGTCACAATAATGATTTAAGAAGAAAACACTAGTCCACCAGACCACCTGACCATCAACTATGAAAATATGTTCGATTATAAGGCTATGACTCAAACTATCCACCAAAGTAATGCCCATAAGTGACATACTTATAAGCCTATACTTTCTTTCACAATCTCTACAAGTAAGGTGTTCGGATCCTAACCAACGTTTTGATAAACTTAAATCATACGAGTTATCGAACCCGTTTAGCTGGCACTTAAAACATTAGCATAAAAATACAAATGCAATATGTGTCCTAGATTGGATTAAATAATGAAAAATCCTAGCAAGATGATTTAGTATAATGAAGATAAATCAAAATCACTAGTAACCCTAGAATATATGTTAAAAGAAAATAACTCAAATATTGTAGGCTTGTTAATCTATCAAATAAAATAAAAAAATGTTTGATAAATTAACTAATGAAAAATGCATAACATAAAGGTTTTTGCAAAACAGATTTAGAGACAAAGCTTAGAATACAAAAGTTGATTCAAATGTGGTTGAGAAAATTGTAAACCATAGGTTTGCTTCAATAGAATATGTTGAAGCCCTAGGCCAAAGGCTTATTACAATTATGTCCTTAAAAACATCTAAAAAAAGCTTTAAAAAGTAAGGACAATATAATAATGAAACAAATTGGCTCAAGTAAAATTAGGTTAAAATTGAAGACTTGATCGCTTGATTGATCAAGCCAAAAAGTTCAACCAAGCTAGGGTAATAAAAAATTAAATTATAATACAGGTAGATCTATCTACTTAATTTTGCACTAGATCGATCGAACATTAATACCTCAATCAATTTGTCTCAATTGAAAATTAATTCAAAAACTTTTTAATCAAGATAGATTAATTCTCGATCGATCTTCTCACCTCGATCAATCAAGTGACCTATATGTAAAATGTTCTTATGTATCTAATATGAAATTTAACGTGTATAAAAAAGAGATATATACCTGAGATGTGTTCATTGAAGCTCGATAATCTCTTTGACTTGAAAAAATATTATTGAAAGACTCACTTAGAAACTAAAATTATACTTAAATGTCTTCTTCACGAATAACACCAATATTCTAAAACCTTACAGTTATCCATACACTATGGTCATAATTGCAACTTAAAAGATGTCTATTATTAGGTATATTTTTATCGTTATTCATAATTATAATTAAGTAAAGATTTAGGAATATTTATAATTAATCTATACGTTATTAACATAAAAAGTAATCAACCTACGGCTAATTTGAGAGGATTTGATTTCTATTCAAGGCTGTATTCAATCATTGCTTAGACCAGTCCAACTAGCACTTTCAAGGAATTCAGTTCTCTTCAGTATAATATTAACTCTTGAGGATATTTGGGGTATTTATTCTTCGAAGTCAATGCAACACATGCTGATCATCTGAAACTTTCCTCAATCTTCAAATGGCTCATTTTTACGAGTTCAATCTCTCAAGTACTATTTTATATATATCAAGATTCGAGGGCGAATATTCAATTATTGTTTGATTGTTGTTTAATCTTGTTTAAGCATCGTTTAGGAAAGTTTTATTGCCTGTTCTGTTATTTCTTATTTTGTTGTTTGGTATGATGTGTCTAGCTGGCCTCAAAATTTTGGGTAATATAAATAGGAAATTAAGTAGTATTTGTAAGAATGGTAGTTAATGAATGATATCTTTTGAAAGCTATTGTCTGTTACTTTCCTTTTATTTATCTATAGATTGGATTGAAGTCATCCATTTCCATCCAAGAGTTCACAAGCTCTTGATTGCTAATACGCCACTTCAGTTGTACACCAGAATGAGCTTACACTGTGGCCTTATAATTTGAGTTAATGTCTCTTACATTTGTCACCTTTCTTGTTATAGTTACTGTACATTTAATTTTGAGGTTAGGAATAGCTATACAAGGTAGGTTAAGGTTAAGGCCAAGCTGAGTCAAAGTACTTGATCTAGGGCAACTGATTTTTGTTTCTGTGGTATTTGAAATTGAAGTTGTCAAAGAACTTGATCTAAGGCATCATTTGAACAGCATCAGGGAGCTGTAAAAAAACTTATAAATACTTGCAATAGCTTGTGCTTGTGCTTGAGGTTCAGTTAATCTTGCATCAAACCCAAAAAAATCATGTTTGTAGCTGTAAAGAATGCACTTGTGTGCTCTTTGCTTCATTTATACAAACACCATATAAAAAATCATGTTTTGGTTAACTGTTCTTATATGCTGCATTAAATTTGTATCGACATATTCAAATTTAAACACTAAAGAAGCAATAAGCTTAATAATAAATGTACCTTCCGAGGACTTTGGATAACAAGTCAAGGATATATGTAATATCTAGTTTATCATGCTTTTTTGCTCCCAAATAAACAATATATATCTATAACAGTTTATATAAACTTCCCTTAATTTTCTGTTCTTTTCTATAAAAATTTAAAATGCACAAAGAGAGGGCAAAAATTTAAAGCAAGAATCGGCATTCTTGAGGTTCAAACACAGCTTGTTTAAAGTATTGAGAGATCAACCAAGAGATATAGAGATTGTGTTGAAGTAAAACAGAGCAATGATAACCAAAATCAAAATTTTCATTCTCGCATAAAGTGAAAAGGCGAATGCAAAAAGTTGTTTTAAAATTTATTGTAACTTGGTCAGGAACATTTTTTATCACCAATTAATTAAAGGTAAATGTTAGAATATATCAAAATAGTTTGTAATGTGTATGGCTATAACACTTTATATATTTGTTAGAGCTATTTGTGTAAGTTTGTTAGTTAGCTAAAACGGTTAGTATCGATAGTCAAATAAAATAGTGCATATAGTTAGTTAAAAGACTGTAGTATATAAACACATTTTGTGATACATTCAAGACTTAAAGAATTCAGTTTACACTCTCACTTATATTATTTCACTATTCTTTTCCTCCCCATCTTTACTTTCTTTAAGATTTATATGATATCAAAGTATTTTAAGATCCTCCTGATAAACGTTTGAAAAATACTCATATTTTGTGATTTTATTATCCTTAATTATAATACATAAATTTAATTATAACATGTTTATACCATTATTTATGCAAATCTATCTATTCAAAATCACGGGTATGTTTTGTTATATTTAAAATGTTTTTGGCTTCAAAATAGATAAATTTATCAAAACACAAAGAACAACACTTGGAACATTTATTTTGCACCCTTGGAGTTCAAAATATTAAGACATGTAATTCTTACATTATGAACCAACCATTTTGTAAGGTGTACAAAGAAAATTTCAAGAAAAGTAAAACGCGTGCATCGCACACAGTTTGGAATGAATTACTTGACACATTGAGTTTTTTGTGCTACAAGTTGAATATGTTTTACCACGGCAAGATCCTTTTGGGTTGAATTTGTGCAAAGTTGATCGAACGTTGTGTTGTGGCGGTGAATATTATGTTGTGTCATGGTGCACAACATAAAATTGGATCGAAATTCTCGAAACACAAGTTTTCGCTATAAATAAACCTATACATTAAGCCTTACATAATAATGTAGAACTTAGTTTGGATTAGGTTTTAGTTTTTATTTTTCACACAATTTAGATTAAACAAGAGCAAATAAGAGAAAAAATTAGGTAGATTTTTTGGATGAAGAAAGAAAAGAAGATTCTTAAAAATTGAAGATCACTTTGAAAATCAAGATCACAAATTTAGAGCAGGACACATCATCCATCCATCGTTGATATTGAGATCTAATTTGTATTTATATATTTTTAGATTATTCTTTTTGTATTTCTTAAATTTGTTGATTTTAATATAATGATCATGTAATTAATTTTAAGTATGTTTGGCTGATTATTATAATGAAAATTTTTTATTACTATGTTTGTGTAGATTATTTTGGTGAAATTTTTTAATATTTAATAAATATAGATTATTTCTTTATTCAAGATTCGCTACAAAATTTATATGTTTAAATTATTGACAATTTATTTTTCATAATAGAATTAAAATATGAGAATTAGTTTTCAAATACATCATTTAGATTTAATTTGGACATCTTAAATAGAAATTTAAATTGTTGATATGACCAAAGACACTGAATTACATGGTTTGTTATTCCTTAGACATTTGGCATAATTTAGTCTATTAATTAATGATCTTGACTGAAGGCATTAATTGGTTTGATTACTAAAGAAGAATGATCTTAATTGAATGCATTTTTCATATATAAAATAAAAAATCAATAATTTGAATTTAAACTTAATTAACCTAAATATTTCTATATAAATGTGGTTAACTAGCTAAATATTCTTATTGATTCTTCATTGATTATAAATTCTATATTTGTCTTGAATTTGTTTAATTAAAATATTTATTTAGTTGTCTTTAATTATTTTATCAATAGTTTAGTATTTTCAAAACCCAATCATTGTAATAGAATTAATGTTTAGATTTTATTTATTTATTTAAGTTTTTAAGAAATTTGAAGAATTATCTAAATCCATATAGTTTCTCTTGAGATCGACCTTAAGAGTATATTTATCGTTTATTATAAGTGATTTGTGCACTTACGAGCTAATTTATAGATACAAAATTTGTGCATCATCTTCACAAAACTGTCAATAATGGGTTCCAACTCTATGTATAAAGATGTTGTGTTCTCTATTATACTTGTTAATTCACTAACAATCAATCCTGCGATTCATAATGATGGTCTTGGCATTGAAAATTTGTAAAATCAGTTAGCAAGGCCAATTAGTGATGAGATTCACGGGAATGTGAATAATGTTCCTTTATCTTCTACAAGATCTTCTCATTTTACAAAGTCTTAAATTAATTATTTAATTGACTAGATCGATCGAGTAATTAATAGTTAATTGACCAAGCACTAGATTAATCAATTTATTAATTAGATCGATCAACCTTGGTTTAAAATTAATTATTTATTATATTGGATTGATCAAGAATTGATTGGATCGATTGAATTATATACTTGATCGATCAAGAGTATGTTAGATCGATCGAGCAGTTAGGGCTTTGATTTAAAAACTTATTTCTAACTCTAATTGAATTGACTTTTTACTATATTGTCATTTTTTTAAAACTCTTTTAACTAATTTCATGAACATTATAGTAATTTTACTTTGACATAGTGCTTCAAAATATTCTATATATACAAACCTAATCACATAACTTTAATCAACCACATAAGAGCATTCTTCTTTTTATCTTAATCTCTTTCATATTGTTTTGCAAAGACTATTCAAGTAGGTTTTTTCATTGTTTTAATTTATCAAATATTTGTGGGTGTGTTTGATGAATTAATAAGCCTATAATATTTGTGATATTGTGCTTTAAGTTTATTATTCTAGGATTGCTAGTTGATTTTGATTTATTTGATATATTTATTAAATCATCTAGTTAGGATTTTTTATTATTGAATATGCTCTAGGACAAACATTTGCACTTGTCTTATTGTGCTAATGTTTCAGATAATGGTTGAATGTATTCGATTGCTTGTGTGACTCAAATTTTTGAACACCTTTCTTGTTAAGGCTATGATGAAAAGAGTGACTTGTAATTAGATTACTTGAGGGCTTTATCTTGGTGGTAGTATAAGATTTGACCTTATAATTGGACCTTATTTTTCATAATGGATGGTTAGGAGGTTCGATGGACAAATGGTTTTCCTTTTAGATCATTATTGTGGTCTAGATTGTTTCTACCTAAAAATCTCATGTGTTAATTTATATTTCTACATTACTTTATTTAGATGTGATTACATGCTTGGTCGTTTGTAAAAAAATTAATTTATCATAATTCCATGGATTATTTATTCACTCCCTCTAGCTAATTAGGTCCATAACTAAAAAAGAAACTTTAAATTGGCATCATAGTAGATCACTAGATACACTTAGTGCACCTAGGACAATGTTATGGATCATTTAAGAGAGGGTTTATCTAAACATGACCTTACTTTGATGGGTCTAATTGCCCATATTTAAAGGTTCATATGAAAGCTTCTCTACTATCTATAATAGGTGTGTCTAAAACTCTGTGTTTTATGGTTGAGATCTACCTACAGTTACCAAAGATGATATAGTAAATCTTAAACATAGGAATGAATAGACCAATCAAGATAAAACTAATAGCAACTAGAATAAAAAATGTATTAATGCTATTTTTAGTGTTGTGTCTATTAATAAGTTTCATTGTATTTCTAATGTTGATACTACTATGTATGCTTGGGATATTTTAGAGGTTGTCCATGAGAGCATCTCACTAGTTAAACAAACTAAAATTTGCATGCTTGATAATCAATTTGAAAATCTTAAAATGAAAGAAGATGAAACTTTCTCCAATTTTATATTAGATTATGTGATATGACTAACACCTCTACCAATCTTGGAGAGGAAATTGATAACTTTAGGATAGTTCAAAAGATTTTTTGCTCATTATTAGATCACTTCTATGCAAGAAACACTGCCATTGATGAAAGCAATGATGTGGACACCATGAAAATAGAGAAACTTATTAGCTCACTTCAAGCCTTTGAGATGAGTTTTCGTAAACCCTTAAAGAACAAAGGGATTACTTTCAAAAATACCACGGAAAATGATGGTGATAATGACAATAATGAAGAATTAAAACTCTTAGCCAAAAGCCTCAATAAACTCTTCAATCAAAACAATTCACAAAGTAACTGGAAACAAAATTGTTCAAGGGATTAGAATCTAAAAAAACTCAAACTTGTGAGTTCTGAAGGTAAGAAATCTAACCCACTAGATCTCAATGTTTTGGTCATATTGCAGCTAACTATGCAAACAAGAAGAACAAAATTGAATGAGCTTTCAATGCTACAATTACTTACTCTAAAAATGATGACGACAATCCAATCGAATCAAAAAATTATGCCAATAACTATTTGGCATTTACTGCAACTGCTAGTGGATATTTTAGTAAGTTTGACATTAATTCAGATGATAAGGAAAGTGATGTTGAATTTCTACTCAATAAATTTAATATCACTAGTATTAAAGAACTATTCATAGATTATCTTAGATAAAAAAAAGAGAGAAATATAGGTTGCTTTAGAAATAACTACACTAAATGATAAATTAAAATCATATGAAATAAATTCCTCAGTATTGAAAAAGAAAAAAACCTAATTTTCTGAGTGTATTAAACATCTGAATTCGAGTCTTATTAGCTTAGAATAAGAAAAAGAAGTATGGTGTAGGAACTTGAATAATTCAAGGAAGTTGTAAAAACATTGGAGTTAAAAGACTAAACAAAATTCTGGATTATGAAAAACCTGTTGGAAACAAGAGAGGACTAGGCTATGTAGATAAGAATTGTACACCATCATTTTCATAAAGAACTGAGTTTGTAAAACCTTCCAACTCTTCTTTGCTTCACAGGCTACACATACATCTTCAACATCAAAAATCACATTTGTAAAGTCTTATAGCCCTACTCCTAATGTTACTCATTATACACAAAGAACAGTTGCATATAATTGAAAAATCTATTTGTAAAGTCTTATAGCCCTACTCCTAATGTTATTCATTATACACAAAGAACAGTTGCATGTAATTGAAAAAGTTTATGCTTGTCTATCATCATTGTGATAGGAAAGGTCATATTAGGCCCAAGTGTAGATGTTTGATAAATGCTTATAGATTTAATAATAATTTTCATGCTTCACATAGTAATATTTATAACCATCATACATTTATGCATGTTGCATCATATTATAGGATGAATGCAAATTATAATAACATGTTCAAAAATTCCACTAGAAAGCATGAAGTTATTGGTTCAAAAAAACATGTCAAATTCAACACTTGTAATTCTAGGACTAATTACCATCATCCTAACATGCATGCTGCATTTTCATTTAGGATGAATGAAAAATCTAAAGTTAAGTCAAGAATATGTCAATGAAAACAAAGGTAATTGGTTTCCAACCTAAAGATATAAAGAAACTAAAACTCAAGAAAGTTTGAGTTAAGAAAGATTATCTCTTTTTGGTCACTTGACCTTCATTTATTGTTCACCTAGATACTTTTGTTTGAGTACTTAATTGACCCAAGACAAACATCTTAAGTTTTTTTTCTTTTTCTTTTATTTTTATTGATGTTTCTTTAGTCTAAAAAAAGAAAAGAAAAACTAAAAAAATGAGGGAATTAAACATGCTTGAACATTGATAGTATCATTATATACTTCATTCATATTTATTTTGATTGGCTATACATTATAAAAATTGATATTTTGACTTGTGTATTTATATATTTCACATCTGGTGGTTGATATTGACATGAACCTACTCACACGCTTACTAAACACACACACACACACACACACACACACATATATATATATATATATCATGTTTGAAGTTTATAATTGATTTTGTGAGATTTTAGGGAATGAACTAACCTTGACTGCAAAATTATTTTTAAATCTATCTTTCATTTAGTTTTTAGAGACTTATCTACTGTGATGTGTAAAACTACCATAGTGAGCAGAGAGAGGTACCTCACAACTAGTGTGAAAGTCATCATACTAGGTTTTTGGTTCGTACATATTTCCTTAAAAAACAATAATAATATTAAAGAAAAAAGAAAAATATAAAAGATTTTTCTTGCACAAAAAGAAAGAACCATAAATAGTTATATAAAAAGAAAATAAATAAACAATCCCTCCTACAAAAAGAATTAATTTAATAAGGGAATGCAAAAAAAAAAATAGATTGACGTTCTTTCTTAGTAAGTAAATTTTATTTTTTGCAAGTATGAATTCAACTATATTTTTTTTATGATAGGTGATACTCCTTTTAAATCCTTCACAACTAATCATAAATAGACTAATTGACATGTTGATATTGTTTCAATATTTATCTCAGTTTTGGTGACTCTTGATATGTGTCACTATCTGTGTTAGTATATTCGTATGACTTGTCTACATATATTTATGTGGTCAATGGATAATCACACTTTGAATAAAATAATTTCATTATTTGTGTGTATTGTTGTTGTCAGATTAAGCTAAATCTACTACCATTAATTCAAAAAAATTATATATATATATATATATATCAATTTTTATAAATTTTTGTTTTTTTCTAATTTATTTAAAGGAGTCGTAGAACTTAGGGGGAATTTATTCTTTTTTAGAAAAATATTGTTCTTAGCACTCTATTTTGATTGTTTTGAGCTTTTCAAAATGTGTATTCCTTTTTTCAGTAATTTAATACATTGTTTCCTTTTTCAATCTATTGTTGTTACTTCCTAATTATATTGTTTATTTATATGACAAAAAGAGGGGAGAAAAATTAAAACTTTATTTGAAAATCTATAAAAAGGGGAAGAATTGTCTTGAGAATTAACTTTCAAAAATATTAATTGGAAATATTATATGTAGGTGGAGTTATGCTTTTAATTCCTATACGAAGATTACTCATACTTATGAATATTCTTCACTTTTTTTGTTGTTATATGTATTGAACTAATGAACTAATGAACTATGAGTCTTTCAGGACAAGTTGTTTGGTTTTTTTTTCTTTTTCAGTGTACATCTGAGCTTTCAAGAGTCAAGTGAAGATGGTTTTATCATATCAAAGGATAATACCACTATGTAAAAATATATTTTTCCTATGAGAGTTATGTAGTGATAGAGAGGTTTTGTCACATGTATATACCAAAAAGGGAGATTGTAAGGTCTATATGAGTGTTGGCAATATTCGTGAACAAAATATACAAATATAATTTTAGTTTCTAGATGTTTCCTTTAAGAATATTTTGAAGCCAAAGAAACTATGGAGCTCCAATAATCATAAGTTAGATATGTCTCTATTTTTATGTATATTAGATTTTATATTAAACACATATGAATATTTTGAGATTAGACTACTCGATCGATAGAAACATCTCTAAATCAATCGAGCTATGTAAATCGATCGAGAATTAATCTACTCAGTTTAAGAAGTCATGAATTAATTATTTAATTGACAATATTGATCGAGTAATTAATAGTTGACTGGTTCAAAATTAATTATTTATTACACTAGATAGATAAAGAATTGACTGGATCGATCGAACTATGTACTCAATTGATCGAGAATATGTTGGATCTATCGAGCGGTTCGGACTTTGATTTTAAAACCTATTTTTGACTTTAAATGAATTGACTTTTTACTATATTGTCATTTTTTTTAAAATTTTTTTAACTGGTTTTATGAATAATATAGTAATTTTATTTTGACTTAGTGCTTTAAAATATTTTATATATACAAACCTAAGCACACAACCTTGATAAACCATATAAGAACATTTTTCTCTTCATTTTAATCTTTCTCATATTATTTTACAAAAACTATTCAAGTAGGCTTTTTTATTAAGTTAATTTATCAAACATTTGTGGTTGTATTTGATGGATTAACAAGCCTACAATATTTGTGATATTGTGCTTTAAACTGATTTTTCTAAGGTTGCAAGTTGATTTTGATTTATGTGATATATTTATTATTGAATCTACTCTAACACACACATTTACATTTGTGTTGTTTTGCTAATGTTTCAGATACTGGTTGAACAATCGATTGCTTCTATGACTAAGGTTATCAGAATGTTGGTCTAGATTCAAACACTTTTCTTGTCCAGGCTATGATGAAAGTAGTGACTTGGTAGTAGATTACTTAGGGGCTTTATATTGGTGGGTTGTATAAGATTTGGCCTTACAATTGTATGATGAATTGGTGGTTTTCCTCTTATAATATTGGTTTAATTTTGGTTGTTTCCACCTAAAAATCTCGTGTGTTGACTTACACTTCTGCATTATTTTATTTATATGTGATTACATACCAGGACATCTACGAAAATTTTAATTTTACACAATTTTGTTGATTATCTATTTACCCCCTCTAGCTAATTAGACCCGTAATTAAAAAAAAACTTTCACTCTTAAGAATCTTTCTAAAGATTGAGTTTTTGTTAATCCTATAAAATAATAAATATCACAAACTTCCTTTCACTTCATCACATGTTAGAAGTTCTTCTTTGTTTACCTTATTGTATTTGAACTCATAGATCTCTCCTAAACTGTCTTATAATAATGAAAAATATTTTGTTTCTATTATTGATGATCATAGTAAATGTGTATGGACTTTTCTATAAAGACTAAAGATCAAACCTCTAATATTTTTTTTTATTTTAAAGCTATGATTAAGAAATAATTTTTAATTTATTTTATGTTTTTTAAAGATGGTGGATTTATATTGTGTTTGGTTTAAATAGCTTTATTTTTGATAAATTAATCAATTTTTTGTAAGTAGCAATAACTCGTTTAAAAACTCATGGTTTTATATTAAACTATCCAATAAAAAAACAAAAATACCCTCATTTGATCACTTTAGTAAAATGGAACACTAAATCTCGATTTGAGACCTCACTAGAGCTCCAGTGAAGTTGTTGACAACCATTGTCAATGATCCACTTAGATCTTCGATAATCTTGTCAGGGGAAATTTTTATATATTACATATAGAGATAGAGATGATTGTTAAAAGTTATATCGAGTAGTTTGCCAAAACTTCAGTTTGTCATGAGATTGTTACATAGTACCAATCTTTTTCCAAATTCAATTAAATGTTTCTAACTTTCAATTCATTCACTCTATAATATTTAATTAATTAATAATTAACATCAATCTTTGATATATAATAAATAATGTATCATCTAGGCATAAAATTGGAATTCATAGTAAGTATTTTAATATGTTACAATTTTATGATATTATAATTTGAAAATTTAAACAAATATATATTGTATTTTAATATTTTTATTTCTTTATAAAAGTTAATAAATGGTAATATTTTTATATTTTCTCTTCGGACATAAAAGTCCTAGAATTGTCCTATGTAATTAGTTATGATTAATTATTGATCACATAATTATTTTAATATTTTATCTCTATTTATTTTTAAAAAATCAAAAAAAAATATTTTTTATCCACATAATTATTCTCTTTCATATTTAATATTTTAAAGAAAAATATCAAATACATATTTAATTTGACTAAATGTATTAGAGGGTGTAATTTTAAAAAAATCAATTTGAGGTCAAATCAAAATATACTAAATAACTTTTTTCATTTTATTTCTTCTGCTTATGTTAGAAAAGTAGTGTTTTTTTAAATATATTATTATTCTTTTACATTGATAACTTATTAAGAAAAAATAGTAATAATATTCCATTGTTTATAATTAAAATGTATAAACTTTTAGTTGAGGTATTATATTTCTTCAAATTATTGAAAATTGAGTTAGAAGTCCAAAATTTTAAAAGATATCATAAATGAATTACGTTCTAATTATTGAAAATTGAGTTAGAAGTCCAAAATTTTAAAAGATATCATAAATGGATTATGTTAACATACATGTGCATATTGTTTTAGTTATAATGCATTCCCTAAATCAATTAAAATTTTAAAAAATAAACTTGGATGGTTGAAAAGCATAAAAAATGATTTAAGAACACATAAAAACTAAAAAAATATCCATGTTCACATGCTCTATTTTTAACATTTTTTTAATTTAAACTTTTAATCTATTTTTTAATAATTAGTAAACTTATGGTATCTTAGTCAAAAATTAGTGGATTTTTATATATTTTGGTTATAATTAGTGAAACATTGCAACCATTCATCCATTTATTAATTTCAAATATTACTTAATATTTTAATTTTATAAAATATGAATGAAGTGTTTAAATTATATTAGAAGGCTAATGTTAATATAAGAATGATTTTTAAAATTATTTGCACCTTGACAACAATGATTTTTGTTCTTAGCTATACTCAATAATTTTTAAAAATAATTGTATAACAATTCATTATTGTTTTAAGTTATTAAAAAAAATTTAATAATGATTTGGAAATAGATTTCTAGAATTGTTTTAGTGGCTAAACAAGATTTGGTATTTTAAAAGTATTCATGTTATTACATTGGTATTTATTTTTTCTCGTATTATTAAAAAGTTTCATTTTAGTACCCAAATCCTTTCTAGTACATTTTTTTGTAAAAATATACAATAATTTTATTTTTTGGTCTATAAAATATAAAATGTATAACACGTGCCCTTAATAATGAGATGCACTCAATAATGAGAGATAATTTGGAGTTATATATATATAATTTGGAGTTAAAGATATGAATCTATTTGGTAATTTGTTTGATATGAAATGTGAGAAATGTAATGTGATAGCTTAAAATTTATTAAACAGAGTTGTTCAATTAAATTTGTTAATTTTTCATAGCCGAATAGGTACACTGAAATTAGAACAACGAGTTTTATTAAATTTAAATATCCACATGCAAATACTAACTGGGGATACTTTGTTCACCATTATTTAGTAGTTTCTAATATTTTTAGCTCGTATAATATCAAAGATATGCATTTGAATATTCAGCTCTAATCACACGTACAGCTATTGGACTCCTCACAACATGCTTACCATCTGTCCATGTTAGACTTCCAAACCTGTAATAACCATGCTGTTTTTGAGCCGAGAAAAAGCTTACTTTGAAGGAGAGTGTAGGTGTTTTTGAATTGAAACTTAATATTTGAGGTTGAACCGTAACTTTTATGCCTGGAGGAGCTTGCACAAGTGCCTTGTACACTGAATTAATATCTCCCACATTTGTCACATTTCTTGTTACTGTTACTGTCTGTGCCGTTTTAAGGTTTGGAATTGAGAATGAAGGGAGGTTAAAGTTAAGCCCAACAGGGCTTTCTTCATTGCAATTGACTTTGGTGTCGGCCAGGTCAGAAGCTTCGGCACTGTCATAACCTAAGGAGCATATATACTGACTGAAATCCTCTGATTTACTATCGTAAATGAGCCCTGGATTTGCTGCTTGGTTGGGGTTGACGTGCCCACCACCTATGTCAAAAGGGTCTGCTGGTTTGGGAGATTTGGTCTCTGCAATAATGTATGTTCCATCTGTTCCAGTTTGGGAAGCTGGATTTTGTAGTAAATGTTAGATGATTTGGTATAGCTTCTTCTTTTTACTAACATATTGGTGGTATGATATTCAATTAGAAATTTTTGTTTCGACTCACCACTTGTGACAAGAGCAGATCTTATTGCTGCTGGAGACCAATGTGGATGCACTGATTTGAGAAGAGCTACTATCCCTGAAACATGAGGGCATGACATGGAAGTTCCTGTATCAGGTTTGTACTGCACTGATTCTCCAATAGGTGTTGGCCATGCAGCTATAATATTCACCCCTGGGGCAGTTATGTCTGGCTGTATCCATCGGCCAAGGAATGGCATATCAGGTAATAAGTAGTGACATTATTAATGAGAAAGATAAAAGAAATGGATCCATTTTTTGTTGTAACAGTGTTTAAATTTTATGACGAATGATTAACTTCAACAAATTAACAATTCTGTTTCTTGGTTATACCTTTAATACTGCAGGGGCCAGGGCACTTGGTCCTCTGGAAGAAAAGGATGCAATGCGAGGGGACAACCATACCCCAGTCACAGTCGTTGGAGAACCCAGCTTTGCAATAGGAGACCTTCACAATGCATGGACAAAGTTAACACTAAAAAGGGAATTTGAGTAAGCATTTATGTTCTGTTTCACATATATTACCTTGCGCTGTTTACATAGTTAAGAATTTCTGTTCCCACTTCGTAATCTACTTGAGCATTTGGAATACCGAGTTCAATATCTACATCTTCATGGTACATGGCAATTATGATACCTCGGATTCCTTGTTTCTTCTCCGAAATTGATGTAGAATCTGTGTCCTCTGAGTTACTTTGTCCACCTTTTAAGAAACATAATACTATTTTCCCTGCTATTAATGTTGCATTTAAATGTGCACAACTGCAAGGAAGAAAGGAGATAGTTCATCACTGTAACATAGGTGGAATATAAAATTGGGTATCAGCCAGGAGTAGTGAAAGATGTGATGGCTTACCTTTCAGCCAAAAAAATTGGAGCAAAGTCACTGCTTCCCGCAGGATATGTTTTGCCCTGCAGTAAAGAAAATCAATATTCTACTAATTCTGAGTCGATTCAAATTCTCTTCTCTTTCTTCCGATGTTATTCACAGTGAATTTAGCTTACCCAAAGAGTACGGTTATTCCCAAGCGTAATGGATATAGGAAACGCCCTGTCTACTGTGCTGGCTGCTACATTTATTATCCATGGGGCAGTATTTGAGATGGTTCGTGAATTAGGACCTCTATTTCCAGCTGAGCATACAACTGTAATCCCATTTGTAGTTGCATGGTAGGATCCCAATACAACTGCATGCTCTTCGGGATTAAGAATGGGAATCCCGCCACCAAGTGATAGTGACAAGATGTGCACTCCATCTTGTATGGCTTTGTCAAAAGCTTGTAGAATATCAGCTCCAGTACAGCTTCCAGCAAGCCAGCAAGCCTTGTAAATTGCTAAATGGGCTCGAGGGGCTCCTCCTCTAGCTAGTCCTGGAGCCAGTCCTTTATAGTTTGCATTTTTCACAAAGTTTCCAGCTGCTGTTGAGGCTGTATGAGTTCCATGACCATTTTTATCCCTGGCTGACATGTACTCCCTGCCTTTCATCTGGTCCATGGTTTTATTGGATGCGTCTAGATATCCTTTAATGAACCACCGAGCACCAATAATTTTCTTGTTGCAATTTGTGGAGTTAAAATACTCTCCCTTTTGACAAACTCCCTTCCAGCTTTTCGGAACTGGATCCATGCCTTCATCTCTGAAACTCTTGGACTCAGGCCAAACTCCTATTACAGGTTTATATTTAGTTATGCTTGATTACAACTATTATAAAGTCTTATTTGGACCATTGTATGAGAGAATGAATGCTTACCTGTATCTATCACACCAATGATAGTTCCTTTACCAGAATTCTTTGTCAAAAGAGAATCTTGAGAAAGGTGATTTACACCAAGGAAGTCCCAACTTCTAGTGGTATGTAGCTTGTAAATATGATTTGGTAATACTCGCAACACTTCAGGTAACTCTTGCAATTTTCAGAGGATAACTAATTAACTATAAGAGCTGTTAAATGGATATCACTCTAAAAGAATGCAGAGTAAGCATATGAGAGGAATATGCATGTGAAAAAAATTATGAATAAGAAAATTTCAAAATAAATTAGTTACTGAATGTAAAGTAATTTATATTATTAAGAATGTAATAGCTTTGAAAACTTTAATCTTATAATTTCAACTAATAACATTTTGTATTTTCTCTTATAAATTTTTTCCATAATCTATATTCAAATAATAAATTAATAGTATAAATAAATTAAACTTTAATCATACATATTTCATAACCATAATTAATTATATTTTTATAAATAATTAAAATTTTAAAAAATATCAAAAGATGTAACATATATATATATAACTGTAGATTATGAGTGATTAATAATTTCTATACATTTTAACCACGTTTTTATATTTTAAAATTTATTCAAAAATATATTTAATTTAAAAAATTAAATGTTTACGTAATTATTATTTTATTACTTTATTTAAAATAAAGAAGTAATTTTCATTTTTAACTATTTAGCACATGAATATAAGTAAAATATAAAATATAAAAATATGAATAAATAAAATTTAATCTAATAATTCCATGTATTGTGCATTTGTTTTTTATGTGTGTATATATAAAAAATAATATTAATATATGTTTTATTTCAATTAAACATGATTTCGATATTATAATAATTATTTTAATTTTACGCCTTATCAGTTAGTTTACTTTTGAAAAACATTATTAAATTTTTTTATGATAATTATAATTATAATTATTTATAATTAAAACACTTATTTTAAATCTTGGTTGACTTTAAAGATTAAAAATTAAATTAAGAATTTATTATTAAAAATAGGTTATGAATTTGATACTATAAAAATTAACGAGAATGTTTGAAACAAAAAAATTAAATATGCAATGAATTTGATACTATAAAAATTAACGAGAATGTTTGAAACAAAAAAATTAAATATGCAAATCAAGACCTCAATAGCTGAGAGCATCGAGACAAATGCACCTAAATATTGTTTACTAGTGTTAGTTAAAATATTTTAGTTTATTTGTTATTTTTTATAATAATTTAATCTTTTTATCATGAAAAAGTTACATATAAGAATAATTAATTAAATTTAATTATTTTATTTTATTTTTTTTATTAATTACTATATATTATTAAAAAGAATTTATAAAACTAATATTTTAATAATAGTTGAAATAATATAACAAAAAGTAAAAATAAAATAAAAAATTAATCATTTATCATTTTATCATTACTTTTTCAAAATAAAAGAAAAATGTTATAAAAAATAACAAAATAATTAAACTGTTATTTTTGACATAATATTTTTAAAAATATCAATTATTTTGTGATAGATAAAAATTACATATTTGTAAATTATAGGATAGTAGGGTTAAATTAGTAATTTCTTTCAAAAATAAAAACTCACTTTTATTATAGTAGTAAATTAACCTTTAATATTTTATAAAAGATAAAAATGACATATTTGTAAATTATGGGATAGGTAAGATTAAATTAGTAATTTTCTTTATAATAGATATATATTATAATTATAATATTAATATGGGAACCAAATCAACATGAAGTTCCTAATATTCAATCACAATGCTTCATACTAATTTTGTAATCACATCCAACATGCTTGAAAAGATTTGAAAACTGAATAATAACATGGTAACTAAATTCGAAAAATCCACATATATACACCGAGAATATGTATACAAATATAAAGGCAAAGCTAAGCAAAATGAAATTGAGCTTTTGCCAAAAACTGCATTTTTTTATTTTTATCTATTTTTTTAAAAAGTTTATTTAAAAAAAGTGTTTCAAAAAATTTTAATATTAAAACCTTCTTTTAAAAAATAGAAAAAATAATTTTAAATAAAAGTAATCCATTCCAATATATATATATATATATATATATTTACATCTTAATACATATATTAGAGGACAAAGTCAAAACATTTACATGATAAATAATTTAATCAATAACAGAAGAAGAAATAAATTTACATCTTAATACATATATTAGAGGCCAAAGTCAAAACATTTACATGATAAATAATTTAATCAATAAGAGAAGAAGAAATCAATACATAAGATAAAATTCCACCGTATTGATTATACATTATACAAATAATTAGCCATAGACAGACATGTCCATGCATTCGGCATATGATCTGAAGGTACCCTCTTGTTGGAATATTATGGATCAAAATTCTCAAAATTCAAGAACACTCAAGAATAATTTTTCAGAAACATTAAAAAATTCTAAAATTTTGTTTATGATTTCTTTTTTAACTTGATTATTATATTGTTACTGAGAGGTATTTATAGAAATAACAAATAAATCTAAGTCATACAATATAAACCTACCAAAACAATCTAAACCATACACTTATCTTCTTACCTAACCCATTGATTTTCTTCTTCCCACCAACCATGAACTGTATCTTTATCAATCCAGATCATCACCATAGAAGCTTCCATGAGCTGGACTTCAAATGGGCTAGAATATTTCAAAGTTTGTTTTTGATTTTTTTGGGCTTGTAAACAAGTTTACAAACCAACACTCCCCCTTAAACTTGTTTTATGATGCCGAGTAAATTTCTCAATCTGACAAAGTCTTCTTGCTTGAGCGGTTTAGTGAAGATGTCAGCAATTTGATCTTGTGATTTTACATACTCGAGTTGTACATCCTTTCTTGTGATGCACTCCCTGATGTAATGATATCGAGTATCTATATGTTTGCTTCGATCATGGAAAATAGGATTTTTGGCTAAGGCAATGGTTGACTTGTTATCGACACAAATTTTGGTTGGCTCTTCTTGTGTCATACTTAGCTCCTTTAATAAGTTTCCCAGCCAAATTGCATGGCAAACACATGAGGTAGCTGCTACATATTCTGCATCACAACTAGACAAGGTGACAATCGGTTGCTTTTTCGACATCCATGTAAAAGCAGTATCTCCCATGAAAAATACAAATCCGAAAGTACTTTTTCGATCGTCTATATCTCCACCAAAATCGTTATCACTATATCCAACAAGCTTGTAATCATTAGAAGTCGAATAGAACAAGCTAAAATTAATTGTACCTTTTAGATAGCGTAGGATTCTTTTTGCAGCTTTGAAATGGATGATTGTCGGTTTCTCCATATAGCGGCTAATCAATCCTACAGCATATAGGATGTCAGGCCTTGTGCACGTGAGATAACGCAGACTTCCAACTAAACTTTTGAAAATTTTTGGATCCACACTTTCACCATCTTCATGCTTGGATAGTTTGATTCCATATTCCACTAGTGTATTGATCGGCTTGCAATTGTTCATCTTGAACTTCTTTAGTATCTCCATTGCATAGCTTTCTTGGGAGATGAAGATGCCTTCTTCCTTTTGCTTCACTTCAATTCCAAGATAGTATGCCATTAACCCGATATCTATCATTTCAAACTCTCAGGTCATCACCTTCTTAAAATCTTCAAATAGCTTTGGATTACTTCCGGTGAAGATGAGATCATCTACATATAGACAAACGATTAGAATATCGTCATCTTCAATCTTGACGTACAGTGAATGTTCATAGGGACACTTGGTGAAGTTGTTCTCCAGAAAGTACTTGTCGATGCGGTTATTCCATGCTCTTGGTGCTTGCTTTAACCCATAAAGAGTTTTCTTCAACTTCAACACCTTATCTTTGTGACCTTTTGCTTCATAGCCTGATGGTTGCTTAATGTAGACTTCTTCTTCAAGGGCTCCGTTTAGAAAAGCAGATTTTACATCCATTTGATGTATCTTCCACTTATTTTGAGCTGCCAAAGAAATGATTAGTCTTATAGTTTCTAATCGAGCAACAGGAGCAAATACCTCATCATAGTCAATTCTAGCCTTTGACTATATCCTTTTGCTACTAGTCTCGCCTTGTGCCTTTCAATCTCTCCCTTAGCATTCCTCTTTGTCTTGTACACCCATTTGAGACCTATTGCCTTATGCCCTTTGGGAAGTGAAACAGGTTCCCATGTGTCGTTCTTCTCAATTACATTGATTTCTTCGTCCATCGCATCTCTCCACTTCTTCTCTTGTACGGCTTCTTGAAAGCTCACTGGTTCACAATCAGCAAAGAGACAGAATAAGGTAAGATTATCTTGTCATTCTGTTAAAGATCTTGGAGATTTCATGTACATGTCACGGCTCTTTCACTTCCACTCGAAGATGATGAAGGTGATGGGTCTTCATGAGTGGTTGGTGTTGGTGAAGTAGGTGGAGTCGTTGGCTCTTGTTGAATTTCTATTGGTTGCTCCCTCATTTTCTACTCATCTTCTTTAAACTGAGGAAAGAAATTGAAGTTATCTGCATGAGAATTAAAATCTCATTCTCTTTCCTCGTCGAATACCACATCTCGACTAATCACAATCTTCTTATTGTGTGGGTTGTACAACTTATAGCCCTTTGAATTAGCATCATAACCGATGAAGATAAAACTCTCGCTTTGATCATCAAGCTTTGTTCTTTTCTCATCCGGTACATGAACATGAGCTATACTTCCAAAGACTCTTAGGTGAGAAATACCAGGCTTTCTTCCACTCCATGCCTCTTGCGGTGTCTTTCCCCATACACTTCTTGTTGGAGATAGGTTTGACAAGTAAACTGCACATGCTACTGCTTCTGCCCAAAACTCTTTGGGTAGTTTCTTGCTTTTGAGCATGCTTCGTGCCATATTGAGGATTGTTCGGTTCTTTCTTTCAGCTACACCATTTTGTTGGGGAGATCTTGGCACTGTTAAAGATCTATGAATTCCATTTGTTGCACAAAACTCTTGAAACTCCTTGGATGTAAATTCTCCACCTCGGTCTGATCTCATGGTTTTGATTTTTCTACCGCTTTCTTTCTCCACTATAGCTTTGAACTTTTTGAATACTTCAAAAACTTCTGATTTCTGTTTCAAGAAATATACCCAAGTTTTTCTTGAAAAATCATCAATAAAAAGAAGAAAATAGTTACTGTTATCGAGAGAGCTAGGCTTGATTGGTCCGCACACATCAGTATGGATTAGCTCCAGTGGCTTCTTGGCTCTTGAGTTTGACTCCTTTGGAAAGCTTTTTCGGAATTGCTTTCCGAGTAGGCACCCTTCACAAAGTTGATCAGGATGGTTAATGCAAGGTAGTCCCTTCACCATCTCCTTATTAGACAATAGCTCCAATCCTCCAAAATTGAGATGTCCAAATCGAAGATGCCATAGCCACGATGCATCTTTATAGCAGGCTTTTCAGATACTTTGCAATGTAATTTTGTATGTTGATCAAGAACATTCTATTCTTTGACATCGACACGTTAGCAATGAGGTTATTCTTATCATCTTTTATAGAAAGATTATAATCCTTCATATGAATATCATAACCTTTCTCTAACAGTTGTCCTAAACTTAAGATGTTACTTTTCATATTTGAGACATAGTAAACATTGGAAATAAATTGATGTTGCCCATCTTTCAAGCGAATAAGAATGTTACCTCTTCCTTTCACTGCTACGTTTGAATCATCTCTAAATAAGACATTTCCACTTACTGACTCATCTAGTTCCACGAACATGTCTTTCCTTCCACACATATGGTTGCTTGCACCGCTGTCAAGATACCAGGCATTTGGTTGACTATTATCACCCTCCTTTCATGAGTTTCTTTCTTATCGGTTTTCTCCTCTATGTAGTTGATTTTCTCATCTACTCTATTATTGGGAACTCTACATTCTGAAGCATAATGTCCAAATTTCTGACAATTATAGCATTGAACTTGAGATTTGTCATACCTTGAGTTCGTATTACCTCTTCTACGACTTTGTGTTGAGCTTTCTACTCTCTCAAAGTTGTTGGAATTGTTGTTGTAATTCCAACCTCGTCCACGACTGTGGCTTCCACCTCGTCCACGACCGTGGCTTCTACCTCGTCCATGACTTCTACCTCTACCTCGGCCACGTTGGTTTCTGTCATTGCCTTGGCTTTCATGCTTATCCTTGAATTGTATCTTGAAGAGTTGCTCAGTGATCCCTTGCTTCTTCTTATGCTTTTCTTCATATGCTTGTAATGACCCATTGAGTTCATCAATGGTCATTTCTTCCAAATCTTTTGTTTCCTCAATTGTCACAAAATGTGTTCAAATTTGGAATCTAATGAACGAAGTATCTTTTCCATTATTCTAACATCTCCCAACATCTCACCGTTTCTTTTTAGTTGATTAGAAACAACTACGACTCTCGAGAAATAGTCGGAAATAGATTCAGAAGCTTTCATATGTAGAGATTCAAACTCACCTCTTAGTGTTTGGAGACGAACCTTCTTCACTTTCTCAGCTCCTTTGAAAGAAATTTAAAGCTTATTTCACCCTACTTGGGAAGATGTTGCATCTGAAATCTTCTCAAACTCATCATCATTTAAGACTTGATAGATAAGAAAAAGGGCTTTCTTGTCTCTCTTTCTCAAATCCTTCAAAGATTCTTTTTGCACTTGCGTTAGAGTAGCTTCATCGTCTAGCTCACTTAAGCCTTTCTTTACGACTTCCCATACATCATGTGCACCTAAAAGAGTCTTCATCTTGATACTCCAATTATCATAGTTGTCGTTGTTGAGTGTCGAGACTTGAAACGATGACATACCTCCACTTGACATAACTCTCAATATAGTGAGAATTTGTAAATTCTGATCACACAGATGAATTCAGAACGTCAAAAAATCTTAGTATGAACTCCAGGAAAAAATCTAAATTTTTGGTCAACGGTCAAAGTCAACTTTTTTGATCAACTATCTCGACGGCTCGATCAAACGACTTAACGGCTCGATCAACAGGCTTCACGGCTCGGTCAACTCGGCTGACTCAATGAGTTAACTCACTTTATGGCAGAAACTTCCGAAGGATCGTGGCGGCGCGTCCGAACTCCGATCGGGATGATTCTTGCGGCGTCGGATTTGTCTCGTCGAGAGCTTCGATTTGATATACAATAATGTATATTTATATTTCCAACTACAGCTTTGATACCACTTTGTTTAAATATTATGGATCAAAACTCTCAAAACTCAAGAACAATTTTCCAGAAACACTCAAAAATTCTTAAATTTTATTTTTGATTTTTTTTTTAACTTGATTATTACATTGCTACTGAGAGATATTTATACAAACAACAAATAAATCTAAGTGATACAATTTAAACCTAACAAAACAATCTAAATCATACACTTATCTTTACAATTAATATTTGCAGCGAAAAATATAAAATTACCTCCGATCATAGTTGCCCAAGTCTCAAAATAAATTCTACAGTTTATTAGAAAATAATGTCGGATATAAGTTTTATTTATTTATTTATTTCTATTATAACTGTAAAGTCAACATAGTCTTTTACCTGCAATGGTTTGTGCCTCAGAATCTGATAATCTTGCTGCAAACCCAGAAAATCCATGTTTATAGCTATAAAGAATTGATCTATGTGCAGCTTCTTTGCTTCAATAACAAAAAAAAAAAAGAATATAACTTCAATGTTTTCTGCATCAAAATCGTATCTTTATGGTAGCTAATAATAGAACGAACAACATTAATTATATTGTTATACTTTACCTTCCCAGCACAGTAGATAACATGTTAATGTGAGATTTTCTTGTAGTTGCTGGGTCATCGTGTCGCTTCCTTCCCAAGTAAACAATTTGCACCTAGAAAAGTTAATTTTAAATTTAGTAGCTGTTGTTTAAGCAAAGGCCTATCACAGAGGAATTAATATTTTGAATTAGAAATATTTACACTCAGTACTTTTTGTGTTTCTTCAATAGAAAGTGCAAAGATAAATTGGAGTTGGAATGGAATTATAAAGACAGCAAAAAACAGAGACATGTATAACTTCATTCTTGGATTTGTATCCATCATAACAATGATATCTTGGAATTGGTTGCTACTTCACTTTATGAATTTGTTCGAGCTCATGCAGCTAGAGTTTTTATAGGCCAGGCCTATCATAGGGGTATGAAAGGTTAAAATATAGTTTTAAGAGAAAGATTGACTTGGCTATTATTTACTCAATCTAAATAATCCATTTCAAAAAATTAATACACGTAACTGATCACCACTTAAATAAAAGTAAAAAGATTGAAATCATTGTATGAAAGTAACTTCTTATAAATTTATATCCATATTAATATATGATAAAATTATCGAAAAAAATAAATTATTTTTATTTAATTTTAAATAATTCTACCAAATGTAATTATTCAAATAATTTAAACACAAAAATGTATATAAATTTATATGTTTTTATCGTTACTTTATTTAATTTTATATTTTTATTTATTTTATGTTACGGAATTAAAATTTATTATAAATTGATTTTAAGAAAAAAATTGAATTTATATTTTAATTTAAATATTTTTTTATTGTAGTAATGATAAAGGAAATTGAAAGTAACTTTTTATTCTTAATATGACCCATCTTTGAATTTTTTGTCTCAATAGTAGCTCTTCGTCCCGAACACTATTTTATTCTTAATTTTAAATATAATGTCACATTTTTACATTAATTTTCTACTGTCTCAATATTATATTATTCAAATTACGATTTTCGCTAAAAAAAGAAATAATAAAATTCAATTTTTAATATATTATTACATGTATAATTTGTAAATAAAACACCTTTATTGTATAAAATATATTTACTAATTATTGATAATACATAAAGTGTCATACTAAATACAACACAAATAATTTTGAACCATCCATCCAGACCTAATATATCTAGTACCATTTTTATTTTTTTAAGATCAAACTTCCATTTTTAAAGTTAAATTCATATATCATATATATTATATATAAATAACATTACATTTACATACATATCTGTATATATATTTTATCTTTGTGTTTTTGGTGGTTAATTTTGTAATTTGGTAGATATCTACTCAACAGTCCACACTTTATGTCGTGCGTTACCTTTTGATCTTACAAAAATATATTTAAGAGTGTTTCTGTCATAAAATTGGATTAAAGCTTTATATATATATATATATATATAGAAAAGAAGAATCTTTATAGAGCAGTGCTCAACATGAAGATGATGTCTTGAGAAAATGAGAAGATAGTGGCCAAATACATCAGCAATGGAGACTAAAAGTCCATTAATTAAAACATAGAGAAGCAAAATTATACCCATGAAAAAGCTCACAAATATTGTATATATGGTGGTGGAAAATTATTGAAAGAGTCATAATTGATGGCTTATATTAAGTGATGATCAGTCATAATTGATGGCTCAAAGGTGGGAGATAGAATACATAATAGATTAATAGTAATAGGAAGGCTAGGTTTGATGGTTTCATAAAGGACAATCCATCATCAGTCATGCCCATTGAGCCCCCACTACTTCCTTTTTTCGCGCTTATAAACTAAAGCTCCAATATCACTCATCAACTAATTCATTGGAGCTCAAAAAGAATTAAAACTAATATATTATTATATAACAATCATCTTATAATTTTTTATTTAATATAATTATAATTATTAATAATAATACATACATTACTTATAATTTATAACATAAATTAAATTTTCTCAAAATTATTATTATCCTTGTATCAGTTAATTTATGCTTGTAGTTATTCTTAAACATTTGATAGTTTTTCATAAATAAAAAAACCTTAAATAATAAGGCGTGAAGTGTTGATGATTATTACAATACCAAAATTGTGATTAATCAAAAACAAACATATGTTAATATTATTTTTTATATTCATATAATTACATAATAATATGGATTATTTCTTTATTTAAGATTCGTTATAAAATTTATATGATTAATTTATTGAAAATTTATTTTTCATAATATAATTAAAATATGAAAACTAGTTTCAAACACATTATCTAGATCTAATTTAGACATCTTAAATATGAGTTTAAATTATTGATATGACTGAAGACACCTAATTACATGATTTGTTATTTCTTTAAACATTAAGCCTAATTTAATTTATTAGTTAATAATCTTGACCAGAGACATTAATTGGTTTGATTATTAAAGAGGAATGATCTCGATCGAATGTATTTTTCATATATAAAAAAATCAATAATATAAATTTAAACTTAATTAACCTAAATATTTCTATACAAATATGGCTAACTAGCTAAATATTCTTATTTATTCTCCATTGATTATAAATTCTATATTTATCTTGAATTTGTTTGATTAAAATCTTTATTTAGTTGTCTTTAATTATTTTGTCAATAGTTTAGTATTTTTAAAACCCAATCATTGTGATAGAATGTTTAGATTTTATTTATTTATATTTTTAAGAAATTTGAAGAATGTAAGGATTTGAGTGTTGGTTATTTTCGTGAATAAAATATTTACTTGTAAACTTGTTTTTAGGTCTGTTATCAAGAAAAATCGAACAAATACTCGAGTTTAAAATAATTGTATTTCAGATATATCATTGATAACTACGACACATAGGATTGTATTTATACATTTAATAACACATGCTCATAAATCTGAAATTATTTTTAGTACTAAAAAATATTTATTTAAATTTGAATCAATTTATAAAATACTAATTAAATATTTTTAGATATGTTTTAATATTTTTAAGATGTGTTTTAAAAAATAATTTTTATAATATTAAGGTTTTTTAATGTGCCTTAAAAAATTAATTCTAAAATATATTTAATCTTAATACCACTAAGTATTATTATTATTTAGATACATTAGTGTTAAATACGGCCAATAATATAGAAGAGAAGGTGCCGAACTGCTGGAGAAAATAAAAAATAATAATATAGTCACTGGTGCTGCAAACTGCCGAATAAAAAAAACAAAGGAAACAAAAGTAGAAGAAGAAAAGGAATTAATACATGGAGGCGGAAACAAAGTAGTAAATATGATTATTCAAACAAAGGCAAAGGTAATTAGTATGTATATATTCACGATTCACGCAGGCATGACAAAAAGGCAATGGTAATTAATAGTTTATTAATATATATATATATATATATATTTGTGCTAGAAAATAATTAAAGCACAAAAAATTAAATGAAAAATTGATATTATATTAAAGGTATTTATTAATAAATTTATTTGATATGTTTTATCTTTATATGACTTCTTTTTTATTAAATTTTTACATGTTCTCGTTAGATAATTTTATGTGATCATAATTATTTAATTTGATGATTAAATTTGAAAGAAATTATTTTATTGAATTTGTATTTAATCTTTTTGATCTAGAATTTGCTAGCTGATTTAATTTAAGTGACATATATTTTGAATAATCTAGTTAGGGTTATTCATTATTAAATCTGTTTTAGAACACACATGGGCACTTGTGTTTTTGTGTTAACCATTTTTTGTAATTGATTCATAAACTTATCTGGTTAGTTGAGAGTTTATTGAAACGTTGGTCTGGAAACTACACATGCTAATATTGAAAATTATGAAAACATAGTAAGGGTTCATAAGTAAAGTACATTGGAACAGTATCTTAGGAAGGGTAACATAAGACCGAGTTTGTACTTGAATATTTGATTTTCATAGTTGAAAGTTAGGTGGTCCGGTGGATCGATGGTTATCCTTTTAGGTCATAGTTATGGCCTAGGTTGTTTCCACCTAAAAATATATTGTGTTATTCTCTTATTTCTGCACTTTATTTTTACACACCATTACATGCTTAGACGCTTTGTTTAGGTTATTAAGTTATAAATTGATAAAATTAAAAATAATTTATTCACCCCCTCTAGGTTAATCAGGTCCATATTTTATAAACTTTCAAAGAAAAAGCTTGATTTTCTGAGTGTATTAAAAATATGAATTCGAGTCTTGTAGGCTTAGAACAAGAAAAAGAAATATGGTGCAAGAACTTGAACAATCCAATAAAGCTGTAAAAACATTGGAGCTAAAAGGCTAAAGAAAATTCTAGATTATAAAAAACCTATCGGAGATAAGAGAGGTTTAGGCTATGTAGATAAAGATTATACATCATCATCTTCATAAAAAATTGAGTTTGTAAAAACCTCCAACCCTTATTTGTTTACAGGCTATACATACACCTTCAACATCAAAAACCTCGTATGTAAAGTCTTATAACCCTATTCCTAATGTTACTCATTATACACAAAGAATAGTTGCACATATGATTGAAAAATATGTTAAGTTTGTGTTTTTTCTGTTATCATTATAGTAGGAAATGTCATATTAGACCAAAGTGTAGATTTTTGAAAAATGCTCCTAAATTTAATAATAATTTTCATGCTTCACATAGTAGGATTCATAACCATTATACATTTATGCATGTTGCATCATATTCTAGGATGAATGAAAATCATAATAACATGTTCAAAAATTCTACTAAAATGCATGAAGTTATTAGTTAAAAAAAACATGTAAAATTCAACACTTGTAATTCTACGACTAATTACCATCATCCTAACATGCATGTTGCATTTTCATTTAGGATGAATGAAAAATCTAAAGTTAAATCCAAAAATATACCAATGACAATGAAGGTAATTGATTTCCAACCTAAAGATATAAAAAAACTAAAATTCAAGAAAGTTTGAGTTAAGAAATATTATCATTTTTTGGTCACTTGAACTTCATTTATTGTTCACCTAGATACTTTTTTTAAGTACTTAATTGACCCAAGGTGAGCATCTTACGTTTTTTTATTTTTATTTTTATTGATGTTTCTTTAGTTTAAAAAAAAGATTAAAAAATAAAAAATGAGAGAAGTAGACATGCTTTAACATTGATTGGCTATACATTATACAAATGTATATTTTGACTTTTGTATTTACATATTTCTCATCTAATGATCGATATTGACATGAACTTACTCACTTACTCACTTACTCACATACTCACTAAACACATGTATATCATGTTTGAAGTTTATAATTGATTTTGTGAGATTATAGGGAATGAACTAACCATGACTACAAAGTTATTTTTAAAATTTATTTTTCACTTTCTAAAATGTTATTATAAAAATATACCTAGCTTTTAGAGGGTTATCTACTACGATGTGTAAAGCTATTATAGTGAGCAGAGATGGCTACCTCACAACTAGTGTGAAAATCATCATAATAGGTTTTTAGCTCGTACATATTTTCTTTAAAAAATAATAATATTATTAAAAAAAAGAAATATATAAAAGTTTTTCCATGCACAAAAAGAAAGAACCACGAATAGTTATATAAAAAGAAAATAAATAACTAATCTCTCACACAAAAGAATTAATACAAGAAGGCAATGCCAACAAAATATAGATTAAAGTTCTCTTTTGGTAAGTAAATTTTATTTTGTGCAATTATGAATTCAACTATATTTTTTTATGATAAATGATATTCCTTCTTTTAAATCCTTCATAACTAATTATAAATGAACTAATTGAAATGTTGTTATAGTTTCAATATTTATCTCACTTTTGGTGACTCTCGATATGTGTTACTATATATGTTTGTATATTTGTATTGTCAATGGATAATCACACTTTGAATAAAATTAATTTCATCATTGTTGTCGTCAGATTAAGTTAAGTCTACTACCATTAATTCAAAAATATATATATTTATAAATTTTTTTTTATTCTAATTTATTTATAGGAGTCATAGAACTTAGGAGGAGTTTATTCATTTTTGAGAAACATATTATTTTTAGCTCTCTATTTTGATTGTTTTAAGATTTTTAGAATGTGTATTCCTTTTTTTAGACATTTAATATACTGCTTCCTTGCTCAGTCTGTTGTTATTAATTCATAATTATATTGTTTATTTATATGACAAAAAAAGAGGGAGAAACTTTATTTGAAAATCTATAAAAAAGGGAAAAATTGGCTTGAGAATTAACTTTGAAATATATTAATTGAAAATATTATACGCATGGGGAATTGTGCTTTTAATTCCTATATGGTGATTACTCACACTTATGAATATTCTTTGTTTTTTCTGTTGTTATATGCACTGAACTAATAAATAATGAGTTTTTCTAGGAAAAGTTGTATGGTTCTTTTTGTTTTTCAGTGTATATATGAACTTTCAAGATTCAAACGAAGATGATTTTATCAAATTATAGGATAGTATTACTACGTAAAAATCTATTTTTCCTATGAGAGTTATGCAATGAGAGAGGTTTTTTCACACGAATTTATCGAAAAGGGAGTTTGTAAGGTCTGTATGAGTGTTGGTAATATTCATGAATAAAACATACAAATGTAATTTTAGTTTCTAGGTATATCCTTCAAAAATATTTTTAAGTCGAACAAACTATAGAGTTCCAATGATCATAATTCAGGCATGTCTCTGTTCTTATGTACGTTAGATTTTATATTGGACACGTAGAAATATTTTGAGATTAGACTACTCAATCGATAGAGACACGGCTAGATCGATTGAGCTATGTAGATTGATCGAGAATCAATCTCCTCAGTTTAAAAAGTTCTGAATTAATTATTTAATCGACAAGATCGATAAAGTACTTAACAGAGACTGGTTTAAAATTAATTATTTATTACACTAGATCGATTGAGAATTGATTGGATCAATCAAACTATGTATTCAATCAATCAAAAATATATTGGATCTATAGAGCAGTAAAGACTTTGATTTTAAAACCTATTTTTAACTCGAAATGAATTGACTTTTTACTATATTGTCCCTTTTTAAAAACTTTTAACAGATTTTATGGACAATATGGTAATTTTATTTTGAGCTAGTGCTTCAAAATATTTTATATATACAAATCTATGCACACAACCTTGATCAACCACACAAGAACATTCTTCTCTTCATTTTAATCTTTCTCGTATTATTTTGCAAAAACTATTCAAGTATATTTTTTTATTGAGTTAATTTATCAAACATTTGTTGTCGTGTTTGTGCTTTAAACTGATTATTCTAAGGTTATTAATTGATTTTGATTTATCTAATATATTTATTATATCATCATTTATTATTAACACACACATTTACATTTGTGTTTTTTTGCTAATGTTTTAGATACTGGTTGAACAATCGATTGTTTCTATGACTCAGATTGTTGGGACATTGGTCTAGATTCAAACACCTTTCTTAACGAGGTTGTGATGAAAGTAGTGACTTGTTAGTAGATTACGTAGGGGCTTTATATGGGTAGTATAAGATATGGCCTTGTAATTTTCTGATGATTCGATGGATTTTCTCGTTGGTTATTGGTGTAGTCTAGGTTATTTTCACTTAAAAATCTCGTGTGTTGATTTATATTTTCGCATTATTTTATTTACATGTGATTGCATGCTTGGATGCCTATAAAAATTTTAATTTATCATAATTTTACTGATTATTTATTTACCTCTTCTAACTAATTAGGCCTGTAATTAAAAAAAAGAAACTTTCACTCTTAAGAATCTTTTTAGTTTTTTATTAATCCTGTCAAATAACAAAATCTCACAAACTTCCATTCACTACATCACATGTTATAAGTTCTTCTTTTGTTTACCTTGTTGTATTTGGACTTATAGACCTCTCCTAAATTGTCTTACAATAATGAAATTTCTATGATCATAATAAATGTGTATAGATTGTTTCTATAAAGAATAAAGATCAAACCTCTAATATTTTTCTTTATTTTAAAGCTATAATTGAGAAATAATTTTTAATTTATTTTAAGTTGTTTAAAGATGGTGGATTTATATTGTGTTTGGTTTAAATAGTTTTATTTTTAACAAATTAATTAATTTTCTGTAAGTAACAATAAATCATCTAAAAACTCATAGCTTTATATCAAACTATCCAATAAAAAGACAAAAATACTCTCATTTGATAACTTTAATAAAATGGAACCAAGATCTTACCATATCTCTACCAACATCGTTAGAGACCTTACTAAATCTTGATTTAAGACCCCATTAGGGCTCCAATGAGATTGTCGACAACAACCGTCAATGATCCACCTAGATCTTCGATGATCTCATTAGAGGAAAATGTTACATAATATATACATAGATAAAGATAAAAATTAAAAGTTATAACGAGTAATTTACCAAAACTTCAATTAGCCATGAAATTGTTACATGAGATCATCCCTTTCTCTAAATTCAATTAAATATTCCTAATTTTCTATTCATTCCTTCCATAATAATTAATTAATCAATAAATAACATTAATCTTAATATATAATTTAATACATAATGTATCTATCTAATAAAAAACTTAAAAATATAAATTATATCTAATTTAAAATAAAATTGAAATTAATCACGTTGTTTCAATATTGTTTTAGTTCCAATGCATTCTTTAAATCAATTACAACTCAAAATAATAAACTTGGATAGTTGAAAAGCATGGAAAATGATTTAAGAACACGTAAAAACTCAAAAAAAAAATCAATGTTTATGTGCTCTATTTTTAGCATTTTTTTTTAAATATTACTTAATATTTTAATTTTATAAAATATGAATAAAGTGTTTAAATTATATTAGAAGGCTAATTTTAATATAAAAATGATTTTTAAAATTATTTGCATAAACACCTTAGCAAATATGATTTTTGTTCTTGGCTCTGGCCAACAATTTTTAAAAATAATTGTCCAAAAATTCATTATTATTTGAAGTTACTAAAAATTATTTTTTAATAATGATTTGGAAATAGATTTCGAGAATTGTTTTAGTGGCTAAACATAATCTGGTATCCTAATAGTATTAATATTATTACTTTAGTACCTATTTTTTCTCCTATTATTGAAAGTGTCGTTTTGCTACCAAGGTTCCTTATTTGTTACCTTTTTTGTCAAAATAATATAATAATTTTATTTTTTGTCCACAAAATATAATGTATGTAACACGTGTTCTTAATAATGATAGATAACGTGGGGTTTTATTATATATATATATATATATTAATTAAAAATTACTAAAAATTGATAAGGATTTGTTGTAAAATTATCAAAAAATACAAAATAAAATTGATATGGGATATATGATTTACTTTAATTTGATGAAAATAAATCTTTTAAGTTTTTTATTATTCTTATTATTATATTATATATTCATTTTAACTATTATTTTGTAATTAATAATACGTACTTAATTATTAATATGAACTCAAAATTAATTATGCTATATTGCAGATTAATTACATAATATAATTCTTAGAAAAAATAAGTTGCATGATACAGTTTGCCATGGCCTTATAAACGGACAATTTTCTACCATTATAAGATATGTAAAAGTAAATAATATCTTGAACATAAGGTTATGCTCCTATTTATGAGCATACTTTAATTTATTAAAACCAAAAATAATTGAACTTTTTATTTTCTTTCAATGAGCAAATTGCATATATATAACTTATTATATTTCTTAACTTTCCATATTTTTTTCCTTAAGAAAAATTAAACTATTAATTATTTCACCTAAATAAATTGAAAATCACTTACTTTCAATATACAAACAATATTTGTATTTGAAATTAATTATAAAATAATAATAAAATGATTATATAATATAATAATAATAATAATAATAAAAGGTAAAAACAAAAGAAAAGAAAAGAGAAATAGACATTGTTATATGATGACCTGAGAGTACGGAGTAAGCTAAAACGATAATGTTATGAATCTCTTTGATAATTTGATTTTAGCACTCATGAAATATCAGATAGAAGACTGTAATGTGATCGTTTAAAATTTATAAAACTACGAGCTGTTCAATTACGTCCATTAAATTTGTTAATTTTTCATAATCTAATAGGTAGAAATTCAAATTAAAACAAGGAATTTTATTAATTTTAAATATAATATAATTATCTTAGCACACAGACAAGTAGGTAGATAAAAACTCTATCCACATGAAATACTAACAGGAGATAGCGTTGTTCACCATTATTTAGTAGTCTCTAATATGTTTAGCTCATATAATATCAAAGATATGCATTTGAATATTCAGCTCTAATCACACGTACAGCTATTGGACTCCTCACAACATGCTTACCATCTGTCCAAGTTAGACTTCCAAACCTGTAATAACCATGCTGTTTTTGAGCCGAGAAAAAGCTTACTTTGAAGGAGAGCGTATGTGTTTTTGAATTGAAACTTAATATTTGAGGTTGAATTGTAACTTTTATGCCTGGAGGAGCTTGCACAAGTGCCTTGTACACTGAATTAATATCTCCCACATTTGTCACATTTCTTGTTACTGTTATTGTCTGTGCCTTTTTAAGGTTTGGAATTGAGAATGAAGGGAGGTTAAAGTTAAGCCCAACAGGGCTTTCTTCATTGCAATTGACTTTGGTGTGGGCCAGGTCAGAAGCTTTGGCACTGTCATAACCAAAGGAGCATATATACTGACTGAAATCCTCTGATTTACTATCGTAAATGAGCCCTGGATTAGCTGCTTGGTTGGGGTTGACGTGCCCACCACCTATGTCAAAAGGGTCTGCTGGTTTGGGAGATTTGGTCTCTGCAATAATGTATGTTCCATCTGTTCCAGTTTGGGAAGCTGCATTTTGTAGTAAATGTTAGATGATTTGGTATAGCTTCTTCTTTTTACTAACATATTGGTGGTATGATATTCAATTAGAATTTTGTGTTTCGACTCACCACTTGTGACAAGAGCAGATCTTATTGCTGCTGGAGACCAATGTGGATGCACTGATTTGAGAAGAGCTACTATCCCTGAAACATGAGGGCATGACATGGAAGTTCCTGATGCAGGTTTGTACTGCACTGATTCTCCATTAGGTGTTGGCCATGCAGCTATAATATTCACCCCTGGGGCAGTTATGTCTGGCTGTATCCATCGGTCAAGGAATGGCATATCAGGTAATAAGTAGTGACATTATTAATGTGAAAGATAAAAGAAGTGGATCCATTTTTTGTTGTAACAGTGTTTAAATTTTATGACGAATGATTAACTTCAACAAATTAACAACTCTGTTTCTTGGTTATACTTTTAATACTGCAGGGGTCAGGGCACTTGGTCCTCTGGAAGAAAAGGATGCAATGCGAGGGGACAACCATGTCCCAGTCACAGTCTTTGGAGAACCCAGCTTTGCAATAGGAGACCTTCACAATGCATGGACAAAGTTAACACTAAAAAGGGAATTTGAGTAGGCATTTATGTTCTGTTTCACATATATTACCTTGCGCTGTTTACATAGTTAAGAATTTCTGTTCCCACTTCGTAATCTACTTGAGCATTTGGAATATCGAGTTCAATATCTACATCTTCATGGTACATGGCAATTATGATACCTCGGGCTCCTTGTTTCTTCTCCAAAATTGATGTAGAATCTGTGACTTTTAAGAAACATAATACTATTTTCCCTGCTATTAATGTTGCATTTAAATGTGCACAACTGCAAGGAAGAAAGAAGATAGTTCATCACTGTAACATAGGTGGAATATAAAATTTGGTATCAGCCAGGAGTAGTGAAAGATGTGATGGCTTACCTTTCAGCCCAAAATATTGGAGCAAAGTCACAGCTTCCCGCAGGATATGTTTTGCCCTGCAGTAAAGAAAATCAATATTCTACTAATTCTGAGTCGATTCAAATTCTCTTCTCTTTCTTCTGATGTTATTCACAGTGAATTTAGCTTACCCAAAGAGTACGGTTATTCCCAAGTGTAATGGATATAGGAAACGCCCTGTCTATTGTGCTGGCTGCTACATTTATTATCCATGGTGCAGTATTTGAGATGGTTCGTGAATTAGGACCCTCATTTCCAGCTGAACATACAACTGTAATCTCATTTGCAGTTGCATGGTAGGATCCCAATACAATTGTATTCTCTCCGGAATTAAGATTGGGGATCCCGCCACCAAGTGATAGTGACAAGATGTGCACTCCATCTTGTATGGCTTTGTCAAAAGCTTGTAGAATATCAGCTCCAGTACAGCTTCCATCAAGCCAGCAAGCCTTGTAAATTGCTAAATGGGCTCGAGGGGCTCCTCCTCTAGCTAGTCCTGGAGCCAGTCCTTTATAGTTTGCATTTTTCACAAAGTTTCCAGCTGCTGTTGAGGCTGTATGAGTCCCATGGCCAAGTTTATCCCTGGCTGACATGTACTCCTTCCCTTTGATCTGGTCCAAGGTTGTATTGAATTCGTCTAGATATCCTTTAATGAACCACCGAGCACCAATAATTTTCTTGTTGCAATTTGTGGAGTTAAAATGCTCTCCCTTTTGGCAAACTCCCTTCCAGCTTTTCGAAACTGGATCCATGCCTTCATCTCTGAAACTCTTCGACTCAGGCCAAACTCCTATTACAGGTTTATATTAAGTTATACTTGATTACAACTATTATAGAGTCTTATTAGTGTAAGTCCCTCCTACATTTAAGAGGAAGAAAACACAAATGTTAGGTGCAACCACAAATGGTAAGTGCAACCAACAATGGTAGGTGTAACCACAAATGTTAGGTGCAACCACCAATGGTAGGTGTAACCACCAATGGTAGGTGCAACCACCAATTGTAGGTGCAACCACAAATGGTAGGTGCAACCACCAATAGTAGGTGCAATTGCACCTACCATTGATATGCAATTTTTCCTATTAATAGGCAATGTCTTTGCCTTAGAGATACACCAACACACCAAAACAAGAAGAAAAGCAAAGCAAAGCTAAAGGAACACTTTCATTTGAAGAAAAATAGTGTTGTGTGTAAGAAAGTGAGAAAGAATATCTTAGAAAAATATTGGGATATTTTTCTAAAAGGGGAGTGACAAAATAGTGAGTTTGGGAAACACTTGTGTGACACTATTTTGGATTTATCTCAATTTGTTGTATTGTCTCTCACTTTGTACCCATTAATTTATTAGTGGAAGAAATATTTTTCGGAGTTTGTCCCGTGGACTTAGCCCAAATTAAAAGGGTGAACCACGTTAAATTTCGGTGTCATTATTCTACTCTGTTGAATTCATTTTATTTTTACCCGCTGTGCCCAACAACTGGTATCAGAGCTGGTCTAGTAAAATTCTTAATATGCTCTGTGGTTGCAGCCTAGACTGACCTGCCACATCAGAAAAGATTTTTATTAGATCCAGGGCGTATTTATTTGTAGAAAAAGAAACACAGCGAGAAAAAAAAAATGTCAAGCCAGAAGGTAGATATTGAGAAATTTAATGGCAATAATAATTTTTCTTTATGGCAAAGGAGGATGAAGAATATTCTCATTCAACAGAAGGTCCATAAGGCGTTGCTAGGGAAAGAAAAGAAGGTAGCAACCGTCACCGAGGAACAATGGGAGGAAATAGATGAGATTGCAGCTAGTACAATCCGTCTAAATCTCTCGGACAGTGTCTTGCAAAATATTGAATCAAAAAATTGCAAGACTGCTAAAGAAACATGGGAGACTCTAGAAAACGTGTACATGTCAAAGAACCTTGCCAATAAATTTTATTTGTGGAAGGAGCTATATCAGATGAGGAAGGAAGATAGTGTGAGCATGATGCAACATGTTAGCAATTTCAACAGCAAGCTTTCTCACTTAGCAAGATTTAATGTGAGTTTTGGCGATGAAGAGAAAATTTGTGATGTTGTTGGCATCACTACCCTCATCATATAATCATATCACAACAACTCTGACTTATGCAAAAGACAAGATGGAGTTTGAAGTTGTTGTAGAAGCCTTGTTCTCATATGAGAAACAAAACAAGGAAAGAGATTCAGAAGAACAAGCCCTTATCACAGAGTCTAGAGGAAGGAGACTGTATAAAGAACAAAAACCCAGAAGCAAAAGCAGAGGCAAATCAAACAAATTTGCTAATGTTGAATGCCATCACTGCAAGAGGAAGGGTCACATTAAGAAATTTTGTCGAGTGTTCAAGAAGGAACAAGAAACGAACAAAGGCAAAGTAATGAAGAAAGATGACAGCAGTGATGATGAGCAAACAAATACCATAGACGAGTTCAATATCGTTTATGATGAAGATTTTGTCAATCTTGCATCACACGAGACCAGTTGGGTGATTGATATTGGTGCTACAATTCACGCTACATCGCGTAGAGAATTTTTCTCATCATACACACCTGGAAGTTTTAGTGTTGTTAGAATGGGAAATGAAGGCCTGTCAAAGGTAGTAGGCAGAGGAGACGTTTGCTTGGAAATAGAGAATGGAACCAGACTATTTCTAAAGGATGTCAGGCATATTCCAGATATGTGCCTGAATTTGATCTCTGTGCGCAAGCTTGCAAATGAAGGATATTGCAGCTCCTTCATTTATGACAAATGGAAACTTACAAAAGGCTCCTTAGTAGTGGCTAGAGGTGAGAAGCATACAACTCTGTATATAATGCAAGCGAAGCTCTCCACCGACAGAGTAAATGCCATAGAGAAAGACAGTGTAGCTGAGTTATGGCATAAGAGACTCAGTCACATGGGTGAAAAAGGTTTGACAAGTCTAGCTAAAAAGAAGATATTGCCTGGAATGGATGAAGTACATTTGGAGAAATGTATTCATTGTCTAGCAGGAAAACAAAACAGGGTTGCTTTCAAGAGCTTCCCTCCTTCCAGAATGAATAATATTTTAGATCTGATTCATTCAGATTTGTGTGGACCAATGCCAAAGTCACTTGGTGGTGCTCAATACTTTGTGACTTTCATTGATGATCATTCAAGGAAGATGTGGGTATATCTTCTAAAGACAAAGGATCAGGTGCTAGATGTCTTCAAAGAATTTCATGCCTCAGTTGAGAGACAGACTGGAAAGAAGTTGAAGTGCATCCGGACAGACAATGGTGGAGAATATACAGGACCTTTCCATACTTATTGCAAAAAGCATGGTATTAGGCATCAGATGACACCTCCAAAGACACCGCAGTTGAATGGCTTAGCTGAGAGGATGAACAGAACTTTGATGGAGAGAGTTAGATGTCTACTCTCACATGCAAAGTTGCCTAAAAATTTTTGGGGTGAAACCATACTCACAGTTGCACATGTGTTGAATCTTTCACCCTGTACTCCTCTCAAGATGGATGTTCCAGATAAAGTATGGTCAGGAAAAGATGTTTCCTATGATCATCTGCGAGTGTTTGGCTGCAAAGCATTTGTTCATATCCCTAAGGATGAGAGATCCAAACTTGATGCCAAAACAAGACAGTGTATTTTTATTGGCTATGGTCAAGATCAATTTGGCTATAGATTTTACGATCCGGTTGCAAAGAGACTTGTCAGGAGCCGTGATGCTGTATTTGTTGAAGATGAGACCATTGAAGATATTAACAAAATGAAGAAAGATGTTCCTAATTCCAATGGTGACTCATCAGATTTGGAATTAATTCCTCCAACATCAGTGCCAAGACAAGTTGGAGATGAAGACCAGGTTTATCCACCTGGTGAAGATGATGCCCCCATAGAAGTTGGTTCTGAAGACGAGGGAAATAATGATGTTCATTATCCAGTACCAACACCTGCGGCTTCTCCTGTTCCACTAAGAAAAAGTGATAGAGTGAGACGACCTTCTATCTCATATCCTCCATATGAGTATGTTACTTTCACTGATGGGGGAGAACCTGAGAGTTACGAAGAGGCTATGGATGATGAATCCAAACAAAAATGGATTGAAGCCATGCAAGATGAGATGAAGTCCTTGCATGAGAACAAAACCTTTGAGCTGATGAAGCTGCCCAAAGGGAAGAAGGCCTTGAAAAATAAATGGGTGTTCAGGGTGAAGCATGAAGGACACAGTTCCAGTCTGCGATACAAAGCCAGACTGGTTGTTAAAGGATTCAGCCAAAGAAAAGGTGTTGACTTTGACGAGATTTTCTCTCCAGTTGTGAAAATGACATCCATTCGTACTGTGCTAGGGTTAGCATCAAGTCTTGACTTGGAAGTTGAGCAAATGGATGTCAAAACTGCCTTCCTACATGGTGACTTGGAAGAAGAGATATACATGGAGCAACCAGAGGGTTTTCAGCAAAAGGGAAAAGAAGAGTATGTCTGCAAATTGAAGAAAAGTCTCTACGGCTTAAAACAGGCACCAAGACAATGGTACAAGAAGTTTGAGTCTGTTATGGGGGAGCAGGGCTACAAAAAGACTACTTCAGACCATTGTGTTTTTGTGCAGAAATTCTCTGATGATGATTTTATTATTCTTTTGCTTTATGTGGATGATATGTTGATTGTCGGCCGAAATATTTGTAGAATCAACAACTTGAAAACGCAGTTGAGTAAGTCTTTTGCCATGAAAGACTTGGGGCCAGCAAAGCAGATTCTTGGCATGACTATTATTAGAGACAGAAACGCCAAGAAATTATGGTTGTCACAGGAGAAGTACATTGAGAAAGTACTTCAAAGATTTCATATGGATAAGGCTAAAGCGATTAGTTGTCCTCTTGCTAATCACTTTAAGCTAAGTTCTAAGCAAAGCCCTTCTACAGACAAAGAGAAGGAAGAGATGGAAGAGGTTCCATATGCTTCAGCAGTTGGAAGTCTAATGTATGCCATGGTTTGTACACGGCCAGATATCACTCATGCAGTTGGAATTGTGAGTAGATTCCTTTCAAATCCTGGAAAGGAACATTGGGCTGCAGTAAAATGGATTTTCAGGTATCTTCGAGGTTCTTCCAAAATATGCCTATGTTTTGGAAATGACAAACCTATGTTAATTGGATACACAGATGCAGATATGGCTGGTGATGTGGATTCCAGAAAATCCACTTCAGGTTACCTGATTACATTTGCAAGGGAAGCTGTGTCATGTCAGTCAAAGTTACAAAAATGTGTTGCACTATCCACTACCGAAGCAGAGTTTATAGCAGCAACAGAAGCATGTAAAGAGTTGCTATGGATGAAAAAGTTCTTGAAAGAACTTGGGTTGCAACAAGACAATTATCAGTTATTTTGTGATAGTCAGAGTGCTATCCATCTTGGAAAGAATGCCTCCTTTCATTCAAGATCAAAACATATTGATGTGAGATATCACTGGATTAGGGATGTAATGGAGAAGAAGCTATTACAACTTGAGAAGATCCATACAGAAGAAAATGGATCAGACATGTTGACGAAAATTCTCCCAAGACAAAATTTTGAATACTGTCGTTTAGCTGCTGGATTAGTGGAGCCCTCTATGTAGTCGGGAGGGGGAGATTTGTAAGTCCCTCCTACATTTAAGAGGAAGAAAACACAAATGTTAGGTGCAACCACAATTGGTAAGTGCAACCACCAATGGTAGGTGCAACCATAAATGGTAGGTGTAACCACAAATGGTAGATGTAACCACCAATGGTAGGTGCAACCACCAATGGTAGGTGCAACCACAAATGGTAGGTGTAACCACCAATGGTAGGTGCAACTAACATTGATATGCAATTTTTCCTATAAATAGGCAATGTTTTTGCCTTAGAGATACACCAACACACCAAAACAAGAAGAGAAGCAAAGCAAAGCCAAAGGAACAATTTCCTTTGAAGAAAAATAGTGTTGTGTGTAAGAAAGTGAGAAAGAATATCTTAGAAAAATATTGGGATATTTTTCTAAAAGGGGAGTGACAAAATAGTGAGTTTGGGAAACACTTGTGTGACACTATTTTGGATTTATCTCAATTTGTTGTATTGCCTCTCACTTTGTACCCATTAATTTATTAGTGGAAGAAATATTTTTCGGAGTTTGTCCCGTGGACTTAGCCCAAATTAAAAAGGTGAACCACGTTAAATTTCGGTGTCATTATTCTACTCTGTTGAATTCATTTTATTTTTACCCGCTGTGCCCAACAATTAGGACCATTGTATGAGAGAATGAATGTTTACCTGTATCTATCACACCAATGATAGTTCCTTTACCAGAATTCTTTGTCAAAAGAGAATCTTGAGAAGGGTGATTTACTCCAAGGAAGTCCCAGCTTCTAGTGGTATGTATCTTGTAAATATGATTTGGTAATACTCGCAACACTTCAGGTAACTCTATAATTTTCAGAAGATAACTAATTAACTATAAGAGCTGTTAAATGGATATCACTCTAAAAGAATGCAGAGTAAGCATATGAGAGGAATATGCATAGTGAAAAAATTAAGAATAAGAAAATTTCAAAATAAATTAGTTACTGAATGTAAAGTAATTTATATTATTAAACTAAAATTCTTTTTATAAGTGTAAGAGATTATATTAAGAAATGTAGAGTTTTGAAAATTTTACTATTATATTTCAACTAACAACCTTTTGTATTTATTTTTTGTAAATTTTTTCCATAATCCATATTTAAGTAATAATCTAATATAATAATTAATAGTATAAATAAATCAAATTTTAATCCTACATATTTCATTAAATGTATAAAAATATTTAATTATATTTTTAAAATTAATTAAAAAATTTAAAAATATCAACATATATAACATATATATAATATTATTGAATTAGATTATATAAAATAATATATTGATAATTGAAATACACATTCTCAATTAAATTTTAACATGTTATATTTTGTACTAAAATGTACATAATTCATGTAATATGTATTCATAACTAATTATATTTTTATAATTAATTAGAACTTTGGAAAATCCAAAAGAAAACTAGTAGCATTTTTATAAAATTATAATTAATTATAATTTTATAGAATATCAAAAGATATAATATATTTAATACATATATAATACATTTCACTAATCAAAATATCAATGTTATTTTGAGGTTAAGACATTTATTGTTATATGAAAGTATAAACGCGTTTATTTAGAATGTCAAAATATATATATATTTAATACTTAAATAATTAGATTAAGTTATTAAAGAAAATATATTGATATTTATAATAGATTTTAATCATGAAAATGTGACATGTTATTTTTGAGGATAATAAAACCTCACATTTTTATAATAACTAGCATCAATACAGGTGAGTGAACATGTTTCAAAATCTAAAAATATAAATAAATTTGTGAGTAAAAAATTAAACATATGTATAAATCATATATTACTTTATATGTAAATATTACTTAATTATAGACTTGAGGGGTTACTCCAAGATAAATAAACTTGTAGAGACAACACACAATAATTTTTTAAAATTATATAATAATATGATACAAACTTTATTAACATTGAAAAGAATATATATATATATATATATATATATAAACAACCACAGTTGGAAAATTTAAATTTCGGTCGAGATTTTTTCCTATATTTTAAAAAATTAAATAGAAATAAAAAAAACAACACAACCTAATAATTGTTAAATTTACATTTTTGAATGCATTGTAAATTTTTTAATTAATATTAGTTTTATTCATTTTTTATATGTTTGAATAATGGTTAAAGTGTATAATTAATTTTCAAATTTTAACTAAATTTATATATAAGTTCATAGATTTTTAAAACCTACAATCAATCCCCGAATTTCATACCTAAGTTCTTAAATTTTTAAATATTGTAATTTAGTTCTTAAATTTTTAAAGTTTCACACATCGATCATAAAATCTTGATTTATAAATATGTATTTTAGTAACCAAGTTAAAATTTATGTGTGAAATTTTAATAATTTAGAGACAAAATTATTAGATTTAAAAATTTAAGAACTAAATTATTAGATTTAAAAATTTGGGGACTAAAAGTACGTTTTAAAAACTTAAAAACATGTATGTAAATTTAATTAAAATTTGAAAACTAATTCTACATTTTAACCTTTAATAATACATTATAGTTAATACCTATACTATCAAATTAATACACAAACTATGTACTCCAATAGTTAAGCTTTTATGTAAAAAACTTTAGTAAGCCAAAGTAAATTATTATATTATCAAATATTGTTGCTTACTTGTAAAGTATAGTAAGTTAAAGCAAAATATAAAATATAAAAATAAAAATAAATAAAATTTAATCTAATTTCTTTTAAATATGATGTATTTTTTATATAATTATATGTATATAAAAAATAATATTAATATATATTCTATTTTGATTAATTACAATTTCAATATTATAATAATCATATTGATCGCACTCTTTATTGGTTAGGTTATTTTTGGAAAAAAATAGTTAGAATTTTTTATGATAATCATAATTTTAATTATCTATAGTTAAAATGTTCGTTGTTAATCTTAATTTACTTCCATTAAATTAGATTAAAGATTAATAATTAAGTTGTGAATATTATATATATATATATATATAGGTTATAAATTTGATAAAAACACTATGGAAAGCAAGACTTGAATAGTTGAGAGCACCAACATATTCATGAGATAAATGTATCCAAATATTTTTTAGTTATATCATTTAAAATAGTTTAATCTATTTGTTATTTTTGTAATAATTTAATCAAATTTAATTTTTTTATCAATTTTATAGTCATTATTATATATTATTGAAAATAATTTATAAAATTAATATATCAATAGATAAAAAATAAAAAAATTAATCATTTTTCATTTTGACATTAATTTTTCAAAATAAATTATTAAAATATTACAAAAAAATAAATAAATGATTAAACTATTTTTTTTTTACCTAAGTTTTTAAATATATATATGTGTGTGTTTATTAGGCGTTGATATGATGTGGGTTCAAATCAAAGATTTATTTAGTTAAGTAATAGGTACGTTCATGTATTCCTAATTCCATTCATTTTTCACTTTTACCAATTTTTTTTCTTTTTTTGTTTACTTTCATCTCTCGCTAAGGGAGTATATATTCCCTTCCCATAGTATAAAAAACTTCTCATTAAAGCCTATTTAAAAAGAAAAATCTTATTAGTTAAACATTATATTAAGAAATTCGTGGACATTCAATATAATATCACAGCTAAAATAATCACACATAAGTATATTTTAATTTCATATGAAGAATTCAAAACTGATGATGACATAAATTTGTTAACAATTGATCACTTATTTATTGAATTACGTACGTTGATAATAAATAAGGCCAAATTATTAAGGTGGTTGAGTTTCATGCCTTTCGAAAATGGTGCATTATGTAATTTGGTTCTTCAAATCAAATATAGCATGCACACACAGCTTTAAAATTGTAAAATAAATGTCGAAATGGAATGAAATTAGTGGTATAAATAAAAGAATTTTAATAATTGATATTATCGTTGAAGGATCTAATTTACTATTACTTATAAATATCTTGATTTTTTATATTAATAAATTGTCTTTACAATATTGTGCTTCATATGTTTGTATATATACACATTTAAAGTGGGAGAAAACACAACATTATAAGTTCTCATGTAATTGTATTTTAACTAAAAGTAAATTATGATTTAATTTTGATATATTAAATATATCTATTAAATGTTAAGGGTTTTGTTTTGAGAAAATCAAAAGGGAGGAGATATATATGGATTTAATGTGGAATTAAATATAAATAATTTTAATATTTTGTAATAGATAAAAATTATATATTTGTAAATTATAGGATATATAGTAGGGTTAAACTAATAATTTTCTTTCAAAAATAAAAACTCAGTAAATTAATTTTTAATATTTTATAATAGATAAAAATGACATATTTGTAAATTATGGGGTAGATATAGATTATAATTATAATATTAGTTATTAACATGGGAACCAAATCAACATGAATTATTTCCTATTACACTAATATCTCTCCATGATATAGAGTAAACATGTTCATAATCTCAAAATTTTAATTAACCAAAAACTTCATACACATGATTGAGATACGTATTCAATCACAATGCTTCATACTAATTTTGTAAACACATCCAACATGCTTGAAAAGATTTGCCAAAATCAAAACTGAATAATAACATATATGGTAATTAAAATCGACAAATCGACAATTAATCAATTATATATTTTAAATTTACAACTTAATACATATATTAGAGGCCAAAGTCAAAACATTTACATGATAAATAATTTAATCATTAAGTACAGAAGAGGAAATCAATACATCTGTTAGGAATAGAGATTCCACCGTATTGATTACATTAAAAGCATGTATATCACATACACAACTAATAAGCCATAGACAGACATACCCATGTATTCGGCACATGACCTGAAGGTACCTATGAATCTTTACAATAAAGATTAATTTGCAGCGGAAAGTATAAAATTACCTCCAGTCACAGTTACCCAAGTCTCAAAATAATGTCAGATAAAAGTTTTTATTTTTATTTTTATTTTTAAATAAAATTTTATTTTTTATTAAATTGAGAAAATTTTAAGCATATATAATTCAAACTTGACTTTATAGTAGTAGAATGATGAATCATATCACCTATACCATTAATCAATCTCAAATTATATTACTAAGAGTAGTTATATTGACTTATTTCCCAATTCAAAAACAAATAGTCCATACAAGTTGAGAAAAGGAAAATGAAATTGGTAGCTCCAAAAAAAAAAAATTCAGATAAAATTTTTCTGTCTATGTTATATATATATATTGCTTTTGGCTAGGTCACACATTTATATACTCATCCTCACCATAGCCGATGAATGTGCATTTCTTGGATTTGGAATTAAGCTTATTCCTGCCTTGATCACTGATATGCACAAATGCTTCACAGCTAAAAACTTTTAGATGTGATAGTTTCACCTCTTTTCCGCTCCATACCTCCTCTGGTATTCTATGCTCCAATGGAACAGATGGGCCTCGATTGATCAAGTAAGTTGCCGTGTTGACTACTTCTACCCAGAACTGCTTCGGTAGACCTGACTGTATACGAATGCTTCTGGCTCTTTCTGTCAACGTTCGGTTCATACGCTCAGCTACACCATTGTGTTGAGGCGTGCCTGGCATAGTTCTTTCCATTCTGATCCCGTGCTCATAGCAGAAATTTTTGAATCTGGTGTCTTAATATTCACCACCATTATCGGTTCTAAGATTTTTGATCTTTAAACCCGTCTCATTTTCCACCATAGCTTTCCATCTTTTGAAAGCCTCAAATACTTCAGACTTATGCTTTAGAAAGTAAACATATACCTTCCGAGAGTGATCATCAATGAAAGTCACGAAGTAGTGTTTCCCACCAATAGATGAGACGGTCGTTGGTCCCCAAACATCAGAGTGAATAAGCTCTAGCCTTTCCTTCTTTGGGGTTCTGCCACTTGTCAAAAAGTTGACTCTCTTTTGCTTTCCAAGTATGCAATCTTCGCACATGTCCATCTCTACAGATTGTAGGCCTGGAAGTTTTCCTTTTGAGTGCATAATCTTCATCCTCTTCTCACTCATGTGACCTAGTCTCTGGTGCCACAGCTTTGGTGTTTCATTGCCTGCTGCAACTGTGATTGAACAACGTGCCTCTACTGTCATGTAAAGAGTGCCACTTTTCTTGCCTCGAGCAACTGTCATTGCACCCTTTGAAATCTTCCAATCATCACCATGGAAGATCGTAGTGTAGCCTTCACTCGCCAACTGCCCTACTGAGATTAAGTTCCTTCTAAGGTCGGGAATATGCCTGACATCCTTCAGCTCCCAAACAGACCCGTTCAACTTAATCTTCACTACACCTTTGCCAATAATAGCACATGGTTGATCATCACCAAGATATACCTTTCCAAGGTTTCTGGGGACATATTTCTCGAAGAATTCTTTCTGTGAAGTAGCATGGAACGATGCTCCAGAGTCTAACACCCAAGATTCTTCCTTGCTCTCCAAAGAGCATATCAATGCATCATCCCCTCCTGAGGTGGAAGTAACATTTGCCTCTGCCTTCACTTGTTTGTCCTTCGGTGCACTCTTGCACTGATTTTTATAGTGCCCGGTTCTTTCACAATTCCAACACTCGATAGTCTTCGAGCTATGGGAATTATTAGGATTTCTGGATTTGGACCTCCTGTCCTTTGATCTACCTCGGTAGTTTGTTCTGCCACGTCCATTCCCTTTGGTTGAATTTCTTCCTCTTGACTCTGTATGCAAAACTGAAGAATTTGACGATTCACCTGACTCTCTACGTCGGATCTCTTCACTGAGAACCAAATCACGAACATCATCAAATTTCAACTTATTGCTTCCTGACGAGCTACTCACAAGACAAGAGCATTCCAGCCTTTCTCTGCAGTAGAGAAGACAAAAGTATCAATGCTCGTACTTCTTCATCGAATTCAATTTCCACTGAACTCAACTGGGTTGTGACTGTGTTGAGTTCATTGAGATGTTGAGCTACCGATGCGCCTTCCATCATCCACAAATTGAACAAACGCCTCATCAAGTGCACTTTGTTTGAGGCTGATGGCTTCTCATACATATTGGAGAGAGCTGCCATAAGACCCGCCGTGGTCTTTTCCTTTGCTATGTTGAAAGCAACATTACGGGATAGCATCAATCGAATAACTCTGAGGGCTTGTCTGTCTAGAAGATTCCAATCTTCTTCCTTCATAGCCTCTGGCTTCTTCCCTGAGAGAGGTTGATATAGATTTCTTTGATACAGATAATCCTCTATCTGCATTTTCCAAAATCTGAAATCTGTGCCATCGAATTTCTCAAGTTTCACATTTCCTTCATCTACGGCCATTGCTCCCACTCAAATCTGACTTCCTCTGGATCGTTTCTGACTATTTCTACAAACCATCGTGTATTAGAACACCTCTGTCGACAAACCAATATTGCCAACAAAATTTTACTATTCACATAATTCACTATTCACGTAAATAGTAACCTTGCAAAAAATTGACAGGAATCACCACCAATAGCTCTGATACTAGTTGTTGGGAAATAACGCAAATTCTCGATAAGCCAGACTTATGAGAAAGTAAGAATAGAAAAATAACACACAAATTTGATAACGGAGTTCGGCCAATCTTACTTACGACTCCGAATCTACTGCAGATATTTTTACTGAAAGAGGAGAAATTACACAAAGTGTTTACAATACTCAAAACCCACAACCCAATTACACCCAAGAAAATTACTCTCAATTTTCTCTCACAAAAGGTTTTCTCTCTAAGCTTTTCTCTCAATGGGAATGAACACTTTGGATGATTAATTCATTACAATTACACATCTATTTATAAGAAAATTCACTCCTTGAATTACTCCTTAAATTAATGGTTCCTTGAATTGCTCCTTGAATTAAGCTCCTTGTTTTGCTCCATGTTTTGCTCCATGTTTTACTCCTTGTTTTGCTCCTTAATTTGCTCCTTAAATTAAGGAGCTTTATAACAATCTCCAACATTGAGAAGGACTGTTTGTGTTTTCAAGCATACAAATTGAGGTTTGAAAACATTGAGCATAATTCATTCCTTAATAGCTGACGACTTGATGCTTGTACCATTTTTTATAGTTTAGACTTTCTTGTTGAAGCGTGTGGCAAGGAAGCATGAAATCTGCTTCATTTCGTGTTATATCGTGTCTTGTTCTACTCTTATTCTACCATAGTATCAATGGAGCTTTTTGGGGAGAGAAAAAAATATCATTCAAATAATATTGAATATGATTTAATTGAATAAACTTAAATGATTATAATTCAACTTAAAAGACGTTTAATTAAGCGATTTTTAACGTGAAATGATGAGTTTGATTTTTTTTTAATAATAAAATCATACAAACTTTACATAAAATGTATTATTTTTGTTATTATAAATTTAAAATTATGTTACTTTATTATTTAAAAAAATTATTATCTTATACTAAGAAGTGGTACATCTTGAAATATCAAGAAAAAGATCGTGGATACGATAGACTCAAATACCCTCATGCACATCTTTATTATTAGGTATTTTTTAATTTTTTTCACCCCTTTTATATAAATTCAGTTATTTTTCTCCCTTCAAAGTAATATGTATTATACTGAAAATATTTTCACATCAACAAGTCAAGTTAAGATTCAGTATACGAGTGTAATTCTCACTAATGATAAGAAATAGAAATGATGTACTCACGAGTCTTAACATTTTTTATTTTTATAACAAACAGTACTTAATGTGATTAGATTTTATGACTTAAAATGAGATAGGGATGAATCTTACTGGTAGAGCACTAAATGAACCATTTACATGCAAGATTTAAACTATGGGTTCAAAATAAATGAACAAAAATGTTTGCCACCAGGGTTCCACAGTATATTAAATTCCACAGTATATTAAGTTTTAAGATTGAATTCTACTTATACAATACCTTATTAGTACCCATATTAATCTTTTGGTATTAATTATTATATGTTTTTAAGTAGTATCTTAAAAAGACTTAAATTATCCAAAGTGTACTAATTTAGTCAAAAAAAAAATGTGTACAAAAAATTAAATGATATTTTAATCCTTTAAAAATATTATTTTTATTCTCTTTTTCTCCTTTCTTTTTTCTCTTTTATTAGGTTTAGGATTTAGAATTTAAAGAAAAAAAATTGAAAAAATATATGCAAATAGATAGAGATGTAAGAAAGAAATGAGAAAGAAAAAAAGATAAATAAAGAAAAGAGGAAAGAAAATAATAGTAAAAAAAATGATTAAATTGTCATTCGATTATTCCTGCATAGGAATAACTTTGACAATAATAAATAACAAAACAATGATATGGTTACCAGTACGGTACGGCCCTAAATTCTATCATTAAAGAAAAAGTCTCCGCATTGAGAGGTAGTTCATGTTTTGCTAGGTTCTATTTCCTTTAATTATTGAAAATACGTCCACAGAAGGGGTAACACAAAAGGTTAATTTGAAATACTCTACTAATATGAATACAACCAACCACCTTCTTTTTCACCTTGATGAACAACGCTAGCACGGACTCTTAAGTTGTATCATTCGAATTGTCACTTGGATTATATCATTAACTTTGTTCAATAAGCTCAACACCAATGCAACCAACACGAACCACCACCTAAACTGGAACAGCCTAATAACGTTGTCCCATCAGTACCTTAGTAGTTCTTTCATAAATAAATAAAAGACAGACGTCTATTAAACTTGATTGAAGAAAAATTCATATGGTACAGACAACAGATTGGCAAAAGCTAATAAAGTGTGGTCTACACAGGGAGAGCAGGTGATAGAGGCTCGGCCGAGCCACTGCTACCACCAAGCACGGTTACGTTTCCATCAGAGTCGACATCCACAATGACGGAGTCACCTTCTTTTATATCTCTTGCAAGCATCTTTTCAGCCATGCTATCCTCCAAAAGTCTCATGATGGCTCTTCTTAAAGGCCTTGCCCCATAGCTTGGATTATAACCTTCATCGACGACTCTATCTCTAAACCTCTCTGTCACTTGAAGTTCTATTTCTTTTTTCTTCAGCCTTTCAAATACTTCCTTTAACATAATATCTGCAATATCCTTTACCTCCAGCTTGGTGAGTTGCCTGAAAACGATCATCTCATCTAACCTATTTAAGAACTCTGGCCTGAAGTACTGTTTCAGTTCCTCGGTCACCAAACTCTTAATCCTGTTATAGCTGCTATCTTTCTCATCATATTCAAGGTCAAACCCAATCCTGCGACCTCCTTTCTCAATTACACTGCTTCCGACATTCGATGTCATTATCAGAAGTGTGTTCTTGAAATCTACAGTTCTTCCCTTGCTATCAGTTAGCCTTCCATCCTCGAGAATTTGAAGCATCATGTTGAAGACATCTGGATGGGCCTTCTCTATCTCGTCAAACAGCACAACAGTGTATGGACGGCGTCGAACTGCCTCGGTCAATTGACCACCTTCTGTGTAACCAACATAACCAGGAGGAGAACCAATAAGTTTCGACACAGTATGTCTTTCCATGAATTCACTCATATCTAGACGGATCATCGCTTCTTCAGAACCAAAGTAGTAGGCAGCCAATGCCTTGGCTAGCTCCGACTTCCCAACACCAGTTGGACCAGAAAAGATGAAACTGGCAATTGGACGATTGGGGTTTTTAAGACCAACACGGGCTCGGCGGATGGCTCTACTTATAGCTTTGACTGCTTCATCCTGTCCAATGACACGCTTATGAAGAGTCTCTTCCATCTTGAGGAGGCGATCGGATTCGTCACTGGACACTTTCTCAACAGGGATGCCAGTCCAAGAGGAGACGATGTGTTGAATGTCAACTTCAGTTACAACAGGACCTACATCGCCTGCCTCACTCTCTGCCTTGCTCATCTCCTTTCCCTTGTCAACGAGAGCTGAAATCTGAGCTTTCAGATCCATTTCTCTATCTCGTAATTCCCCAGCCTGTTTTGACATTGTAAGTGTACTGGATTTTTTTTACTTTTTTTGATAAGATGGAGAAAAGGTTTATAACCCCTAAAAGAAAACACTGTATAGGGTACATCATCCAAAAACATTCTAATAGCAACCAAATTGAAGCCAATTTCTCCAGATTTATTATGTCAATAAACTGCAGTGTTGACTGTAGATTACTGTTAAGTTGGATTGTCAAAATGGCCATTTTTGGATGAAGATGACATCTACATGCATATGCAAATCTATGCCAAGCCATGAAACATAATAAAGGCATATTTACCTTTTCAAAGTCTTGGCTACGAACAGCTTCATTCTTCTCCTTTGTTATCTGTCTCAGCTCTTTCTCAAGCTCTCGAGCCTCCTCAGGTAGCTGAAAATGAAATGTTTAATGACATAGAAGAATCAAAACTAAAATTAGAAGGAAAAAAGTACCTGTGCATGACGAAGCCGAACCCGGGAACCAGCTTCATCAATCAAATCTATAGCTTTGTCAGGCAGAAAACGATCACTGAAATTAACAGTATTATCCATCAGAACAGAAATTACAAAGTAATGCAACGTCTATTCTAACACTAATGAACTGATTCTTATTATCACCACTATCATTCACTTTGGCTCAAGGTTTCATGGGTTTTACATCAAAGTAGGGGTATTGTGGAGGACTTTTCATTGGAAGGATAAACATGTCAACAAAGTGACATGAGGAGAAACTCTAGGCTGATCATGTCAAAAATAAAAACAAAATTCCTATAACTTAAAAACGTAGAGAATAAGACCCCCTTTTTCCCCACTAATGTCTTTCAAGATGAATTTACATTTGTTCTTAAACCTGTTTAATGATTAACATTAAAAAAAAACATGTTTCTCATGTCCTCTCTTTTCCTAAGCCTAAACACTTGTAACCTAACTACACATTTAAGAAACTAAGCACAAAATAGAAAAACGAGCTAGAATCATCAATATCAGTTCACACCTGATGTATTGATATGATAGCTGAGCAGCAGAAACCAGGGCATCATCAGTGTAACGAAGTTTGTGGTGAATCTCATATCGTTCTCGAAGACCTTTTAGGATTTGAATTGTTTCATCGACAGTTGGTTCAGGAACTTTGACTGGTTGAAATCGTCTTTCCAAGGCTGGGTCCTTTTCGATATGCTTTCTGTACTCGTCAATGGTCGTGGCTCCAATACACTACACGATGACAATAAAAATAAGAACACTGCAGAAATGAACCAAAAATGTAAATTAGAAGTAACAAGAAGATCTACCTTCACACCAATTAAATTGATAATACAAATCTACATGAAAGGAAGCACATTTCCATTATATATTTAGGCTTCTTGAAATGTTTATTAGTGATTCACTCTTCTGATCAATATCTCATAACTAGTGTTTGATCTGATTTTTTTTTATCATTATAATATGACAAGTCCAACAATTAAAATTTATCAAAAGACCTAACATTTGAAACAAGAAAAGCAGATATAATCCTATATCCAAATCAAGGGTTGATTTGAGATAATCTAGGCATACATCACAGCTCCACATGTTTTGAGAAATCAATCCAAAATTAAAATAGTTCAGTATCATATAATTTTACCTGCAATTCACCTCTAGAAAGAGCTGGTTTCAATATGTTTGCTGCATCAATTGCCCCTTCAGCAGCTCCGGCTCCAATTAAAGTGTGCACCTCATCAATAAAAAGTATTATCTCATCACTTTGCTTAATTTCCTCCATCAGCTTCTTTAGTCTTTCCTCAAACTCTCCACGATATTTTGTACCAGCAACAAGGAGACCCATGTCCAATGTTATAACCTAATTAAAAATAAAATAAAAAATAGGACAAATTGCTTAGCCGTGCAAACAATGAACAAATACACAGTAAAAAATAGCAAAAACATAGGAATATCATATACCCATATGTCACAGCCGCAGCCTCATGTGAACACACTAAGTAACTGCAAGATGACATACTACAGAAGTATATGAAAGGAACTATGACTTCCACAAACCTATTTCAATGCCACTTAAGAGCTTCTATAAAATTTGAGGATATGTATAGCACAATAAATGAGACAAACTGCAAGTGACAAGCAGAGGAAAACTGTTCGGTGAAAAAAGACCAGGAGAAAAGGCTTCCATCTACAGATAAATAATGCTTAATCCACAAATATGATGTGTCTACACTATGCCTAGACAACTTTTCTTAGTGTATAAAGGTTAAGCACATTAACTAAATATCAATGCTTTACTTTCGCATAGAGTTTCACTGCTACCAAAGAAAGTTCTGAAAAATAGCACCTACATGCTAATGTTCACAAAATAGTTGAATATGAATTTCCAAACTCAGGTAGACCAGGCAAAACAGCGGCTGGGCAGATAGAAAAGGCATCAGCAATAACTTTCCATTCCTAGCTGAATAAAAGATTGGAAATTACACTGCATCACAGAATTTTTATACTACAGAAAGAATCAAATTAAATGCAATCCCATCAATTAAATTAAAGGAACATCTTTCCCAACTTCAAAGGACTGCATGGAAAATCCATACATAAATCATCACTATAAAAACACTGAGCTACTTGTCAGCAATTCAATGCCGTTAAGGAACTGGCTGAAATTTAAAAATAAATAAGTGATCACCTTCTTTCCCTCTATTGTTTCAGGAACATCTCCACTGGAAATTTGTTGGGCTAGTCCCTCTGCTATTGCTGTTTTCCCAACTCCAGGTTCACCAATAAGGCAGGGGTTATTTTTAGTTCGCCTACCCAATATCTGAACAACTCTTTCGATTTGTTGCTGTCTTCCAACAACAGGATCCAACTTACCCTGTACACGGAAGTAGAGTTATAGAAGAACCATCTCACATAAGATAATAAATTCAGGATAATTCCAAATTACCTCCTCTGCTAGCTTAGTTAAATTAGTTCCATACTCTTCGAGGGTTGGCATCTTGTTACCACTGCTTCCTCCCCCGACACCAACACCAACAGCTTCTGTACTTTCACCTACCATTCTGATAACCTGCCAACCCAACAAATATTTATCATGGCATGGATGGATAGACAATAACACATTTTTTGCCGAGTATAATGCTTACCTGTGTTCGTATGTTGCTTGGATCAGCACCTAGGTTCTCAAGAACACGAGCTGCCACTCCTTCACCCTCACGGAGCAGTCCAAGGAGCAAATGCTCAGATCCAATGTAATTATGTCCTGAAAAATTCACATAATAGATTATGTCAGATAATTACAGAATGTAATCATCATTTTGAGATAGTAAAGGCACCTGTTTGATGGAGGAATACCTGGACAGTCCAACTAAAATTATATCTGTCATAGCAAAAGACACCAGATCCAGGAAATACTATCAAGCTACTCATGATTATGAACAAAATGTTCCTCAGTGCTAGTTACCTCTTTTATGAAGGGACCAAACCAAAAAAATTATAGGATTACTTTGTTCAATAAGCAATCAGCTACCAAAAAATTACGTGAGGCCAAATTCAACCAAATAAATCTCATGTTACACATAAGATTATCAATTTAAATCACTTGAGAAGTCCCAAATTATAATTGCAAATTTGCAATTATCATTATGAACTGAATTGGAAAAACGTTCTTCCCCGCTAAACTTTCAATTATAACCAGCTTTGAATGCATACAAAGAAAAGGAGAAAAATTTACCCAGTTGACGGGCTTCCTCCAGTGAGAGCTCCAACACACGCTTGGCACGAGGAGTGAAGGGAATCTCAACAGCAACAAACCCACTACCCCTTCCAATTATTTTCTCCACTTCAACACGTGCATCTTTGAGACTAATTCCCATGGACTTAAGGACCTTGGCAGCAATTCCAGTTCCTTCACCAATAAGACCCAACAGAATCTGCTCAGTGCCAACAAAATTGTGCCCAAGTCGCCTGGCTTCTTCTTGAGCAAGCATAATCACCTTGATTGCTTTTTCAGTAAAACGCTCAAACATGGCCTTAGGCACACATCTGCTGGCCTTTTGACGCCTAGAAGATATGGCGAGGGCAACTCTAGAATGGAAATCAAGCCCAGGCCTTGCCACAATATCCAAAGAATTTAAACTCCGCAATCCCGAGAAGCCTCTCATTCCTAACACAGGCGTCTGTATGCTAGACATCATCTTTACTCTTATTTTCGTCTTTCCAGATCCCTTAGATTGATCCTGCCTCAACACAGCAGTTGAACCAGGAAAGTTTGTTGACTGAACCAGAACCCTAGCCATGATGAGCTGGTAGTAGCCTACCCACAGAGTCACAGTTAACATAAATTATTCATTTTTGTTCAAAATTTCCAAACACTTAGGGCATTCACCCAACAAATGCAGATAACATATGTAAGTAGCAATCAACAGTGTGAACTTCTTTAAAAGTGTCATTCCGTGAACAATGAACCACGAGGCAGAATCAAAATGATCAAACCAATATCACAATAAACTAAGTCAGAAGCTGATGTTACAAAAAATTATCAAAGCCCTCGCTATCACAACATATGAAGAATTATTTCAACACTTCAGGAAAGGTGAACTCAAAACAGCACCTATTGACAATAACAACTATAAAGCTACTATTAACCAATGAAACAAACACCAATACAGACCACAAGGTTAAAGAACGATAATGAGAAGTTAATTCGATGAACAACCGAATAGAAACTTCCGTTTCAGTTTTCAATCAAAAGTACCTCAACGTAATCGGTATATCAGTGTCAAACCCCATCTTAACAAACTCAAGCACAACTAAAAACCCTAATTCCTATAAACACAGATATTATATAACATCAAAAAACCATCAATTAAACAAATAGAAAAAAAAATTAACTCACCTGAACTCCTTGATTAAACTTCAATAATAATAAATTACAGAATGGAAAGTAAAAAAGAAGAAAATTTGAGAGAAGGATAAAGAAAAGAGAGACAGAAATGGAGAGTCTTCCTTCAGATAGAAGAGAAAGACACCTATTTTAATGGTCAGCTCCAAAGTAGACAAAGAGGGAAAAATGAGAACGATAATGCAACTCTCGCCTCCTCTGTTATTTATCTGCTAGGCACCAAAGTCCCAAAAATTCATGTAATTATTGCATTGGATGTTTCCATAATTTTAGAAAATGACATAATAATTTTGTAAAATAAATAAATATTTTTATCTCATAATTTTTAAATTAAATTTTTATATTCTTATTATTTATAAAATTAAGAGATTATAAATATTTAATTTTAATATTTTTAATTAATAGATTAAAAATATTTACTTTATTTTATAAATTTATGGGATTTAATATATTTAACTTAATAACTATAAAATTAATTTATTTATTTTTGTAAAAATTACTCAACAGCTTTTGCTCATTATTTATCTCTATACTTTCTTTTCTTCATCGCTGCTAAATTAGAACACATGATTCTTAAATCCCTTCTTTTCTTCGTCGCTACTAAATTACAACACATGATTCTTAAGTTAGTCATGTCATGCTTTACTACTTAGGTGGATTAATTTAGAAGAAATGGAACTCACCAGCTCTCTTCTTCTTCAACTTTTTATCTATTTAGTTTTATTTTTAATAAATTAATTATTTTTTTTAATTAATAATAATTTAACTTAAAAATTATAATTTTATACTAAATTATATGATAAAAAAATTAAAAAAATTATAATTTCATAACTTTAATAATATCAAGGTTATATTCACAAAATATTCAACGATTATCACCGAAAATTTATTAAAATTTCGACGATTATTTAATAATTTGTTAACTAACGTAAGTATCTTTATCGAAAGTCTAATTAATATAACATATTACATACAAAAATATAAGTAAATTTAACTTGTCATATCTAATAAGTCACCAAAATTACATTTGATGTAATAGTTTATATAAAAATATATGTATAGATGTAACATATTACATTTAATAGATTCTCCGACAATTATAAATGTAACATATTACATACAAAGATATATGTGTAATATGTTACATTTGGTGTATTGCTGTGAAACTTTATCGATAGTAATTGTCGGAGATATCTTAAGTTCTTTATCTTATTTTCATTTTATTAAATTGTTTTGTAAAGATGTAACAATTTATACTTATTTTCAAAATCATGGGATTAAAAATGTATATCTTAGATTTGATAAATAAAAACAATAATATATACAAAATCATGTTTCCTATACCGTACCATAATGACTGCAGTTGGTGGAATAAGTTTCTCTGGCTCAAACTTTCTTCATCCTGGGAAGAAATCTCATGGAGTGGATAAGCGCTTATTCGGTTTGAATTTTAGAAAATTTGAACAGATCGTACTGAATCGTTAATAGGTATCATATCGAAGTAAATTAGACTATTAAAATCGTATAAACATTAAAATAATTTTATATTATCATTAATAAAATAATAACATTAAGTTTTTTCATATTATTAATATTTTTTTATCTTTATTCAAACATAATCATCTAAATAAAAATAATATTTTTACTTATTTATCTAGTGGATTACTTTTCTTTTTTGTTATTCTTAGATATCAAACTTGAAAATACTAAGTTAAATAATAATAGATTTAATTATTAAATTACATACATTATTATCTATATAAACTATAAATCATAGATATAATAATATAGGTACTTTGATTTGGTTTATACAATTTAATTTTTTTTATAAATCGAATCGTAGTGAATCAAATAACAAACCATTAATAATATTTTTTTCTTGTACTATTTTTCATGTGGACTTTTATTTTTTATACCAAAATGTAAACATTAATTATCATGAATATTCAAGTACTAAAAGGATACAACTATTTTCTATTTTATATTTTATGTACAGATTCACAGCTACACACAAAGAAATAATATTCTCCTGACATTAGGGACGATTTGGGCTGGTCAATTTACAACATGATTTTCACAACAGGACTAGCCCATAATTAAGCAAAAGGATGTTCATGACCTAATATGTTTAAATTACATCCAAACAAATTTAAAGTATCAAGTTTCTGTAATATAAATTATTAGTGGGTCATACTGATCAATCAACACGTTTTCTATCGACCCTTTTAACCTCAACATATGCCACCATTTAATAAGTGTGTCAATTTGGATCGACTCACCCATTTCACCTCAACACATACTCATTTAAAAGTCTTGCATTCGTGTTAGAATATTCACAAGTTATGTCGTACATTGACACTCATACTCCCATGGTATAATATTGTTATACAACTAGCTAGTAAATATATGTGTGAATTTTATTTATTTATTTTAAAATAACTATATTATTTATATACTTATATATTTAAGATTCAAATATCAAATTTTCTATATGTGATTGAGATACTTAACAAAATGTTATATTTATGATAAAAATTAACTGCATAAGTTAATTATATTTTTTATATAAAATTTAGATAATATTATGGTTTGAAAATTATGAAATTTATGAAGTGAAAAGCATATCCAACTTAGGTTAACAATATCAATTATACTCACAAAAAATAGTACTATAATGCTTTTTTTTTAAATGTCAAGAATATCAATGTAATATAAGGTGACCACAATTTTATCTGATTTGTGTTCGATTTATTTTAAAAAAAATGCCAAGTTATATTAAAGGTACATGTATAAATTTTTTGGCATGATACACTTTGGTGTTTAATTTTTACTTTTTTTTTCTTTATGATTTGATAGCTTTATTTTTTAATATCTCACTTTGATTCTTTAATTGTTTTACAATTTTATTCATTTATTTTTAAATTTTTTATACTTTGTTTATTACTTTTTATTTTTTATATACTTTTAAAGTTTAATTTTATGGTCTCAAATTTATATATATTATATGTATAAGAGTCTAAATCACACTCAGAATAATGTTAGATAAAAATGTTATTGTATTTTAAAAGAATGAGATACATTGTCTTTTAAATTTTAGAAATATTTAATCTGAAAAACTTAAATAAAATACTTTTAAATATTAAAGAGTGTATTTTCTAATATATACATTATATTAATAAGTTTAATATTTGATTAAAAAAATTATACATTTTAATATGAAAAATTGGTGCATGTTTAATATATTATTTATGAATTTAACATGTTCTAACGTGTTTTCATTCTATTTCAAAATTAAAAGAGATTAATCAACCATACTTATCATGTTTATTTTCTACGTGAACATATACTTTTGGTTAAAAAAATTATAATAATAAATCACTAATGGACTCAAAACTATGTGTTTTATAATAAATTTTATGTGACAATTACTTTGGAGGCTTTAAAATTTAATTTTTTTTTCATATATTTGGAGAAATTAGTAATAAAAAATAAAATAAATAAAATAATTTATGTGTAAGAGACATATTTTTAACTATTTTGATTAAATATGTAAAAATTAAAAATTAAATTACTAAAATATAAGAAAAAAAGTATGGGATTAAAGAGAAAAAAATTAAAAAATAAAGAAACTAAATTATAAAAACAATAAGAACACTAAAATGTATGACATATAAAAATTTAGAATTATTCATGTAGTTGATCCCTTATACAATAAAAAAATTTGAATATCATAATTTTGTGATATATATATATATATATATATATATATAAATATGGGTCATAAAAGTCTCATAGATTATGAAGTTAATATCACTTAATTCATTAGATTCTAAAAGATATTTTCTAGTCTATTAAACTTGAAAAAATAGATCAATTAAGAATAATTAATATTATTTTAATAATTTTTTATTAAAATATTATTTTTTACTATTAATTGATTAAAACACGATGAAACATGAGCCATTAATAAGGATAAAAAAATTTAGTGTGAAATTATTTAACAAAAATAATTAATAAAAATGTTCTAAAAAATTATTTAAATATATATTTTTATTTAAAAATAAATAAAAATAGTGATAATAGTCAAATTTTAAAAAATTTATTTTTTAAAATTTATTTCATATTAAATGTTAGTTTCATTGTTAAAAGATTATATTTTAATCTTGTTTTAATTGCTTGATATGAAAGAATAATATTTTAATAAAAATATTATTTGTTTTTAATTAATATTTTTTCTAAAAAGCTAAGAAACTAGAAAATATATTTATAAGTATAAGGAATTAAATATATGCTAAGACTTAATCTAAAAAACTTGACGACTCCTTTCTCTATATTATAATTGGGCCTATAAAACTATAATAAATAAAATTGTGTTAATTATATGTATTTTTGATATTTTTATGGATAATGATATTATAACAATAACTCTTGTTATTATCACATTAAAAATATATAAAATTTTTATTATATTTTAATACCATTATTGTTAAATATAATTTTCATTAATAAAATATTATTATGATAATAAAAATTTATATTTATACAATAATTCTATTATATAACGCGTCTTTAGAAACAAATAAATATAATAAATGATATTAATAAATCATTTTTATTATATGATAATCTAAATCAATGATATAGATACTAATATATTTTAAAATTTAAAGTTAATAAATAGTTATTAAATTAAGAAAAATCAAATTAAATAAAAAAATCATATTCATCATTAAATGGGTTGGAAATAATTTGTTAAAATCATTTTTTTAATTATATTAATATCTATTTTTGTCAACACCTTTCATGGATTTACGAGATAAATAAACTGTTAGAATGTCGGAACACTTTGTGAGTGGAGTGATCTTTAACCCTCTAATGTTTAATTAGTAATTGTAAGATAAAGATATACATTCTTGCACTAATATTATATAGAACAAAAGTGTTTGACTTTGATTATCTTTTCTAAGATTTAAGTTCAACGTGTTATAATTGTGTATAGATGTGAATATATATGAGAAAAAATTAACTTGATAACCAATTTTTATTGGAATATAATTTACTTGTAATTGTTTTATAGACATCTATCTTTAATTATTTCTTTAAAATAGATAAAAAAAATTATTAGATTTTTATCTCTTTAAGATAACTATCTTATAATTATACTTATTTGATGACTATGCACTTATTGGACTTTGCCTATAATTGATTGGGACTATGATATACATAAATTTGATTGTCAAATTTTGTAATATTTATAATAAGTTCACAAGTACACAAATAATTTGTAAAAAGTGACAAGTATAATTGCAAAATCGATCAAAAGAAGAATTATGTGATTTTTAAATAATTCAACAAATTCTTAAAAAAACATAAACATTCTCTCACAAATATTGAATTTTGAAATATTTAAACTAATAACATAAAATAATACAAGAAAAATGATGGATAAATTCATACCAATAACAGGCAAAAATGCAATTCATTTATCAATGAAAAATTAATGAGATATTTAATTAGTCAATTATGTTTGATAGAATTAATTAATTAATGAAATACAAACCTAGATTGTTAATTCTTTCTTATATGTATAAATAACATCTTTGATGGACCGTTATTCTTTATTAATTAAACAATTACTTGTCACTTTTGGTGGGATTGATAATTTAAATTTATATTTAAGTTTTCTAAATTATATTTAAGATTGATGAATCTGATATCTAACTTTAAGATTTTAAAATTACTACAAAAAATATGTCCTCAATATACTTTCAAATAGTAATTCTTATAAAAATATTTGAAATAGAGTATTCTAAATATATAAATAATCAAATCTAAAATTAAAGAGTTGATTCTATATTAATTCGAGATTGATGTTACTAAAACCCCATTTCATAATTTAAATCTATTAAGATCTATAATAGATTTTTTCTTTGCAAAATTCTTAAATAAAAAATAATCTGAGTTTAATGATTATTAAAAATATTCATCTATTTTAATACTACATAAGCATAATAACATAACTAAAATCTCATTATAACAATTAGTCATAAATTCTTAATTTAATAAATAGTTAATATATTAAACACAATATTTGGAAAGCTACATTAAATTAAAGCTGTAAATAAAATACAATTAAAGTTAATATCATAACTGTATTATTACAGATAACTAATGTACCAATCTGTTATATGAAAAAACTCCTACTATTATCACTTCATTATGGATACATAATCTAAACTATTTAGAAGAACTAAAAACTAAAACTAAGAAAAGATTACAAAGACGAGAGAGAGCGAGAATTGGAAGGGATGAGAAACAATGTAGGGGTGATGGGGTTTATATATATAAAGAGATGGGAGAAAAGTGAAGAAAAAATAGGACCGTGAAAGATTTATGGTTACGGATTATGAAGGATTTATGGTTGTGCGCCACGGCACATAAATTCCCCCGTTATGGCATGCTTCAATTCTAGATCGTGTGAAATTAACTCTGATAGCCTCACATTGAGATACAAATAAATCCTTCATTGTTGCCAGTTCTCTTTGTATTTTTTCCCCTTTACATCTGGTCATATACTTTTGTAAGACTTACATATGTATTTTATTATTTTTCTAGGTTGCAATTTGAGTGCTTTTTATATAATTCATCAAGTTAAATCATTTTAATACAAAAATATTTAAAAATTAACAAAATATATCCGTGATTTTGGAAACATAAATTTGCTAAAATAATAAGAAAATTAATCAAATAAAAATTTATTTTAACACCAAAATACATGAAAAACACATTATATTTAGTATTTTTTAAATACACATCATAACCCGCAACTAGCTTTATGCTAATCTCTAGCAAAGAAAGCAAAAAACTAAAAATAAAATTTAATTATCCAAATCATTTATGTGATTCACACACTTGCATTTAGCACATGTAACAAGTATTTAAACCCTTAGGTTTTCCTAGTGGATGACTTTAAGTATCATAAGGACTTTCAAATATGATACCCATAAACATCAAAATAAATGCAAAAATAAAAAAAATAACAAAAATACACACAAACAAATAACAATTAAAATTTTAACAAAATAGAATAAAATTTCTCATATTTTTAATATCTTTTAACTTCATAATTAAAATTCAAAGTATAAGTTATTTTAATATCCTAAACATTTATAATTTATTATAATAATTAGTACAAAATCACATTCATATCCCACGTCAAAAGTGCATCAATATTAATTTACCTAATTTCAATGTTTCGAATTTGAATTTGCTTCGACTTTAAACCTCACAAGTTATACTCTCAATATCATACTGATCCTATAGGTTTAAGCACTCATTCAAATGTATATACAAATAGAGTTTATTTAAAGAAATAAACTAAAAGACTCGCATATGTTTTGAAGAAGAAAATTCTCAAAGTAATGCATCAATTAAAATCAAATAAAAATTTCAAGTTATATGCCTTTTAGAAATAAAGAAAATACAATGACTTCTAGGAGATTTATTTCCTATCTTTCTTTTGTATTTAGCAATTTCTCACAATTTTATAAGGTTTAGGTCATAGTATTTAATTTATACTATTCATTTTTCTCTCTTATTTTTATTTTTCTTTCTCTCTTTTTTAAAGATATTCTTTCTATTGTTTTAGAGAGAACTCATGTACAATTTGCACATATTTTATATGGTTTGGTGAGTAGCTAATTTTGGCTTTTTTTTGTATTAAGCTTGGGTAACCCCACACATATCTTTTTTTTGGAAATCATACATGAATAAAGAATGGCTTATATTTTAAATTCTAATTAGGTAATTTAATTTAAGCAATATAAAAATATATATAACACTCTATCATATGTAAAAATCTTAGTATTCAATACAAAATTTATAGAGATTATCTAACAATTTGAATTGATAAAAAAATATTTTAAATAGTAGAAACATATTGTCATTGAGAATGAAAAAATAAAGGCTTAAAATATTTTTACAATGTAGTCTTTACTATTTAATTCATAAACACCAATTTTGTGTTTATCGTAATTTTTACATTTTATCATGAAATATAAATTATGACAAAACTAACTAATCATCATATTACTCCATGATATATTCAAAAAATTAATCTAACAGTAAAAAGATTCAATTATTTGCTTAAAATTAACTAAAAGATATGATAATTATACAAGAATTTTTTTAAAATTTAACCTAAAATTCTTAAACCAATAAACACAAATACAAGGAAACAAAGGAAAGAAATAAAACAAATAAAAATGTAAACATATATTTAATAAAAAAAATTAAAAATTTCTTAAATTTATATAAGTGTAACTTTTATTCACTCCAAACTTAGAACATACATCACCCTCAATGTAAAAATTTTAAATTAAAAATAAATAATAAAGAAGATAAAAGTTATCAATTTATTGAGTATGTCCAAGTATTGACATAAAAGTTGTAGGTGCATCCATCATTTCAGTCATTTAAATCATACAAATAAAAAAATTTGTACTTTTTACATATCTCAACAAATAATAATAAAGTTCAATTATTCACATGACAGGAAATTAAAACAAACAAACTAAATAAAATAAATTACATAAAATGAAAAACAAAAAAAAAACAAAATACATAAAAAAAACTCATAAAATTTCTAAACAAATTTAAAGTTTAACCCTCCATGTTATCTGGTCCTTGTTCTTCAAGATGTGGTCGTGATCGTTCAGGTGGTGTAAAGATGAAATCATAATCTTTAACCTCGGTTTCTATTAAATGGCTTGTATCTATCTCGAGATGGTTAAGTAATAACTTATGCATTTCAAATTACATATGACTTTAAGTCACCTGATCGTGATGCTATCTGTTTGTAAAAGAAAAATGTGCAGCGTAGTCTTGCTTATAATTTTCCAAATAAGTCATCATTTCATTTAATTGATAAATTTCATCCTTTAGTGTTGTCCTTGATGAAGAAGCAACTCTTCGTTCCCTTTGAGCAATATTAGTACGCGAAGTGAGTTCATTAAGATAAGCCTTATTTAATAATTCACTAGGCTAAAGCATAACTTCACCTTTTAGGCAAATCACCCTATTTAGAACATAAAATAGTTACAGGCTGGGGGAAGAAATAACTCAAGTCAATGTTGTTAGTAGATAACTTTATCCTATTGTTAATTATCATTCCAATATCCATAGTCATGTGGGATGTTATGACATATAATAATATTACTCATTTTTTATCCACGTAGTTGTAATGAGTAGTAAGCATCATTCTTGAATAAACAAAATATTGTCATATGGGACAACCTTATACAAATGCTTAGCTTCAAAGCCCTTAGATTTTCCACTGGCATAACTTGTGATGCTTTCAATTACTGTAGCATAATAAATATTATTTAGGTAAGTCTCATACTCACCCTGGCCTATGTCTCTTAATCTATAATAGGCATTAATATCAAATAGCCCAAATGTGACTAGTATACCCTATACTCTAACTATATTATCAATAACGTCAAGAAGATTTGCATAAAACTCTTGAATTATTGATTCAATAGTGAAGTACGGTTCCTTTACGAACCTTTTCTTACTTAATGTTCGTTATTACATTAGAAATACCCTCAAATTTAACATTTGGTCCTAAATCAAAATCCATCCCCTCTCCATAATAAAACTTTTATTAATTTCTATAGTCATATCAAATCTTAACTTGGTCTCATAACTAGAGAAGTTAGCTCTATTATAATCAAAAGAGGTTGATGTACCTTTTCGTGTATCAACTCTATCCCTTTTTGGTTCCATTTATAAAAATTAGCAATATCTAAATCTAAGAATTCTTCACAATATAATAAGATCCAAAAAAATTCTTACTTTCACTTTGTCCAAATTAGGGTTTGAAACTCTTTTTAATTCAAAAATTATCCCCAAAATTCAAAGAATTTATTTTAAGACTTAAATTCTAATTTTTTTTCGTTATTTACTCATGTTGTTAAGGATAATGAATTTAAAGAACACCCTTTTGAAGAAGGTGAAGATTTGTTGAATTGTTGATTGTTTTTTTTAAAAAATTCATTGGAATGGGTAGGAAATAGATAGGAATAGATTTTTTTGTGAAAAGATTTGAATGATTATGGAAGAAATGTATACCTTTTTAGGGTTATATGGTGTTTGAAATGAGAGAAAATTGTGAGATTTATGAAGAAAATGAGAAAATTTTAGAAAGAATAGGTGTATTTCACGTTAGGGCTAGTAAATATGGGAAAAATATTACAGAAGCTATAACAAAGTATTTTTGGTATTGTGCATGAGCCTTTCCCCAAATAGAGTTTAGATAGTAACACTCGTGCTACGACATGGAATTGTTGGTACCACAGGGAACGTTACTCGTACTTCACAATTATTTTTACAAGAAACCTCCCAATTGTTTTATATGTTATATTATATTTACTTAAAAAACTTAAATTAAATAGTAAATAATTATAAAAACACAAATACTTAAAAATTTATAATTATCCTTCTAATAATTAAATTAAAAATAACTGTAACAAAAACATAGATATTTTTTAAAATATAATAAAACAACCAAAATAACTACAAAAATCTATACTTAAATAGTTTTAAGAATAATAATAACAACATTTAAAGAACATTTATAACTATGAAAATAAATTAAATTTAAAGTAAAAACAAAAGAAAATAATTAGTTATCTCACATCTAGGACTATATTTATTGTTTTAGGTGAAACATTACATGGAAGACTTCATCATTTAATAAACTTAATAGCCTTACATCATTGAGTTCATTTGTTGTTCTGATCTAACAACTATTCTTTGACTTACTTCTCTAAGTGTTCAATCAATTGCTCAAATTGTACTTTCATCTTTTTGATATAAATTTACATATAATACAACATTTGATTTGTTTTTGATTAGTTATCCCTACTCAATTGAATGAAAGCATTCAACATCCTTTAGAGTTAATTCATTGGGAGGATTTTGAGGTAGTTGTTGGTGGTATTGTTGGTCCTATTAATTTGAGCTCTAGGCAAAATAAGGGTTATTCTATCTCTAAGATAAATTAAGATTATTTATCTACCTTGTTTGTATTTGGGTCATACCTAGGTCTTGGTTGATACCCTTCCAATGCATTAACAAATTCAGATCTAGCAATTGACTCTCCTTGGTAGGGACAGATATTAACATCAGGTCCTAAAGTGCTACACAATCCACATTGTTTTTTATTTGTTGTGGCATGTGTAATAAAAAGTGCAACTTGCACAAAAACTTTCTTGGTCAGTTGTGTAAGTTGTATCTATACTTCTATATCATAGTCAATTTCATGGACCTTAGTCCTTCTCACTTATGAGCTTTTCAATTAGGATTAACACTCAACATCTCAAAGAGATTCTGTATCTCTGAGGTAGTCTTTTTTCCTATCACTCCACCTAAAGCATTGTCAATAATAAACTGATGTTGTTATGTCAATCTATTATAGAAAAATTGGTATGAAGTTGCAAAACGTAGTTATGATTAGGCACTGAGCGAGGAATAGTTTAAACATATTATAAGCTTCGTGGAAAGATTTTCTCTCAATTTAAGAGAAAATAGCAATATTTGCTCTCAATTCTAATTTTTTTTATGGGAATATAATTTTTTCATGAATTTAATTTATAGATCCTTCAGGTCATCAAGGAACCTAGAGGAAGTGACATAAGCCAAGCCTTGATCCTGTCTCATTCTAAGTAGGTCCTCGGTGAGTATATTGAGAAAAAATATCTTAAATGTTGAATAAAAGTCCTTAATAAAAGACAAAGAGTCTTCATTAAATAGTTTATAAAATAAAAATAATATAAAAAAATAAATATTTTTCAATTCATAATTCTTAGTAATCTCGTTCAATTGGACTCCAATGAATGACCTTGCATATTCCTTAATTTGTGAATTTTTTTCCCATAATTAACATTGATGTTTAATAAAAAAATATAATTATAAGATTAAAGATCTACATAATATATAAGTTATGAAATTTTATTTATAAAATAAAATAACATGCATGTTAATTAGTATGTTGTCGTGCCTACATGCCACTTTTATACGAAAGAATCAATAGAGCATTGCATCTTTCATTAAAAAAGTAATAAATAACTACCCGTTTAATTAACAATTTTATTATTACTTAAAATTAGAAATAAGTAATATATCAAAATTATTTATTTTTGGTCAATTTGAATCCAATCTAATTCAAATAGATTTAAAGATTTTTAATTCAAATTCGATCATTTGATATAATTAATCAATTCAAATCCAAACAGATCAGATTTTTAAATATCAAATAAGGTCATATTAATATTGAAATTTATTTATAAATTATTATCATATATAAAACATAACGTATATAAATTTAAATTTTAAATGGATATATTTATAACAAATATTATTATTTTTAGTCACAATTAAAAAAATAAGAAATATTTGTATACAATTATTAAATTATTATAAAAAAATTATATTTATTTTAAAATTAAAATAATAACATAATATTATTATGGTATGCATAATATTTAAATATAATATATTATAAAATAAAATTTATATTTATTTATAATTTAATAATAATTCGATCCGGATCGGATACAGAAGATTATAAAATTTGTAATTCTGAATCCAAATAAATTCTTTGATTTTTAATCTGAATTTCATTTGATTATAAAATTTATTAATTTAATTTCATCTGAATCCTATAAATCAAATCATTTTTTTTAATTTAAATAAATTAATCATATTATTTATTTATTTTTAGTTAAAATAGTTAGATTAATTTTTTCTTAACTTATAGTTATAATAAGTTATCACATCAAAATTTAAAAAGATTTTTTTTATCTTATTATTGTGTTTATACGTCACATGTTTTTCTAAAAAAAATAAACATCAAGTCATATATTACGTGCTCACTGTGATTGTAATGATTTTGAGGCAAATTACATGCCAATTAAATCAATTTAAATTTGTTTTGTTATTTTTTATAATACTTTAATCATTTTGTCACTCATATTATAAAAATAGATGATTAATTTTTTTCACATTTTTCAATTAATATAGGCATATCAATTGAATGGATTGTATTTAGTATAAGTAACAAAAACTGTAAAATTTAAAAAGAAAAAATTTAAATTATACAATAATTTTTTTCATTAAAATAATTAAATTACACTTACTAACGTAACTAGAGTAACATGCATATATTTTGTTATAAGTTAATAGATATCTAAAAAAGATGTAGGAAAAAAATATTAAAAAAATAATAAAAATAACATAATTTTTTATACATTCATATATTTTATTTTTATGCATGATTTTATTTTATTTAAATTAAATTATAATTATTTAAAAAATATTTAATATTAAAATTCGTTCAATTAAATTTATTTTATATTTTTATTATTATAGATTTTAAAAAATGTTAATTTTTATAATATCTCTAAATTATATTACTTAAAATTTTAGTTCGTATTTTCCCATGAAAATTGACAAGGACCAATCAATTTGTAAGTAGAAATTTCAAATTTTGTCGTATTCGTGTTAGAATTGCATTCATGAGTGTCCAAGGTCTCACGAGTCATCGCAAGTAATGTTAAAAAGAAGGCAATTTCCTTCCCAAATCAAACACAACTAGGCGAACTGTAACTATGTTTGCAGGTTTTGTCGGGCTTTCAAAATTGTAATACATGGTCATTAATTTATCTTTCACATTTCACATTTATTGCAATTTTGTTTTTTCCTTTTTCCTAAAAGATATTCATGGATCATAATTAATACCTGTCAATGTTGTTTAAAAAAAATAACAATTTTAATAAATTAATATAAATAATAATATTATTATAATTAGATTTATTATTATCATAATAATTTTATACTAATAATATTAAAATATAATTAATAATAAGATATAATAAAAAAATTAAATATTTTTATGGTAATAATATCATTACCTTTTTATCATAAGATAAATGTATAATCAATTTCAAAACTTTATCCAAATTTAAGTCTTTAAATTTTTTTTAACAATTTAATTCTTAAATTTTTTAATATTTATATTAGTTCTTAAATTTTTATTTTTATTCCTAATCAATTACAAACTTGAATAACTCTACTTATATCGACTGTTTTTACTTCCCAATTATTCTGCTCAATTCAGTGCATATTTTTAAGGTAAATCAATGAAACTAAAAATATCAATAAAAAGTAGCCACATTAGATTGAATGTATTATTTATTACTTTCATATATTTTTATTAATTATGTTATTTATTATCTTTATTAAATAAAAACCAATTACATAAATTTCTTAGATTAAATTATTTATACCGTTGAATTTTTTAAATTAAAATAGTATCATTTTATCTCTTACATTTATTAAAAAAAATAAAAAGTAAAATACAATGATGTTTGAAGAAAAATAAAATAATTATTTATTATGTTATCTATATACATAGACTTAGATTATAGTTCTAAATTATTAATATGATTTATATAAATTATGTATTAAAATAAAATGATAAAATTATATGTGAATTTTATGTGATGTTATTCATGAAAGAAATCACAAAAAAAATCATAGGTTCACACAAATTTTTGTCTCACCCAATAAACTTATTCCAGCTTTTTTATAGCAAAAAAAGAAAAATTTGCATAATTTTTTCAAAAACTAAGTAAATTTTACTGGAATGATTTTTAAGTGGGTTTTCAAAACTTATGCAAATTTTTATTATTGTAGTATTGATTTTTCTTTTAATAAATACACAAAAGTGATGACCATTATACCTTTATTCACATTTCTCTCTAATTACATTGATTTTCTTTTTAATTTCAGGTGATTGTGGTTATTAATAATAAATTAGTTTAAATATATATATATAATTCAAATTTGGATGTAAAAACGAGAATAAAATTAAAAGGTGTTATTTATTTCTCTTAAGTTTTGATCCCATTGTAGTAACCATGATTCTCTCTCTCTATTTTGAGAGAGAATGGCTTAATTAATATAATTTTGGATTTATATTTAATATTGCATCTGTTGAAGTCAGTAATAAACTAATCACTGATATATCTTGTTGTAAGTAGATTGTGTAAATATTATCCGAACCATTAATCTTATCCAATTTAATTTGTTGGTTTAAATGATCATTGGATTGAATTTTCCTTAAATTTTGAATGATCTATAAAATATGAATTAGTTTAATCTTCGAATTTCAAATATTAATAAAAATCAAATTAATTCATATATATATAATTTATTTTTATCTTTTTTAATTTTTTAATTTTTTACATTATTTATTTTTTCTTCGTTTAAAATTAAATAACCTTAAAATATATTCTTAATCACCTATAATATTTAAGTATGTTTATTACATTTATATATATGATGTAAATAAACGTATTTAAATTAATAAAATTAATATAAGTGTGTTTTATACTATAATAATATACTTTTTAAATTTAAAATTATCAAATTTAAATATAAATAATTATATATCTTATACATAATATAAATCATAAAGGTTAAAATTCGTAGAATAAATTAATTTTAAGAACAAAAATTTATAATAATATTCTAAAAAAAATTCTAAAATCAATATTTCAATTAAAATTGATCCAAATCTTTCCATTTGATTTATAATTTTATCCATTTAATTAATTTTATTTGACTTAACCATTTTAAGAAAAGATTAAATTAAAATGATTTGAATTTTAATTCAAAATCAAATCAACTTAACTTTTCACGTATCAATTATAACTTATCTCACTCTTTTTCTTATTTTTTAATTCTTCTTAAGAACTTTTGTATTATCTCTCCCTGCAAATACATGTTTTCCTCTTAAAATTAACAAGAAAAGAACAAGGTTTATTTCATTGCAAAAGTCATTTGTCAAGTGCTTATTAATTAAACTGACCTACTAAAACAGATTATGAATGACGTACAAAACCAGCTAGTCGTCAAATGAACTTTCAACGTACTCGATAATACCTTTTCTAAATAAACATTTACACACTTCCTTTACTTTTCAAATAAGAATCAGTGTCATACAACTACTACTTCGTTAATTTTTCATTCCAATTACATATTTAAATTATATAAAAATATCATTGGATAAAAAATAATTAAATAATTAATAATAATTATCAACCCTTTATTAAAAATATATTTTTGATAACCAAGTTATAGTGATAATGAAAAAACTAATAGCAAATAAAATAAAAAATTTATCAATTATATACAAACTTATTGATGAATATATAGTTAAATGACATTTAAAGTAATTAGATATGTTTATATAGAAGGTATAAAATTTAAATTATAATTAAAATATGTAAACAATGTATTTATTTTAAAAAATTATAAAAGCTTCTTAGCTTCTATAGTGTGATATGAAAGGGGTCTATCCAACTAAAGTAACTTGTACTTTCCACCTGATTGATTTTTTATAATTTATTAAACAATGCCTAATTAGTTTGCTTAGAAAGTATTTTCCTGTAACAAATTTTTATACATGAAACAAGTGTAGGGAGATCAAGAAGAATCATTTTATTTTAAATTTAAATTATTTTCCTATAAATAATCGATTTTAATTAAAGATAAGATTATTGTTATTATAATTCTTTATCATTTTCGTAACATATTTATGTTAAATTTAAAAATGATCAAAAATAAACATTTTGTCTTTATTATTTTTTTGAATTAATTAAAATTTATTAAGAATATTTTCAACGATTTTTAAAATTAATAATAAATATGGTGTAAAAACAACAAAATTAAGTGTACAGTACCCCACCATTAATTAAAATATAAATAATATTATCTTAAAATTATTAAAATAGATTAATTACGTGCATATGTTTCGCATAAAATATTTTAAGAAACAATATTATCATAATTTAAATTATCGTTATTGACGTAATAATAATTCATTTAAGAAAATATTATTAAATAATATTAGTAATAAAGCGTAATTAATAATTTGTGATAATAATAAAAATAAGGATGTGATAAGAATTAGATATCTAGCTTTAATCAATTGTACGATTTAATTCACTAAATTTCAAGTAATAACTCTATCTTAAAAATCATTAAGTTTACAAATTAGTACAAATATCATTATTAAAAAAAATTCATAAAAATAATAAAAATAACACATTTAAAATTTAACCACAAAAATAATACTCTTTTATGTTCAATTCATACATTTTTATTATTAAAAAAAATTTAACACATTATTTCGTTTTAAATGACGTTCAATTGAAAACAATTAAAATTAATCTATAATCATTTAAATTCGTTTAATATTGAACGTTGTTTAATTAAATTTCGTCAAATATTAATTTTATTGTTAGAAATTTATTATAAATAAATTTTTATAAATTAAATAAAAATAAAAATTTCCTCCATGGAATGGTAACCAGATAAAGACTACAACAAGTGTAAGAAGAGAAGGCAAGTAACCGTTGAGCAACCAAATTTTGAAAAGGAGTGAGAGAAAAGGACAGAGAGTGAAGACTGAAGATCTGGAGGAGAGTTAAATCATAAATGTCATTAGATGATAGTAAGAGTAGGTGCGGTGAACATTAAGACTTCACGAGATACTTGGCACCTCTCTTTATTATCATCCCTTCTTCCTTTATATTATTCCCTCTCCTTACCGGCTCTTACTAATCTTACTTTCTTATGGCGGCCAGTCCATTAATATGCATGTTCTTCAATGAAAGAGTTATCAATTTTGGTAAATATATCACTAGAAAATACTAATTTATATACATCTTGAGTAAGTTTTATATAGAAAGAAAAATTGTTTTGATATACAATATGATTAAGAACTAATTAAAATAGTTTTTTTATTTAAGACATAGGGACCCATTTATTACGTTTAATTACAAATGTATTCCTTACTATTCATGAAACAATAATAAATAATTTGAAAAATAACAATCACACCCACAAACTTATTAACACCTATATAAATATCTAAAGGATATTCATTTCATCTAAAAATATGTATACAAAAAATTAAAATATATTTCAAATTTGTTTTAAGGTTTATAATTTAGAGTTTAATGTTTTAGATTTAAGATTTATAATTTAATATTTTAAGATTTAGGATTTGTGTTTATGGTTTAGTCTTTAATGAAAAATAAATAAGAAATAATTTTAGGTAAATAGATATAGGTGTGAGAAAGTGATGAAAGAGAATGAAAAAAAAAATTAATAAAAAATTAAACTTATTAATTTTTTTTATTTTTTATGCATAAAAATTAATTTTGATTAAATGGATGCATTTTTAAAAATATAGTTATTTTAAGGTATTATTAGAGAATTTAGACAATAATAAATATCAAAATAATAACATGGATATTAATAAATTACCAACTACCTCTTATTACTATTTCATAAAATTTAAGAAAGATATTTATAAAAAAAAATCAATAAAAATCAAGAAATTTGAGAAAAAGTTTTATAATAAAATAATAATTAAGAGAATTTAATTGACTATTTCCTAAAATTGTGAATTTTTTAACTATTTTTTAAAAACTTGTGGTGTTTTTCTAATACTTTTTCCGCTATATTATTACATTGTATATAAACTATTTTAAGTTTTTTTTATAGTAATAAACATAAACATTGCATATTAATTTAGACAAGTTATAATCCATATTGTCTCACCTCATATTTTAGACTTTATATATATAATTTATGACTTAGATTTGATATTTTAAAAAATAAACATGTTTAGTTTATCAAAAAGTATTAAAAATAAGTATTTATAATACTTAATTTTTATAAATAATGAGATTATAAATATTCAATTTAAAAATTATGTAACTAAAATATTTATTTATATATAATAACTTAAAAATAGTGATATTTTTAAAAAATATTTAAGATTTATGATACCACCTGTAATAATTACAAAATTAATTACTATTTAACTTAAATAATTATGAGAATTTTAATTTCTTTAATTTTTTTAACTGCAAATCGTAGACGGTAGTTTTTTCTTGTCTTAATATATCAACTTCTATTAACCTAATTGTTAATTGGCCACCGTAAGATTCACTAATATACTATTTTAAATTACAAGTTTGTCTTTTATTTGCAGTAAAATGGTATTTAAATCTTGTAATTTTTTTAATAATTTTATCTTATTTATTAAAAAACAACTGTAAAAGGATCATAATAAGTCTGTAGTCTATATAAATTTCAATTTTTATTTTTTAAAGTATACACGTATAAAATCTTATAATTTATTAAAAATTATACATTTTAATCACCACACAAAACTTGTAAAAATCTCATGATAATACTTTGATAAAAAAATGTATTGTAAATATATTTGCAAATAATCGTGTTATTATATGAATATATTTGCATGCATATGTTTGCATTAGTATTAGATTGAAAAATTAAGAAGTTAATAAATTTTAAAGAGAAATATGTGATTTATTAATTAAATATACAATACATTATTGGTTACAGCGGCCGAAATAGGGATGACTATGCGCACACTTGGATAATTTTTTTAATTTTTAATTTTTTAAATATAAAATAAGACATTTTTATTATTGTAATAAAATTATTGTTTTTATATATAAAAATAAATAAAAATAAAATATTTTTTTGTATTTTAGAAACCATATTACATTTTTTTATCATATAAAATATAATTTTATTTACCACTAAATAATTTATAGAGAAAAATATTATATAAATTTATTAAATTAAATCATTTGTATAATTTATTTCTTTAAATTAAAAAATGTATCATTTAATCATTTAATTTTATAAAAATTATTAATTAAGAATAACTTATATTATTTTATGATTTTTATTAAAATATTATTATTTTCTTTGAATTGATTAAACGTAATTAAGATACAAGTTTTTAACAATAATAAAATCACAAATAATATAAATAAAATTCACAAAATATTTATTTTTAAATATTTGTTAATTTTCATTATTTTATTTTAATATTTTATTAATTTTAAAATTTTTAAGAAATTAAAATATATATATATTTAAATAATTATTTTTGATAAAATTTTATTATTATTTATTTTTTAAACTATTTTATATTAAATTTTATTTTTAATCTTGTTGAAATCTAACATTTTTAATGTATTTTAATTATTTAATAAAAAATAATAATATTTTAAATAAAAATTATTAAAATAATATAGTTCGATCTGTTTTTTTATAAAATTAAAAAATTATATTATATTATTTTTAATTTTATGAATTAAATATTATAAATAATGTAATCTCAAAGTATTTTTGTAACATTTATTCCTAATTTATAATATAAAATTTTATCAAATTTGTTACTCGTATAAATAAATTCTGACCTCCATAAAAAATTCCTCACTCTGCCCCTGATCGGTAAAGAATGGTATAAGATTCTGCACCACCTATTTACTATTAGATGAATATTAATAAAATGTAAATTTATATTATATAAATTATGGTGTTTAATTTAATAAAAAAATTAAATATATAATTTTATTATTTATAAAATTATTTTATCACACCATATATCATAATTTCGTGTGATTTAGTAACAGCTCGGTCGCAACAGCCGACTGGAACTTGAAAGACTTAAACAGATAAACAGAAGGAAGGAAGAAAACGTGTTAAAGAAAGAGAAGAAATGGAAGTCGTGGTATGTATGATGCCTATCCAGACCATTATGAATTAGGATCATATAAATACAAATGCATTCATATATTATCCCTATAACGTTCAAACAAGTAGCAGCGTGTCACACAGGCTCTTCTCATAAAAATGGACCTCATTTCCTTCTCTTTCTCCTAACAAAACAAAACAAAACTGCCCAAGTCTCATCCCTTCCCCTCTGCAACTTCCGTTACTCCATTTCCCTTTTTGCTTAAAACTCTCTCTCTCTCTCTTACACCTTTTTAATCTCACAGCAGCAGCAATTCAGATAATTTTCAGTTCTGAACATTTTGCTATCTCAGTCATTTTCCTTCATTCAATGTTGTCTAGAATGAACAGCGTCTCTTGGATGGAAGATAGAGAGGAAGAAGAGTACTCAGCTTCATGGACTGAAAACAACAACAATAACAACGACAACAGAAACAACAATAATTGTGGTGTCGTACAAAACAGAGATAATGAAATGGGTTCTCTCTCTACCTTGAAATCTATGCTTGAGGTTGAAGATGACTGGTATATCACAAGTAATGGTATGCAAAATCACTCTGATATCAGAGACATCACTTTTCCAACAAACCTTGCCGACCCAGATGGCCTATTGATGCATTCAGTTGATTCCTCATCTTCTTGTTCGCCATCTACCTCTATTTTCAACAATCTAGACCCATCTCAGGTACAGTACTTTTTGCCTCCAAAACCCACCTTGTCTTCTCTTCTTAGTGTTGTTTCTAACAACCCATTAGACCATAACTATGATTTGGGTTGCGAAATTGGGTTTTTAGACACCCAAGCTCCAAACAATTCAAGTATGATGAACAGAAGAGGTAGTAGTATGGTTTTATCATCTGGGTTAAATGATTTTAGCTTACATAACCAAATGAGTGGTCATAGTTTGAGTTCAAGTTCTCAATTCTCAACAACCCCTGTGGCTCAATTGCCCCAAAACAACACCAATTTTTCAGGTTTTCGAGCTTTAGATATGAATTCAGGGAATGCCCTGTTTCAAAATAGATCTAAATTGTTGAGACCCCTTGAGTCCTTCCCTTCTACTGGAGCACAACCAACTTTGTTTCAGAAAAGAGCAGCACTTAGAAAAAATTTGACTGACAGTGGAAGCAAGTTGGGAGTTTTGAGTTCAATTGGGTTTGAAGGTGATAAGGGGAAGAAAGAAATGGGTGAAGATTATGAGAAAAAGAGGAAATTGAGTAGTGGAGATGATTTGGATGATATTAGTATTGATGGGTCTGGCTTGAATTATGATTCAGATGAGTTTACAGAGAACACTAAGGTGGATGAAACTGCTAAAAATGGTGGTAATAGCTCCAACGCAAACAGTAGTGTTACAGGTGGAGATCAAAAAGGGAAGAAGAAGAAGGGATTGCCTGCTAAAAATTTGATGGCTGAAAGGCGCCGCCGGAAGAAACTAAATGATAGGCTGTATATGCTGAGATCTGTTGTTCCAAAGATTAGCAAGGTGAGACTTTTATTTACCTCATCTTTCTCGTGAATTCTATGAATTCAGTACTCAAGAATTAGCATTTCTTTGAACTGGGTTAGCATTGATTAAACACGGACTCTTTATTTTATTATTGGATCCTACTCTATAATTATTATGGACCATGGTCAAGGAAATAAATTTCACTTGTTTAAAAAGTTCAGAAGCAAACATGCACAGTCTTTCGTAATTTCTAATCTAACAAATGATTGATTGAAAAGTCGAAGTCTTTATTGTACTTGGCTCATCTTTTTCCTGTTCTTTCATTCCCTCCTTTCTTAATGGTTTTTTCCTACTTATCTTCTAATTTGTTCCATTTTTCTTTAGTTCTTCCTTTCCTGAAAATTTATAGCACTTTATCTCCTTTGTTCTAGCCATGATTAAGTTATCATCTTAGAATATTATTGTAAAAAGCACCACTATGTTCTCTGATCTAAAGGCAGTTTAAGTAATAACCACTCATGTCATTTGTGGCCTCTTTGTCCCTCCAAATTCTTACTGAATCATTTATCATTTTGGGTAGGGAATTGATATTTTCATAACAAATAAGACTAATGCAACAGCAATTTAAAATTTATGCTCACAATTTAATGATTAATTGTTTCTAAAAAAGGAACATTGCTTTGACGATAGTACGTAGAAACAGCTTAGGGCTACTCTTTTTGGTAAGGTCATAAAAACGGTACTTTTGACTCAAATTAAGTACTTACCATTATAGAGAAAGATAAGATGGATAAATAATGATTTTGTTAATCCATTGCAATTTTCATGATCAATAGATGGACAGGGCTTCAATACTTGGAGATGCAATTGAGTACTTGAAAGAACTTCTGCAAAGAATCAATGACCTTCACAATGAATTGGAGTCAGCCGCTCCTGGCTCTTCATTGACACCTACTACAAGCTTCCACCCTTTGACGCCTACTGCCCAAACGCTTCAGGGGCGTATTAAGGAAGAACTTTGCCCAAGCTCATTGCCTAGCCCAAATGGTCAACCTGCAAGGGTAGAAATAGAATCTCTCTTTTTTAAGTCATCAACTTTCCACTCTTGTATGCCTATATAAAACTGTTTGGGAAAATAGCTTCACGGTTCCTTATTTTAAAAATGTATCATTTAGTCTTAATTTTTCAAAAAATATACTGAAAATCAAATATTTATTTTTGTAGTGTATATAAGTTAAATTTAAACTAAAATTTGATTACTATTTAGATACATAAAAGTATGTCTTATCATAATTACATTTAACTTATCGATATTAAAAATATTAATATTTTCTCATGTCTGGGGCTTTTATTTTTGTAGGAAAAATTAATATTTTTATTAGGAATAAATTTATCTTTATTTATGGAAACACATAACTTTTACATATCTAAATAGTAACTAATTTGAAATTATGTACACCTTTGAAAATAAGTGTTTACGATATACCTTTTAAAAAATTATTAACTAAAATGCACTTTTGTGATATGTAAAGGAACCTGAACCCTCTTCCAAAATGTTCATAAACTCGTACTTCCCTTTGAAGTGGGTCTTAATTACTTCACGTTGCATACGTTAAGTAATGGGTTACTATATTCCGTAAACTCTTCATTATGCAATAGTTTCAGATTCCATGATGTTTTAGTCTTTGTTTTGTTGCATAGGTTGAAGTTAGAGTTCGAGAAGGAAGAGCACTAAACATCCACATGTTTTGTGGTCGAAGACCTGGTCTCTTACTCTCCACCATGAGGACATTGGATGATCTTGGGTTAGATGTTCAACAAGCTGTCATCAGTTGTTTCAATGGATTTGCAATGGATATTTTTCGTGCTGAGGTATGTATAACTCCTTCCTCACATTAACCATCTCTTGCTTATCAAGACAAACGTCATGAATTAGTTTTCGAGACGATTTATTACTGACTTGTTATTGTAGGAGGTTTCACTTTTTACCTATATTAGTATATACAACATCAATGTTAACAAAATTATTACTAAAAATCTGCATTACGTACATAAAACTAGGATCATATGAGGAAATTGAATACCTTTATTCTTGTGTTTGTATCATTTTGATTCTTATTTTCAATTAGGATATATTAAATATCTTTATTTATATTAACGATACATATTTTGATCAATTTTAACAATAATTAATATCTCTGAACTATCTTAATTATTTGTTATTAATGTTAAATTTGATCAAAACATATATCAGTAATTTAAATAAGTAGTTTATATATATCCTAATTGAAAATAGGGGGTTAAAAAGTGTTTCAAAACAAGAATGAGTAGTTAAAAAATACTAACTCATCGTATCAGTATATACAACAGAGTTCAGTAATGAATCATTACTAAAAGCCTGCCTCCCTTGTTTTATATATGCTGGCTTCTCCAAAATCATTTTCACAAAATGCAAGTAATGCAAGTTTATAGTAAGTGGTTATTATCTAGTATACGAAGTAATAAGGAGAAAATGGAAAGTTGTCTAGATTCATTAATTTTATGAAGAATATTATTTTGCTCTTTATGTTGTGATTGACCTTTTTGCAAGTAATATTCATTCTCTCTCCATTCAAATCATTTGACTAAAAAAAGAAATAATGGAAGTGTACAAGCCTACATAGGCCGATTTACATTAAGGCCTGGTGGGACACTACTCTCTTCACCCGTTTACAAAAAACAAAATTTAGATATAATATATATAAAATTATAGATAAATTATATGTATAAAATAAAATTATGATTCCTAAATTTTAACATATTTACAATCAAATGAAATACATATAATATATTTTTTCAACGAGAAGCATTTAATAATTGAGATTTAGATATAATTTTGTCATCACAGTCCAAGAGGTGATAATGTTCTCCTGTGTATTTTCAGCAATGTAAAGAAGGACAGGATATCCACCCAGAGCATATAAAAGCAGTACTTATGGACTTAGCTGGGTTCCATGGCATGATGTAAGGTTGCTGCAAATCACCTACCTCATTCTCATCCTCTTGTTGTTTCACCAAATCAGCAAATCATGCAATTGCAATTTTTTTTTCTCCTTCCTTTTTTGCTAGCTCTTTAAAAAATTTGTTTATGACTTGGAAATTTGCTGCAATTAATGCTTAATTTTAGAATAAAATGACAAACTCTATTTTGAAAAGAATAGTTGTTAGCGTCCATGCAATTGAGAGCTGTTCTCCGTACTTGTTTAGAGAATTGGACATGTCTGTTGCTCATTAAATGATAAAAATACCTCATATGCCACCAAATTACCTTCTAGGCTTGTACTACTCATGTCCAAGTGCGCAAATTTCTAATGCCTAAATAAGAGAGATAATATGGAGTGAATAATTCATAAATATGTAAATCAATATATCATGAAAGATCATATAGTTTATTGGTGTCAAATAAGCACATCATTTTAACTTATTTCATTTAAATTGATTCAATAAATTCATAAGTTAAAAAATTTAACTTAAATGAATATATCACCAAATTTATGAGCAATTCGTGAGTTTTTATGTAAAATAATAATATTTTTATAATTATTATGTTATTATGAAAAAAATATTTAAAACAAATATTATTTATTTTTATTTTTTAAAAAATATAATCTAAAGGTAATATTTATGAAAATTATTTTAAAACAAAATTATAATTTTTTATTTTTTATTTCTATTTTTTTTGTTGTTGTAAAGATAAATTAGCTGGCTCATTTTTAACTTGGCAATACTAACTTTGATAATGGGCTTGAATCATACAGTTATCTAAAAGTACCTTTTCAATAATATGCAGCTAATGTGCCTACATGTATCGTGATTTTTTTTTTTTCATCAAACAGGTTCAAATCTTTTGAGACATAAATCCCACAATGATATTTATAACTAAAAAAAGGAAGATAAAGTTATAGCTGTCCCTTTTATGCTTTTAGCATAGAAAAAGAAAAAAGACAAAAAAAAGAAGGATTCGGGTAACTAATATCTGTTCTTAACTTGGATAAGATAACAACCAATAAATACACAAATAAAAATAAAAATAATCAAATTAAGAACTTGAAAATTCTTTCCAACTTTTAAAAATAAGATAAATTGTAACATAGGTATCTAAATTTTAACTAAATTAGTTTATAAATTTTTAAAATGTATGATTTGATAATCAAACCTTTAAAACTTTACACATATTTCTTTAAACTTTTAAATTTTTACACATATTTCCTTAAACTTTTACATCATATAATTTAGTATACAAACTTTTAAAATTCACACATAAATCCTAAATTTTTTATTCATAAATATTTATTTTAATAATCAACCTAAAACATTTGTGTCAAATTTTAAAAGTTTTGATACTCAAACTTTTAAAACTTTACACATATTTATCTAAACTTTTAAATCATACAATTTAGTACACAAATTTTTAAAATTTCATACATAGATCTTAAATTTTTTATTCATAAATATTTATTTTAATAGTCAAGCTAAAACATTTGTGTCAAATTTTAAAAGTTTAGGGAATAAGTAATAGGATTTAAAAATTTAAGAATTTATGTGTAAAGTTTTAAAAATTTGAGTATAAAATCGTATGTTTTAAAAGTTTAAAAATACATACGTGAATTTAGTTAAAATTTAAAGAATAATAGTATATTTTACCTTAATTAAATAGTTAAAAGTTGTGTTAGTTTAGGTTATTAGCTAAATGGGATATTTATAGGTTTAATTAAAAGAATTGATATTTTCAAAGTAAAAAAGATTAATGTAAGAGTACTTTAAAATTTATACTCGTAATTTAATAATTATATATTTTTAAAATTAAAAAGTTTACTTTGATAATAGCAAAAACAGTTCTAATAATAGGACTACTCTCAATTAATTGTATGGAATAATGTAAAAATATATATGTTTTTACTGTTAGAAGTAAAACCACTAGAGATCATATAAAAACACGAGGAACATTGATATATAACCTTAAAAATACTTCCCAGGTATGTATAACAAACGATAATAAGTTCTGAACCTATGGAGGGTTTACTCTTCCTTCATTATTTATTTTTTATTAGTAGTTGATATAAACACACAAATAAATTACTAAATTCTTAGCATTAAGCAAAATCATGGGATATTTTCATGTTAACTGAATGCGAATTAGAAAATAATTATTTCAAAATTTCATTTTTAATTTTCTTCTTATTTATTTCTTCCTTCAATACTTTTTTTTTTTTTTTGGATCAGATCTCCGTTCAACACTTGAATCAAATGAAAGTTAACCTCGACCTCAAGTACTTTGGATCATTACTCGTGAGATACACACACATGACGTTTCGACACCCTAAGCATCTCTTTAATGGAGATGCTTACTACCATCAGTTCTATACAAAATTGGGCAGCTCAAAGGGTCTTCTATAAAAAAAAGTGTAAATGTGAGAAATGCTAGATAGTAATACCAAATATGTTAATATGAGATGTTGACTTTTTATTCCATGTGAGGTATAATTGTTATAAGGATCTCAAAAAAATTATCTTTTCCTTCTATCTTTTGAGTGTAAAATTCATTAAACTTATGATAATCTGACTATAAACAAACCTAAGTGAAAATAATTTTATTTTAAAATTTTTTGATAATGTCTCCCCATGAAAATGAACGAAACAAAAACGAAAATATCAACTTAATACAAATATTGATGAGAATTAAATGCTCCAAAAACCTAAAAAAGTTTAAAAATCGAATGATTCAACCTTGTAAATACATGACTTAAAATTCCTCTTTAATGAAGAAACTAATCTTAAGAAAAATAAAACTCACCTATACTATAATGACTACAAATCCTTCTTATATTAAATGAATACAAATCCCTATTATACTCCTAAAAAAATTTAGATTCAAATCATTAACAAAAATAATCAAAATGATACATTCAATTAATTAAATGTTTTAAAATTAAAAAATTAGATTTATTTTCATAACTCACATTTTTCACCAAACTCGATCTATTTATAATATCATGAGCAAACGCGTTAACATACTTCCAAAAAATAAATAGATATAAGAGATCATGTTATCAAAATTTATCTAATTTTAAATATCCTTAAAATTCTTCCAAAACCGAGAATAAAAGACTTATGGATTATCAAATCATAAATCAAAACAAGGTATAAATACCTCAAAAATAAGACTAGTTACAGACCCTCTACCTCTTTTTTCATCGAATTTGGTGTCCAATGTATAATTATCTAAAAAAATGTAGAATACCAATAAGTAAAGCCCAAATTTGTCTTATGTCCCGGTTTTGCTTAGCATAATTAATTAAGAAATATATACATAACAATGTCAATAATATCGATTGTATACATCATACACAACCAAATTCGTGCCTGGCATAAGAAACAAAATCCAAAATGTTACACCTAGAGAAGCATGGTTCTTGGTCAACCACAAGTCGGTCATATATTTAGGTTCTTGAAAATGTTAAGATCAGAATCCCGTCAGGACAATGATTTCCAGGAAAAAAACAAGTATATACTGAAGCCATTTTCTGGTTTCATGTCCCAAGTCTGTTCCCATTCCCTAACGTATATAAACCAGCAAATGCTAGCTACAAATGCACCATGACTGCTTCCTCCAAACGAAAAATCTACTATAACATAAAATTGCAGTATCTGAAATGCCTCGGGCTGAAGATTTCTAAATCGGTACATCCAACCCTAACCAACCGCTTCCCACAGGGACCAAAGAAAAAGGATTACACAACCAAAAAAGCATGGGAAACAACACTTGCAGCTTTACTTACATTAAAGGTTGGGTAAAGAAGATGAAACAGCTATTTACATGGCTGGATTGTTTGAAAATACAAGCTGGTCAAATGACTGATATCCCCTTGCTCCAAAATATTGGTATATGTATTTTATGTATTGTAACAGGGACACTTGCAATACTGACTCCAGAATTGGATACATTCCTTGTGCCTTGCATTAATATAAAATTTGCATCGCGATCAGTTCATATTTGCAAACTATTAGTACTGGCACTCTATTTTTTTAAGCATTACCTGACAAAGAAACAGTTAATTAGCTAATCTACAGTTTTTAAATTAAAAAGAGGACAATTAAGAATTTTTTTGGTCAAAAGGACAATTAAGATGACTTACAAGAAACAAATATAAGCATATTTCAAAAATAAAAAATTTGGTTATTATTAAAAAGATAGAGCACGCCAAAACAAACCACCACCAACTCCAAGAATATCTTCTCTTGGTGGGCAAAACTAAAGGGCAAAATTTTAAACTGTATATATCTAAATGCATTCACAGGAACAATATTTGAAGATACCTGTATATACTTATATATCTTCAGATCTGGCCCCTATCAGTTTTCACTTTTCAGTTATCGATGCTAAGGGAGCTGGCCCAGACTTAACTTCTTTTGCATCCAATCCTTCCACAACTGAAGGATTTCCCTCTCCCTGTGAGTTCACTTTTCCAGGTTTCATCTTCTGAACCTCTTGTTTGGTGTAAATAAAGATTTTTCGGACAATGCCACAGAATTCCCTGAAATAACACAAAAGGAAACTTTAACATGAAACTATACAAAATTTAAGATCTCCATGGTAAGGCAAACATGAACAGACACCTAGAATGCAGATTAACAAACATTGAATATAAGCATATTACCAGATCAAGGCAAAACAAATACTTACTGCCAAGGATCATCACCAACAAGCATCATATCACCCTCATCATCAGTATAAACAATCATCCAATCCTTTTTGGGAGCCATCAGTTCACCATTAAAATCAAACAGCTGGTCCAACTCTGCAATCAGTTGACTGTAGTCCTTGAACCTAGAAAGGTCCAAGGACCTACCAAGTGCAATCCCCTGCTTGTGAACCTGGAATTAATAGCAATGAATCAAAGCAAGTTCATACTCTCGCATTCCTAACTAATAGAACGACCACCAGAGTGTCAAATTCAGGGATACCTTCTACAAAGTACCAATTGAAGACGTGGGATCAACTACTACTCCCAACCCACAAGTTATAAAATCACAGTGAAAAACATACCTTAGTACAGCTTCTGCTTGAACCACTCTGAACTTTACCATGAACATCTTGGGGATGTTGCTGAGATGTCTGTAAGGACTTCTCCACATCACTGCCAGCAATTGTTTTCTCCATTGATTTCAAGTCCCTTGATTGTTCAGACTTCTGATCAGACTCGAACGTATGGCCTAGGTGAGCCGTGGAATGATGCATGTGAACTGGGTCATCAACCATCACTCCATGCAATACTCCAGGCTCTGGTGCAACGAGGAATTTACCAAAAAGTTTGCAGTTCCCATCTCTGGGTCTCACTGTCTCTTGTTGCTCCACCAAGAGGGGTTTAGGCCCCATATCTCTTGATTCAGAAATATTCTCTGAATGAGCTTGGGGAGGAGGCATCAACCAGTTTCCATGTGAGTACTGAATTTTATGGCCATGAAAAACAGGGTAGTCACCATGCCCGCCATATCTAATATTCCCCTGCGCCTGATAGGGAATACTGCTACCTTGAGCACAACTCTTACCATTAGAATCCAAGCTAAGCGAAAGGGAAGGCGGCATCATGTGCCACATAGAAAGTAAGTTGAACTTGCTCTCCTGATCAAATGAATGCTCTCTCATTGAGTCAGATGATAATGCAGCTTGTTCAACAAATTGTGCACAGCCACCATAGGAAGAATCGGCATTAGTTCCAAAGCCTGATAGCAAATCTGAAAAAGTTGGTTCCGTCCTCATTGAGGAAACCCAATTATCTGATCCATATCTTTTCGAAACAGAGGCCATATTAATCTTATCATCTATTGAAGGTGGCCATACAACAGACTTTTCAACAGTATCGGACTCACTTTCCAAATTGCCTCTCAGGGTCGAGAACTCTTGACCATGCAAGGCTTTTGAGAATCCACCAGATGGTGAAGGGCCTATAGTTACTTTTGAAGAACCTGATCAAGTTATTACAATACAGTTAGGTTTATATCACATCCAACATGCAAAAAAAACTACAAAGCAGATATTCTGGTTGGGAGATGGGGTAGGGGGAGAGAAGGCAAAGAAAGACTTTACCATCTCGGTTAAGTACAGAAGAATCTGGAGAAGAGGGCACCATGTTAGACCGAGGTCTTTTTGGCCGGGAAACTGGAAGCGAATTTAGTGCAGGAGGAGCAAGAGCAGGTTCAATTTTCCAAGGTGAAACCCTATCAGGACGAGGTATCGCAGAAGTTTCATCCCATCTCACCTTCAAGAAACACAGATACTTTAGCTTAAGATCAAAATAACATGGTATACAATTATTGTTGAACAATTATTGTTGAACACTTCACAGTACCTTCAGACATCTCCATTTTGAATCCTTCCACCTCTGGTATTCGGCATCTTCAATTCCGATAATGGTGCCAGTAAACCTAAGCAAAGAAAATCAAGTGAGTTAGCATACTTCCTCAAGTCCTTAAATTGAGAATACATTACCATCAATAAGCCAATAAAAAAAAGGCGAATAAACTAAATCTACCACTAAAATAGTGAAATAGAGGCAAAAATAAAATATACATGAACCGGTTGAACCAACAAAAAACAGGCATCATTCATTAAAAAATAGACCAAAAGAAAATACCTCTGCTCAGGAGCTTCTTCACCTTCAAATCTCATTTTGAATCTCATCCCTATGGAGTAGTTGTTCTTAATAGACTCCATGTATTGGTCATATGGAATAATGAACTCAGCAGGGCTTGTCCTGTAAACAAACGTTGAAGAAAAGCACAAACTCTAAGTTCTCCATATCAAAGAACAGAAAATCATCCAAATATCATATAGCTACATACTCTGCTTGACCATACAAATGAAGCATCATGCACAAGGGACAAACAGGAAGTCAACTTTGAAAGATGATACAAAATATCATCCCATAATACAAGTAGAATCTTAGCATCTTTGAATAAAATTGAAACCAACATATAGAAACAATTACTAACCATTGGCAAACTAATTCTAAAAGAAATTAGCAAATAGTAACTCATGCTCTTCGCCTTAACATTGTTTAGATAAAATGAAATGCATGAACAAACATAAGAAATAGGAGGGACCTTGGCTTGTAATACACAGTAAACATGGTTCCCGTTGAGATGGCATGCCATGCAGTTGCAAGGACGCCAAGATGCATGCTGTGACTTGATATGACCGAAGAAGGAACATTGTCCTGCTTTCTCATAGCGCGTCTAACACCAACGCGAAGCTCCCCATTTTCGCCCCTATAAAAGCAACATAGCAGACTCAAAGTTTAGAAAAAGCAATCAAGAAGGAATAACCAAAACACCAAACCCAAAAAAAGAGACATAGAGCAACCTACCTTAGAAATATAAAGGCATCCCCGGCAACAAGTCTCTTGGAGCTAACAAACACACTCCAACCACTTTGAAGCAAGTGCCTCCGAGGTTGACCTGTCACCACACAATCATTGTATCAAATATACAACAAAACCAAAAATAGAAAACCATCATGTTGAAAAACCCAAACAATGTCCCCATAGATACAAAAACTAAAATCCCAAAATTCATCAAATCTCCAGCTGGTGTCAATGTAACAGAATCTAAGGTTGTAATGGGTAGAAATAAACATAATAGCAAAAAAAGAATAAAGTTCACACTCAAATATCTAATTATAACCTACTACCTCGAAATATATGTCGGAAACGCCACTCATTTCCATGCAAGTCCTTAGCGACCAACTCTTGGGTAGGAGGCTGCCTAGACATATCCTGACAGGAGTAGGGAGAAGGGAAGGCATTTACCATTTAGAACCGTAGCAAAAATTGAACAAGCATAAATGGCTAAAATATATTGTTTTCGTCAAAGAACCAACCAGTGGTGGTAGGCACTCATCTGCGTGTCGCCTCAGCACAGAGAATCCACCGTGAGTGCTTGTATCTGAAGCAGTGAGTGTCTTACAGAAGGAATGCACATGAAATCTAGGGGGAGGAGGTAGTGGAGGCTGTTTCTCCACAAGATTCTCATTTTTCTGTTAATTCAAGACATCAAATTATTTAGTCCTGGTTAAAATCAAATCCTTATAATATTTCTAGACCACAAACCCTAAAAGGCTAAAGGAAACTTACATTTTCCTCAGGCAGCAAAGTAATTTGTGCAAATACCTCATCAGTGTCTGGTTCAGCCTGCAGTACAAATAACAAAATGAACTTGCTCTATTAGATAATCAAAGGTAAGAAAATATGATTCTTCTGTGAAAAAAGGCAATAAAACCCGATTTACTGACAACGAAAGCACTCCGGTGGTCTCTACCTTCAATTGGACATTAATCACCCGGCAAAGGATCTTAGATGGAAGAATATAAATGGGCATCTGCTGATCTGCCACCTGGTTAGTCGAAGCCTCCACCTAAACCAGTACAAATAGGTAACCAATTTAATAACAGGATCCAGATGCACAAACGAAAATGAAGAAATCCCCCAATTCAGCATCAATTTTCCCGCGTTCAAATAATACAGTTCGAATAATCCTAATATAACGAAGGCCCTAATCTCGAAGCATAATAATTGGATTAAAAAAAGAAGATAAAAGGTGATAACGGAAATAATGAAAATCTACTTGTTCGATGTGTCCTTGGGGAAAATAGAAGACAAGTTCGTCTTCACGAGGGACGGTCACAAGAGGCCCCGCACAGGCGTGCCAGAGCTCCGTGTAAAGCGCAGTTTCGGCATCTACAATAAAAACTCACAAAACAACTATCAGAATCAAATCAAGTCAGATGATCCATAACCTGAAATTCTCACCGGATTTGAAATCAGATTACCTTTCACCCCACCGGACTGAGTGGAATAAACTTTCTGCCCGTCTGAAGCTTTATGAGCATCCTTATGTTCAGCGAAACTAGAATTTCCTTTGACTGAAATCTCTGTCGGCGCCATTTCTTCCAAAACTCAGCACAGATCTCTCATCTGATGTTGCTTCCGTACAATTATTAGCTCTCAGAAAACCCTAAAAACGAAAAACCAAAAGCTCAAACACCTCAATACACCACAAATTACTTCAAGTCTACCTCATACACCTCTTAAAACTTTCGTTATCCGTCTATCTCATCCCTCTCCAAACACAATCGAAACCCTAGATTCAGAACTCTAACAGCAAAAAGCCGACACCGAGAAAAACCAACAATTTTCTCCGATTAAACCATTTACCTTTCAAAAAACCCAATCAAAATTCAGAACCCAGAGAAATTCCAGCCACTCAACCACCAAGCTCTGTTTTGTCTATCTCTTTCTCTTTCCCTCTCTAACACAACAATAATACACACAACCCAAGGCACTCTATCTCTTTGTCTCTCTTTGTGAGTGCGTTTGTGAACCGAGACTCAATCGGATTGGTCAAAAAACAAGGAGCAATTATTTCAACCGCGGTCAATTTCTAACCTAATCTCTACCAACCGACATTCACCGGTTATCTCTACCTTTATTTGCTGATATGTTACGGGTAATAGCCGGTTGACTCCCTTCATCAAACCCAAAGAAAGCGACACGATCTCTGTGGCTAATTAATAAAGGCGGCTTGGAGACAGAAAGTGTGGGGTAAATACGGCGTTAATCTTGGCCGTTTATACCTGTGAAGGCTCTATTGGGAATTCGGGATCTTGAGTAAACGGCGTTGTTACTTGACGTTAAAGGGAAATTTGTGCTTTTATTGGGAAATGGTTTTGTCGTGCTATAAACGAGCAGGGTTGGATGGATGTTACTAAGACCAGTAGTTTGTGAATATTCAAACGCACCCGTGGAGGAGTCGGCGCACGATAACAACATTTGCGTGCTTTGAATATTTAAAATTTGAAACAATGCTATTTTACAATAAATTTTTAATGTTATAATAAAAGCATATAATTGAATTTTGTAAGATTTTCTGAGTTATTTTTTTACAAATAACGTAACAAAATTTCTAATTTTTATAAATATTTAGGTTTTAAATTATAAGAAAAAATTTAAATTACCTTATATTAGACTTAATTGTTCTATAAAAATATTTACTATCTTGTAAATCTTTGTGTCTCTCTTTGCTCTTATAAAATTTATTTTTTATTAGATATAATTTTTTTTACAAAAATTATTCGTTATTAAACTAATTTTCTATCATATTTTTATTTTTATTAATTTAAATAAAAACATAAATTTATATTTCTTCACTTAATATTCTTCTAAGATAACGTAAATAGTAGCAATATTTTTATTATTTTTGAAAATTAAAAATTTAATCTTTAAATTTTTAAATAATTGATAAAAATTAGTCAATTTAATCTAATTTACACTAATTTATGAAAACTTAATAAATTTATATATGTATATATCATTTAATTGATATAATAAATGTATGAAAAATATTATTATCTCAATTATCTACTATAAATTATATCATTATCACATGTTAATTTGTTCCATTCTAACACCTTAATTATAATTATACTAAATTGATTTAACTTTTTTACATTATAAAATCACATCATAGCAAGACTTTTAGTACTTTTTTACGATTTTTTTCGTCAACATATTAATATAAAATTATTCATGTTATGTTTTATGATTATTTTGTTTGTATTTTGTTGAAAGTTTATATCTTTACCAACTTGATTTTCATCTAGATGTGTTCCCGTTAAAAATCTTAAAAGTTACAAGATATTAGAGATTCAATTACTTCTAAAAGATATTTAATATATTAATTGAAATAATCAAACATTTATTTCGAAAACCTTACAACAAAATGGATAATTCAAATTCAAATTTTTTTACATGCGACAACAAATGTTATTAATTTTAGTTTATCTCCACGTGTCAAATAATGTATTTTTGTTCTTCATTTATGAAATTTAATTTTATTTAAAAAATCTATAATTAATTATATTTTTAATGTTACTATTGTTAAATAAAATTATCATTAATGAATGAATTGTGATAATAATAATTTTCATTGTGTTAATATCATCATCCGATAAAAATATGGCGATTTATATAAATGTTTTCTATAATTTTTTATATATTTTACAATTTGATCATCTTATTATTTTTCTCATAATTTGTTCTATTTATTTTTTAATTTTTTACACTTTTGTTCTCTTATTTTTTTTTTACACTTTTGAAGTTTAATTTAAAATTCATCTCAAATTTTAGATTAAATGTATGAAAATTAAAAAAATAAAAGTAAATTGTCAAAATCAAAAGGATAAAAATTGTGAAAATCAAAAAATATCAAATTAAAATAAAAAATAATAAAAAGGATCAAATTATATAATATTAAAAATATATCTATAATTTGCGTAGTTCGGTATCAAAAAAATATAAATATTAAATGGATCAAATTATAAAAAAAAAATCTAGATTATGAAGAAAAAAAAGTTAAAGTACGAAAATTAAAAAATAAAAAGATTACGTTATAAGAAAAATAATAAAGGATTAAAAAATGTAAAATATAAAAGCTGTTTGTTTGTAATTAGTTTTATGGAAACAATACAATTCTTATAAGGTTAGATAAAATAAATTAAACAAGAAATAAGACGAAATGGATGAGAGTGGCAATCGATAACAATGTAGGAGTCAGGAGGGGGAGTAAGGAAACAAAATACTATAAGGAATGGAAATCATATTTAAAATCAATCTCAGTCCATTTTCAAGTTAAAAAAGCAAAGATGTTAATTGGTTTTCTAAATTATTAAAGTTAGGTGTTTAAGGTTGTTGGATAAACCTCACTAATTATATTGAAATTTAATTTTGATGAAAAAAATTAAAAAATAGAGTTTGAAAAAAGTTAAACAATCTTATTTTTTTAATTATTTTTTCTCCTTTAATAACCATGACATATATAACATATTTGGCTTACATATCTGAAACTTATTATTATTTAATTTAACAAAAAAATAAATAAAGAGTTAGCATCTTGGACTTTTCAACATATTCAATTCCTAATTTCTTAAATTAACTTAAAAAAATTCAAATCAAATTATAAAATATGAACAAATCAATCAAAATTTATGTTAAGAAAATTTAAGTATTTGTTACAAATGAATGTTAATATAAATACTTTGGTATATTTTTTCACTTTTATCATTACATGTGTCAACTTCTTCGATTAAAATTTATTTTAATTAAAAATTATATATTTATGAAATTACAATATATATGTTCGTAAAAAAAACAAAAAGTATTGATAAAAGTATATGAATGAATGTCTTTATCATTCTTCTTAATGACAATTTTGATCTTACGTTGTTATAAAAGTAGAAACCTAACATTGCTAAATACAAATAATTTGTTCCAAGTATAGTAATCTTTATTATGATAATATATTCACCCATTAAAAACATAAAATAATAACTCCATCAAATAAAATAATTAAAAAATATATATTGCTATTTCAACCAAGTTTATGAGTTTTTCACTTTAATTTTAAAATAATAATGTTAATTGGTTTATTCTATTACATTAAGTACTTTAATAATTATTTTGTATTTAAAATATTTTAATATTTTAGTTATTTTAATTTTATAAAGAATACTTAAGTTATTATCTTTATAAAAACGTGACACTTTATTTATTTTCAAAACATAAAAATATTATTTTATTAATAAAAATTTATCAAAAAATAAATTTAATAGAAAAATTATCATTTTATTTTAATGGTTTAAAACTAAATTTTAATAGTATAATTTTTTTTGTCAACTATTGTATGAATTTAGGTATTTTTATGTATCATCCTTTTTAGAGATATCGTATTTTGATCAAAAAATATAATACATAAAAGTATCTAAAAAATAAAAAAAATTTAAAAAACAACTTACTAAAAAAATAAAAGAAAATATTATATTGATCAAATTTATTTTTAAATTATTAAAATATGATACTATTTTATAAGTGATTAAATTAAGAGAGTAACTTAAATATTTTTATAAAATTAAAATAATAAAAATATTTACTTAATACAAACAAACCGACTTAGAAAACCCCCATAAACTTTTTGCTGTTTTGAAAGGGGACTAACAAAGCTTGATTATGTTAATTATTTTTTAAAACAATTATATTATTCATCCAATTATAATTGGTAATAAAATTATATATCTTTTACTTATTTTAATAAAAAAAATTAAGGACTTAACTCTTTTTTTTTTTTTACTAAAACGTCACTCTTCCTTTAACTTTAACAATTTTGCATTGGTTTACGTTCCGTTTTTACTCCTCTTTTTTATATTTTTATATGGATGATTTGTTGTTCTTTTATTCAATAGGCATGACTCATTTAACACGTGTAAAATGTTGTTTGGTGCGTGTAAAATGTTGGAATAAGAAGGCTATGCACACACTATTCACTAGACCTGATCAAGACACTATCGGTACATAATCGCCTATATTTTTGTTATTTTTTTTTAAAATAAAATAATATGTTTCTAAGAAATAGGCTAAGTATATTATTAGATATAATTAACTTAAATTCTAAGTAATATGATTTATTACACACATAAATTAAAATCATACTTTTATATTATTTTTTTTATTTAATAAGAATATTTTAGTGACTCTTTAAAAAAAAATTAATAAATCAAATAAAGTAACACTGCTTCAAATTCGTGTTAAACATGCAGAGTATAACTTGTTGAAATAACTTTTCTTTTTATATTATTTGGAGCTTTAAATCATTGAGATAGTATAACTAGACTTACAACGGTGTTGTTGTATTGTAATGGTACTAAAATTTCTTTGTAAAGCATTCAAACTTAGTTAAGGGTTTGATTTTAATATTTATTATAAAAAAATGTATATTACTTTCACTAGTTACATTGTAGTTAGTGGTATATGCATATTGTTAGCATTGAGAGACTAAGAGTTTAAACCTGTATATTTATGATTGGAGAAATATTAAATATACATATATTTTCACACTCATAGTAATTGTGTAGTTATACATGTAATTTTTTATTTATTTTATAAAAATGAGTATTTTTTAAATTTTTAGAATGGATAGAAATAAAATAAAAATTTGATGATGTTAGCATTATTACTTGTGTAAGTATATAATTGTCATTTATTTCTTTTTTATTATTTTATGAAATGGGACTTATTTTTAGTTTTTAAATTCATACGATCATGATAATGTAAATAATAATTAAACAATTAATTAGATAATTTTTTTTAGTGCACTAAAGAAATACTTTTATCGACAATATGGTTAGATATTTTTTTATGTTAAAAATGTATGAAATAATTTTGAAAAATATCAAAAATGTTTAAATTATTTGTAATTATGCTAAAAATGCATGAGGTACGAAAAAATGCCCAAAAATTAGATTGTGTTAAATTTTATAAAAGAAGTAATACAAATGTGTTGCACATGTATTTTCTTAAGGATAAAAATATAATTTCAAGTCTAGTTTGTGAGAAAACATACAAATAAAACCCAAAGCCTTCTATTTATGGGTCGGTATCCAAAACCATACCACAATATGAGGCTCAACAGGATACCAAAACCCCAATACCCAATCAGGCTCACATGGAACTGAAGTAAACTTTCTTTTGGTTTATATTTGAAAATGTAAATCTAACAAGGATAAAAAAAAGGTCAAATAAAAAAGGATAAAGTATAATGTATTTGGTTTTTGGAGAAAACATTCCTCCTAACATTGTCGAAGTAATTTCATAATTTTAATTTAATTTTTTTATTGATTTATCTATTATCTTTTTTTTCCCGAGTCAACTTTAATGTTTAATCACAAGTAATAATATTGAGTTTGATGTACCCATTTTACAAAGTTGTGGCTTTTTGCCACGACCATGGGATTTTACATAGGTTGGTAGTAATCTTTTACAATTCTACTCTCGAAATCATTGGTGATTTTATAATAGTAATTGAGAAACTTGTGGTGAAAAACACTAGCTTATTGTTCATATTGCATTGATTTCTTTATCTATTTTTTTTCAACTTAGACTTGAAATTACTTTTATATCTTTAAAAAAATACATGTGCAACACATATATATTATTTATATTAGGAAATTTAACACTATTTTATTTTTTGAACATTTTGTTTCATACTACATACGTTTTTGGGTATAATTCATACGATTTAAATGTTTTGAGTACTTTTGAAAATTACTCCATCTATTTTAAATATAAAACATATTTAACCCTCGATAATAAAGAAATATTTCAATATAAATATAATATTATAATTTAATAAGAAAAATATACGAGAAATAAATTATTAAACCTTATATGGTAATAGAAGGCATATAACTAATGAGGCAAACTAAATGACCAATAGAACGAAAGTGATATAATCCTAGAGTTACGAGTAATACAATTTGTTATTTTATTGATGTTATACCAAACATATCACATTTGTATATCAAAAAAGTCCTATAGATTTTTTTAGGTAAATAATGAGATGAGATATTTCCTAAGACACTAAAACAATTAGAAAATTTACCGATCATAATTTACTAACATTTTAGAATCACTTCTCAATTGAACTGGTGACAATCATATCATTATGTCAAGTTCGAGGCATAAAGAATGATCAAAAAATCAATTATTCTTACGAACAACATTGGTCCAAAGCTTTCTCTCATAATTATGTCTTTCATACACGAACGAAACATATAAAGATTGATCATTATTTTATTTGTTGTCAGGTGGTAGCTGACTCATTGATTATTGATTATGCGTCATTGGAAAAACATATCGTAGATTGTCTAACAAAGTCACTTCTAGTTTCTCAATTTCTATATTTTCAACCCAAGATAATGGTTTTTTTCGATCATTAGCTTGAGGGAGAGTATTGGAATGTATGTGAAGTATATATGATATGGAATGAAGTGTGTGTGCTATGACATTGGTTGGAATAGAAGTTTGTTACAACAAACCCTAGCATGGATGGTGAGTTAGTTAGGCAGTTTTTCCTAGTAAGTTTTTGTAAGGCTTACACACCTGAGTGCAGTCTTTGTAAGTCTTCATAAGTAAGTGCTTAGTTTAATATAAGTAGAACATGTTAACACTTAATTCGTATAATAATGAATAATTTTTTATATAACATAAAAAGTTATATTTATAAAAAAGTAAAGGAATTTATTTAATCGTGAAAAACATTTATGAGTAAAAAGTTGAGAACTTACCAAATTTATTGTTGTGTAACAGAACATTCTCTTTAATCCATTATTTTATATGTATTCATGTATGTGTAAACGTGTGTGAGTGTTTAGCTATTATATCATTAAATGCCTAAATATATATATATATATATAATCGTCTTATATTTGTTAATTTTTTTGTGCCCATCAAGTATACGTATTTTTAAAAGAAGATAAGAGCAAAGCAAAAATATAAAAAGTTTGAAGAGAGTGAAATCGATAATATACGTTCTATTCATAATTATGAGTCTATATCTCTTTTGAGGAGGTTCACTCTTTCATACTCTATAGATATTATATTTTATTTTAAAAAAATCCTATATTTGCTCAAGTCATATAATTAAAAGACGATTGTACGAGAATAAATTAGTTTTTTCTTTCATTTTATTTATTTTTCATATTTTTCGACTACATTAGAATAAAATAATTACAATTCAAAAAATTAAAATTAAAATAAAAAAATATTGATTAAAGTGTAATTATTATTTTTTAATAATAATAAGATTAAATTGTAATAAAAATAAATATTAAAATTAATTGTAAGAAAAATAAATATAAAAATTAAATGTAAATTTTACAATAACTATAACATTATCCCATCTTTTAAAAGAAATCAAACACGTTAAAAACGCCATATAGTATGTACATACTCTATCATAAATTATTATGGTGCTTGTCAAAATAGGAACTGCATTTTGGCTAATAAAGACTAAAGAAAAAAAAAAGAGATAAAAGAAAAAGATAAGCCTTTAAATTATTTATCGCAAAGTATGGGCATTGCATAACTCCTTAATAACAATCCGGATTTCAATGGATACGTACGCAAATTAAGCTTTTCCAAAATTCTGTTAAGTGTGTGTTGAATCAAATTATCTTCTTTGATTTTTCTTTAGCCTTTCTATTAGACAAAAGTTTTAATTATCATGTCTCTCTTTTTAACTAGCACGTCACGTGTCACACTTTTTTATATTTTCTTTCGTTTAATAAATTATAGGTAATGTATGTATTATTAATTAAATAAATAGTTACATACGTTCCTATTAACTTGAAATTTTATAATTTGTTGAAATATGTGTTATAATAAATATATATATATATATATATATATATATATAAATGATAGGTTTAGCAACATAATCTATTATATATTGGAAGATATTACATATTCTTCTAATTTAATATTTATAATTTAAATTTTAAATTTTGAGATTGAAGATTTATATTTTAATATTTAAAATTTAGATTTAAAGTTTTAGATTTTAGAGATTATAATTTATGGTTTAAATTTATAAAAAAAAATAAGTAATTATATATATATATATATACACGTGAGGGGATAATAACTATAAGTTTATTACATTCTTATATTCAGATATTTGAATATCAAATTTTTTTCTTATAAATTTTAACATTTAAGATATAAGAGTGCAACAAATTAAGTAGTGAGGCTATTTGTCATATCCTATATAAATGTATATTAATATGTTTAAGGCAAAATTTACAAAAATATAATTAAATTATTTTTTATCTTATTTATATTATTAATTTATTGTATTATAAATTAAATGATATATTTTGAATAAATTATTGTTTCAAATAATATTTAATTATTTAAGTTGCTTTAAATCTATTATTTAACTAACTGAATAATTCTAAATCTATCACTAACATTTTACATCGTTATTGTTTGATAAAGATTAACGAAATGATATAAATATAATAATTAGATAATATAAATAAGATAAAAATAATTTAATAATATATTATAAATTTATAATCTATTTAATAATGGTAACAAATATTTTGAATTTTATATATTTTGTTGAGAATTAGTACATTGTTGGGAACGTAATGTCGGTGGTTTTTGCCGATTTCTTAAAAAGTTTTTATATTCTCAGGTCACTACCCTGTATAATTATAGCATTACTTTTTCTCTATAATATTCGTTTATATATTCGACCAAAAAAAAAGTTTATGTCACTCTCACATTTATTATCATACAACTAAGTAATTTAAAATCTCTATTTATAACAATTAGGAAATGGGCTTTTTGATAAATCAAAATAATTATAAAGCAGTGTACACAATATATAATTTATTTAGATATATAAAAGATTTAAAGTTTAAATCTTAATTATGAATATATGAATAGTATATTTATTTAAAAGAAATAATTTCTTTTTAAAAATAAACACTTAAGTTTATTTAAAGTAGTGTATTTAAAATTACTTAAATTTTTTTAACTGAATACTTTAATTCACTTAAAAAAGTAATACAAAAAGTAAGGTTTAGGTATCATAGGTAATGTATTCAAATTTTTAGTGTTATTAAAAGTTTTGTTTTAGTACACAAATTCAAGAATTGGTATTATTTTTATTTTATTTGAAAAGTTATAATTTTTTTTTACCAAAATATTATTTTTGGACTTTTAGTGAAGGATTTTTTTTATAAAAATTAACCAGAGTTAATAAAAATGAAAAAAATTGTTGATTTTTAACTTTTTTTCTAACTGTATTATTAATACAAATATTTTTATGTATTAAGTCATGAAAAATATTTTCATCATGTTTCAATTAAATTGTCAGAATGTTAATAATTATTTATATTATTTATTTTTTAAAGACAATAAATTATCAATTTTTATTTTTTTCGTAATTTTTAGTAGGATGTGTTGAAATCAACCTCTAGAAAAAAAATATTTTTCACTCTTCTTTTTCAAAAAAAATAAAAATAAAAATAAAATCATTTAGTAAAAAATAAAAAGTATATTTTAAACAAAAAAATTAGTTACTATTTAAAAATGATAGAGATTGTATCAATACTTAAATTAGGTAATAAAACAAAATATTTTAATAATATAAAACATTTAAGATATTAATACATTAATACATGTACTTCTAACATACTAACCTCAAAAAATCACTTGATTTTTTTCAAAAATAGAGTTCAATTATTTTTTAAAGATAGAGAGACTTTCATTTTTTTTATTACTATCTATTTACAAACAAAATATTAAGCTACTCTTTATTTAAAATTTAAGTGATTATTAATACCCACTTCTTATGATCTATCTAAAAATAAAATAATTAAACTATTATTTATTTAAAATTTAAATGACTATTAATACCCACTTTTTATGATATATCTAAAAATAAAATAATTAAACTAGTCTTTATTTAAAATTTAAGTAATTATTAACCCACTTAAAAATTAATAAATTAAAATATTTATTTTAAAAAATTAAATAACAACACTTAAAAATAAATATGCCAAAATGGTCATTGAGAAAGAGGAAAAAAAAAACCTTAATTACCCCCTTCATCCTGAATGGAGTCATAGTATTCTTCTTATCCTTGACTCATGTCAAAGGAATTAAATAGTTGTCACCTTTAAGTTAGTTTAAGTGTAAGGGCGTGTGAATTATATAATTAATGTTAAAAAACAAAGTATTAGAAAGTTTATGCATACATACGTTAATTGATGCTTATATGTTATAATAGTTCAAGAATTTCACTTTTTTATTCAAACAACAAACAAGAACAGTTAAAAACAATTAAAAAAAAATGGGAAAGTTAAAGTCATTCTTCTTTGCTTGTCTTATACACAAAAGAATAATCCAATTAATTAATTATATCCATTGATCAAATCATGGACCATAAGCCAATTATCATATTTGAGAAAGTTAAGATAAGCTTAAACAAATGTAATGGGATATGGCATCTTATATATGCATTTTAATTTATTTATTATTTATTTTAAAGCTAAGATTATATTTCCATCCAAGTGTCCACAATTTTGTGATTAAGAGGCTAACCCCAGCCCCAGCCCCAGCCCCAAAACTTCATCTTGACATAGTGCTGAAATTTTGAAGTTGTTTGTTCGTGCTTGGCTGAAGTATTAGTTATAAAGTATAAATTTATAAAAATATTATCAAATAAAACATTAATTAATTATTAAATGAGAAATAATGGGTGGTTTTATAATTTAATTAAAAGAAAAAAAACGAGTCTTCGTTACATATACTATGTAAACTACAACTATATATGTATATTACCGTCCAGTATCATGTATTCATTAATTAGACACCGGCTTGACATCTCTTCTATTATAAATTATAATCATCGTTTATAATCTAACAAAACACTCACACATACACCATCCAAAAACACATATACAGTTAGTTTTTATGGATAATAAACAATCTATAATTCAACTATATATAATTTATTTTAAGGCGTAAAATATTTGAATTTATATAACACAATTTATTTTTTAAAAAATAATTTTCATGAGTTATATAATATGTAACGTCAATCCTTATCATAGGACAAATAAATTTCTACTTTTTTTTTGGGTTGTTATTGATCATAACGTCACTCACATATCCTCACAATTATATAATAACCAGATTTAAATTCTTATACTTTTAGTACTGTAAAAAAAAAAAATATATATATATATATATATATATATAATTAAATTATAATGTAATTCGTTGTGTGAAGATATTAATAAGGTTCTTTTAGGTAAGTCGTAAGTGGTTGAACTATGATTACATTATATTGAATTTGATTGGAGAAATTGATTAATTTGGGGCAGTTGTTGTGACATACAAGATAAGAGTTATTTTGTCTTGATATGACATGACATGAGAATAACATTATTGCAAATTTAATCAGTAGGAGCTTTGGTACGATCTTACTTGTATTGTGATTTTTGGTCAGCGTACTTAACTAGTCTATTGTTGGGCCTAAAAAAGCACTTTAATTAATGATCTAATATCACTTGCCTAGTTAATATGTTCAGAGAAGTTCGATGTTTGGGCAAGATTAGGATAATTAAATTATTATTTTATAGCAATAAGTACAATTGTCAAAATTATTGTTCTAAAAATAGGATTAATTTAAGATAAAATAGGTCTAGAACAATTGTTTTTTTTTCCTCTCTATAAATAACCCTTTGTTAGTGGTTGGATCAGGTATAACCTGCTTCATGGAGGACAAAACAGAAAGCATCATGCGATGTGTTTAAATTTTAATGTTAATTACAAAGTTTGTAAAATTAACGAACACCTTGGAACTATGAAAGGATGGAATTAAAATGTTTTAATGTTTTAAGTTTTTATATCGTTTCAATGAGACGAGTTCTGCTTTTCATTTTGGGATATAATAATAAGTAGATCTGTTAGTAGTTTTTGATTTTGATATTCTTTGAGAAAATTTATGATTGCCCATATTTTTATTTTTATTTTTGTTGGTAGTTTGAACTCATCACCAAACTATACTCCTCTTATGTGTGAGAACCGATAATCATGATTCATGAAAAGCTAAAAAGAAAATTGTAAAATATGACTTGGATTACAAATAAAATAAATAATTTGTTTCTTTATGTAAAAAGAAGAAAAAGAAAGAAACAAAATTCTATAACCAAGAAGAAGAATATCTAAAATTGGTGAGAATTTTCAAGAAATACTATAATAAACAGTAGAATTTATAAAATCCAAAGAGCAAAAGACTTTTAGCTTTATCAAGAAACTTAACTTTTATCTGCCCAAATGGTTTGGACTACTTGTTAACACCACAAAATTTATTAAAAATAATAATAAGTAGCACGAAGATAAGCAAAATCTATATATAAACTTGCTGCTAAGATCGAAAGAAAAGAATGTGCAAACGGTGGAATGTCCTTGTTTATATTTATATTTTATTACTCTTGATCGCTTATTTTAAGCACCTTCCACCAACACTTCTATCATATCCACACTATTCACTATGACTCATTCCTAGTTATACCCTCTGCCTCTTATCTGTGTATTATTACAAAGCCATTGCCACTATTCCCACTTAAAAAGCGGTCCCTGCAAAATACCTTATGACAAGAGAAAGAGATGGTTGGGACCTAAGGTAAAGTGTCTTCGAATTGGTTGACATCGAATTAGTTTTAAACACTCCTATCAATAATGTAAGAGACAAAATGTTTTGGTGTTTCAACTTTTACTCTTGTTACATAGTCAAGTCAACTTATCAAGTTGCTACTAATTTGTATAATAATGTATCTTTTTTGTGTAAAGTAGATAATATTGGGTTATGCATTTCTCCTACATAACTAAGGAACAATGTGAATGCCAAGACCTGGAAGTTAAATCTACTTAGCAAAACTAAAATTCTTGCTTTGAAAATGCTTGAATACTTCCTATACAACACTTGTTCTTTGGATGTAAAGCCACCAAAGAAATCTTCTCTCATCCAATTAAAAAGTTAAAAAAAAATTCATCTATTAAAGTGGACATTTTGTTAATACATCCAGAGGGGACATGAAAAATTCATATTTCTTTAATCATAATAGCTTGATAGCATATATGAAAACTAAGAAATGATCAGGTTTTTAAAAATCATGAACTCAAGGTCTCTATTTTGATTCAACAAATTTATAATTTCTTCACATTGAATGAAGAAACACATACTCTTGATGTGTAACACATTGTTTAATGAATTATCATGTCATGTTTTTGAATGGTGTGGAATGTCTATCTAGTATTTTGTAATATCCTTATTATTAAATTACTGACTTTTGTGGGAAAAAATTAGAAAGCCATTGCCCACCATCTCTACATAATTAGGTGTCAACAACATGACTACTATGCAGAAGAATTCACTGAGTTTTTTTTTAGAGATCAAGTTGTATTTAGTGTGAATCAAATGTGTAACTTAAAACAGGGAATAAATGACTTTGAATATTTACCTATGAGTTTTTCTTGTAAAAGAAGACACTCTTTAAGAATTTAAAAAGAACACCAATATCATCAACATTTACCTTTCTATGTTTTGCTCTCATTCCTAAAAACTCATATACAATTTCAAAATGAGCAGTGACAATGACCTCGCTAGAAATTTCTTTTGCCGTTGGGGTATACAGACACAAATAGGTGTATGTACATACAAATATGCAAACACTTCCACGTGCACTTGGCTTTGATACCTCTTATCCAACACTAGTTCTCATATAAATTTTATCTGTTGGTGTCTATTATAGAAGAACAAGCAACTCATGGTCACTGAAGCCCGATTCTAATGCAAATTTACGAGGGGTATTACCTTCTCTGTCCACGGCTTGTGCATTAGCTCCTCTGCAATCATAAGCGAGCAAAACTTCAGATGCCTTTTATAACACCACATTACACAAGCTAATTTTGCAAATAATTATGCCTTAAGTAAGAATAAAATCACAATGTAACAACATAAGAAAAAGATAAATGAATCATTATATCAAATTTTGTTTAACCAAATCTACCATGGTCTCTTATTTTGGTGGTTGACACTTGACAGCGGGGGAGGTGGAAATAACTTTGTCCAAATGGCAAAAAAAAGGAATTGTATAAAGATGCTAATGAAAAAAAAATAAGAGAATTGTATTAGGTTCTAATAAGGCGGAATCAAAAAGGCACCTCATGAGAAGCATTCTTGCAGTGGCAGATTTCTCCCCAATAATGCAATAATGAAGGGGAGTCTGACCTTTCGAATCAGATATATTGATGTTTGCACCATACTGTAATAGTAGTTCTACCGTGCCAATATCAGCATTTTGACAAGCCACATGCAGCAGGGAACATCCTTCAGAGATGTCTCTAGATTTATATAATGAATTGCAGTCACTAGAAGAAGTCTTCTCCTCAGAGTTACCTACGATGCAATTAAATCAGTAACAATGTTTGCCTGTCTTTGCAGATTTGTTTACATGAGTGTTAATTGTGTACACTTTTAACACTTCCTCACCAATTGAGTTCACATCTATATCAGAGCTAATGATATAACGGTATACTGCTTTATTGTCATTATGGTGGACACCTTTCCACAACTGTTCCTTCACAAAATGAATATACTGCTTGTCCTTTATTTGGCGAACGAAAACTTTTTCTGCATACTGCAATTAAGGGAAAACTTGCAATTACAATTCCAAGAAACAAGAACTTGGAGCTATAACAATTGGGATAAGTTCTCCAACTCATTAGCTTTTTTTTTCCCCCTACCCACAACTCACACACACTCACTGGGTTCGAACCCCTGACCACTCAAATGCCCCAAACCACTGGGATAAGCAGCAGGGTTCCCAGTTCCCACTCATTAACTGTTAATTGTATGTACAGTGTCCTATGTAATTTCATAAAATTTAACATAATGAACGAGAGAGAGAGACAATGAGGAAGCCAGATGAACATAGGTACCAATAATTGCCACACATTAATTTAATTAGATGCATACTAAATGAAAGTGATGTTATGATTTGGTTTCAAAGAAGAGCAAATAGTGAGACAAACAGGTGTAAGCAAGAATATTTTACTTTGAAATTTTCAAGTTAGAGAGATGGTTCTGAAGGAAACTGGCTTACAATAGAGAACAATAACAAAGATATTTCTTATCAGAGACTTAACCAAAGCACTTTACATACTAATGCTAATGTAGAATTGAATATTACCTTTGCGTGGATGAATTTCTCCTTTACTGAAATAGGATCATTATGACAGGGCTTTCTCACAAAAGACACCTCATTTTTATCAGGCTTGGAAAAGCTACAATAGGAGAGTTACGACTTATAAGCATCACAGCTGAAATAACTCTTGATCAATGTAGATATGCATTAATTACCCCAAAAGTGTTTCATCGGCCTTAAAGGTTGAGTTCAATAACTCTTCCCAAATGGAATTTGCAAAGGTATTGCCCAGAGTTTGAAACAAGGTTAAGACAGAATTTTCCCAGACCTTCACATCAAGGGTCAGTGATCTAACCTGTATCACAATTATTTAGAAAGAGCTGTTAGCAATGAGGTAAGGACACAAGAGATGACAGAGTAACATCAATGCACATCAAATATACAAGCCAGATAATGTTATAAACTGAACTAGGTAACTAAAGGTTTGATACGCACCAAAAGAGTAATTATTTCTATTTCATTTTCTCAGCATAAATGTCTAAAAGCTTGCAAGTGAGTTCAATTGTTCAATTTCCTCAATATAAAATTTGGACTAAATTCTAGATCAAATATCCAGCTCAAAAATTGAAAAAGATTATGATAGGGTACTCGGGAGCAAAGTTCATATGGATAAATAAACAACTAGAAGCAATTTCTTGAAGATTGCTAAACTTTATATAGAGATTTGCCTACATAAAATCAATTAAAAGAACAGAAAAGGGAAAAAATATACATACAGATCCATTCATTTGGATTCACTGAAGGAACACTGGCCAATGCAGTACATTGACAAATTTATTATTTCTTTTTATTGTTTCACTTGGCATGCTAAAAAATTTAAAAAATCTGCATTTTACGAACTTACTTTTGATATATGTACACCAAGATTACGATGAACCCCAGAACATTCAATGCAAATAAGAATGCCAAGATTTAAGGATGCCCATTCTGGATCAGCCGCACCACAATCAGCACATTTGTCATTGCCACATACTCTTCTGAGCATATCAATTGGCTTCTCAGTTTTAACATTGTTCTTATGTGGATGAAAACTTCTAGAAGCTCGTAAATAGCTACTAGAAGTACAACTCTTAGATGAATGCTCGCAAATAGTTCTCTCATCATCATCTGGAGAAATTTCCATCAAGTTCTCACTGGCATAGAAATACTCATCGGATTCCGCAGAGCTAACAGAGGAACACTAACACATTGGATCTTAATCATTACAGCACCTCTTGAAAACAAAGGCAGTAAACGAAGATAAAGAATAGGAAAAAAGAAAAACACTAAAAGTTTACCTTTTCAGGTCCTTGAAAACTCAATAATGAAGCAATTACTCCAGTAATTTTGTCAATCCAATCCATCTGGTCGATAGCATTTTCAGCCTGCATAATAAAAATAAAACACAATATTTGCTTTGCACATTGAAATACCCACCTACATTCTCCTCGCATTGAAAAAAAGAAGGAAAATGAAAAATAGAGGAGGATTGCCTATATTAATATTATCTGTATGAATAATAAAGCAACGTACATCTTCAATCTTGGGAAATTACCTGCAAAGTGTAGATTTTTGCTGGTGAAATAATCCTGAAGCAGAATCGTAGATCTGTTTGCTCCGCATCTAACTTTATTGTTGATGTCAGTAAATTCACAGTGTGACGTGCAGCTGATTTTTCACCATGTATGCCACCATGATAGTGAGAAGAAAGCCACCGGCTTAAAATCCCAGAACCATTTTCAGATGAACCATTCTTGTTAGGCGAATTTTGACCCCCAGACTGGTACAATAATATCAACATTCAGTAGCAATGGGGGATAGGATAGAATAAAAATTTAATTCACCTTTCAGCTAGTGACTTACAGACGACCAGTTCCACGGTTTACGGTAGTAGTACAACATTCCTCGACTATCAAGAACAAAATATCTTCTCTTCCAGTCACCCCTTAAATTGGAGGAACGTTTTGAAAGATAACCTTGCCGAATGGTTTGTACCTAAATAAGTATGCTCAAAGATATAAAATTTCACATTAAAAGGGTCGTAGCTTAAAAATAGTAAATAATTGGTATAAAAGTAAAAATATGAATGCCATGTAAAAGAAATACCTTTCCTTCTGTAGCAGATTGCATAGCGACCTCTATCTCTTTATGTGATTGCCTAGTAAGAGGCTGCGTGCAATTTACACTGCGAGAAATATGAGAGCCATTTAAGTATTGTCCACTTCCACGATCAATCTGTCTTTTGTACTCTTGCATCCTTTCACTGAGAGATAACTGCTCATTGTTGAAACTTTCTCTCGACTGTTGAGCATAAGCCAAAACCTGTAAGACATAAGACAAATGTAGAAAATTCCCATTTTTGACAAATCCAATTGACATAAAAAAATTACAATCTTCTTTTTTTAGGATAAAATATTGTGGTCAGCTAATTATGACTGCTATCAAGCTTTCTTGACATACTACCAACATCAAAGAGCAAACATGACACTTGATAGATTTTTCTGGGTGGAGAATGCCAATGTTAAGTACGGATGCAGGACACTTCGAGATGGAAGACTAAATGGTTGTCTTCTTTTGTGAATGCACTATAAATATTTAAACCTATTTCTCTTTCTTAATTTTATCATTTGTATTTATTATGATGTTTAGTAGAAATAAAAGAGAAGATACTTTGAGGTCTAGCTAAAATCAACAAAGAAACAGTGAAATCCAAGGAGGAATTGCAGGTATGGAAGTTTTAGAGAGACATGGTGAAAATATTAAAGATAAGTGAACGTGCAAAATTTTGCAAGGTTCTGAATGCCAAATGTAATGACAGATGATGACCCAATTTTCATGTTCTTTTGTTTGCTACTCTCTCCTCTTTTGGGTGTTGAGGGTTTGTTTAACCTTCATCCCTGTTAAACTTAAACATAATTGGATTAATGTAGATCCATTTCATGGTTTGGAACTCAATGCTGAGTTCTAGATTTAGAGGCATTGTGAACTCTCTCTAAAATTGATTGCATGTTTGGAATTGAATTCATTGTTTTTGAAAATAGCTTCCAAATCACAAGAAGAAGAAAATGTGTCATTTGGTATGTCGTAAAATGTTTTTTTCTTGTTTTTGTGTGATTTGGAGACCATTTTCAAAAACAATGCATTCAATTCCAAACGTGCATTGAACTTACAAAGGAAAAATCTAAAGCTATAAACCTGATTAATAAAGGGCTCCATTTGGTGTAACATCTCATAGCCCTACAAGGAGACATGCAAATAAAATCAGAGGAATCATATATACCATATATAATAAATTAAAATAAGAACCATACACATCAACTACTGGGTGAATCACTTGGCAATGATATACCTGTTTGAAGTAACGAAGATGAGCATCCATCATTCCACTTACAGCCTCCAAAAATTCAAACCTCTTCCTGGCCTCAATGTTGGATATCGCTGTAATCTGAATGGTTAAGTATAGTATTAAAATAAATGCTTCTGTACATCATCATTCCAATTAAGGCATCAATGTTGACTTAACTTACAAGATTAAAGCGGGCTTGCTCAAAAACGGATCTTGAATCACGCAGTCCCTGGAATGTCACTCTAGCAAATTAGGTTTTTGAGGATAATAATCACCTATGGAAAAGTATCTCAATCGTGCATGACAGAGTGGTTGTACAGACACAATAAAATATGTTATACCTCCTCTATAGTGGCAGCTATATCCATCCTGGTGCTCTTCCTCAGTGACAAAAACTTTTCCCGTGACTGTAGCTCCGAGTAGAGATTGATGTTATACATCATAACCAAAAGAATGGAAATTTAAGTCATAAATACAATCTAACCCTCAGTTTTAATTTGCCAATCTAAATTCAACCTCATAGAAAACTTTAGTCTCTATCATAACCCGGCTGTTAAGAACTAAGTAGTATATTATTTAGAAGCATAAGTGAACAGGATAATAGCAACAAAAAAAGGGGAAAAGAGAGAAAGATAGTGATAAAGAGAAAAGTCAAATTTATTCCTCTTTCCAAACGACGTACTATTTGGCTCACTTTAAGAAAGTTCGTTCAATGCATATTATTGTGTTTGGCCGGTTCATATCTTTGATTGAATTATTAATTCATGTTATAATTATTAAGTAATCACAAAGCCCCTGCTACAAGGGTCTGATTCTTTACATGAAGAAGAGGATTAAATACTCCCTCAGCTCATTGATTATAATCCAATACATATTTACGGTTTAGACAACTTCCTTAAAAGGATATTTGAGAAAATTTAGGAAACAAATAATTCAATTTCAATATCATAGTGTGTTTCAAGTAAAGAAATGAATAGGAATTGCAACTACGTTCATGTGTCTCCAATTCTGAAGAACTGAAATTCTCATAACTACTAAGGTGCTATAATGATTTGTTGATTTGGAAATAGATCATACAGAGGACACAAGTAATATACCAAGGCTACCCAGATACACCTAATCTAAGGAGAGAAAGGGAGAAACAGAGAAGAGAAAACATGAAAGAGAAAAGTACCGATTAGCACTATGCACAGAAACACATAAGCATGCACATCGAAACTAGGAGAAGGAAGCAGAATGACTTGTTAAATAATCAAAAGCACTCCATACAAAGAAAACACGTCATCTCTATTGAGAGCACATAATAAAGAACAACAAATTGGGAGAAGTTTCTCATAGAGAGAAACCTATACCATCCTGAGTCACATAGTAAACTTATTTAAGAAGAGAATCACCTGATCGTATGTAAGTGAAGCCTTATCAAAACGCTTACGAGCTTCCTGTGTTAATATAAGATTTCTTAGCAGAAAAAAGAACCAAATAGGACATTCGTTTAGATGTAGAAAAAAATAAAAAGAATAAAGGCTGCAAAGTTGATGAAAATCAAACACCAGACACAGATTATGTTACATCATTTTGAATTCATCCATATGACATCTATGGTGTTATGTCATTTGTTTATTCACCCAAATGAATGAACCAATTTAGACCACTTTAAGAAGCTTACCAACTAAAGAGATACCCAGCAAAAGTGTTGAAATCCCGAATCCTTCCTCACTTTTATTTAGATATTAAGTTGTATAGTTAGAATAGAGGTTAACAGTATATTCAATTCCTGATTATTAGAGATAGTTTTTGATTTTATTTCTTTTCCTTAGTATCAATATTGTACTATAAAATAAGAACCCGTGTATATTTTTAGATATAAGAAATAATATATAATTTCTCATTCATTCAGTTTACAAGGTATCAGAGCTAGATTTCTCTAATCCTATTACCAATGACTGAAGTCAATAATAACAACATAGAATCTGTTTCATCTAAGAAAGAAACAGAAGAAATTTCCATTATGAGTTCAGGACTCGATAATTCGTGAGTGAACACAGTCTATTAAGTTAGTAATCAACGGCAAAGGGAAATTGAGTTACCTCAATAGGGAGACAGGGGAGCCAGGGTCTACCCAACCCATCAACCATCGAAAGTGGAAGTCTGAAAATTCGATGGTAATGGCTTGGTTTGTACACTCTCTGAAGCCTTCGATTAATAAAACATATCTCTTTCTGTCTACAGCGAAGGATATTTGGGATGTTGTTCGTAAGACGTACTCCAACACCGAAATTTCTCTCAGATATTTGAAATCAAAACCCAACTATGATAGATGAAATAGGGGAATATAGGTGAAGATGGTGACAGAGTATGACATGAAGATGGTGACAGAGTATGATATGAAGATGGTGACAGAGTATGATATGAAGATAGTGACATGGTGGCAAAAGCTTGATTCAAGCTCAGATGAAAACTGGGAATGCAAAGGTGATAGCATTTGCTACAAATCGAAGCTAGATGGTGAAAGAGCCTTCGAGTTCCTCCTTGGGCTCAACCACGAACTCGACGAAGTGAGAGGAAGGATCCTTGATCGGAGACCATTGCCACCCACTCGCTAGGTATTCTCAAAAGTTTGTCGTGAAGAAGGTCGTCGAACTATGATGCTGAGGGAGATGGGGGATTCGCAGAGTGGATCGACACTTAATACCATAGGCCTATTGGACTTGGGTTGGGTTTTTTCCATAGTGGGCTTTCCACAGCCTAAAGACTTCCTATTACCAGTGGGTCTAATGTGTTTAAAAGACCTGGGTTTATTGGACCTACTGATGCTATTGGGTCTTGCCTGAAATTGCTAAAGTTTATATCATGTGGGCCTTTTAGTGGGCCTCAAACTGGTAATATCAGATTCTACAGAAAAGCCACCTTGGTGTGAACATTATCGAAAAAATACACACAAAAGATACTTGTTGAAAAATATACGAAAAACTTATGGATTGAAAACCAAGACAATACAACAATAACAAAATTCATAGTTATCAAGCTACTATTAATTATCAATTGACAAACTAACGATAAAAGCCGACCTCCCGTGGAACATTCAACTCAAAACAAATAAAACAATTCTATAAAATGTTCTCTAGCTTCTAAACATCAGGCCAATCTTCCACATATGTTTCTTTTAATTCACTAGCACACAAAGGTAATTTTCTAAAAGCCTTGAGTACTACCTCTCATATTCAAACTCCTTGGATTATTGATTCATGATTGATGCATATAATCTTTTTTCTTTATATTTTCTTTATGTTGAAAATCTTAAAGTTAAAAATTTCAAATAAAACTCTTTTACCTATTGCGGGAAAAAGGTGTATAATTTTTTTTAATTCTATAACTTTTGAATTTGTACTTCATGTTCCCAAGTTGTCATGCAATTTATTCTCTATTAATCAGTTGACGAAAGATTCTAATTGCTCTGTTAAATTTCTCCCATTATCTTGTGTTTTTCGAAATTTCCATCAAAGAAAACGATTGACAATATTAAAGAATGTGAGGGCCTTTACTGCTTTGAGGAATCCAATGTGAGTAGACAACATTAAATGACAAATTGTGGTTCTGTATCTATTCTTGAGGATAGTGAAATTTTGTTATATCATTTTAGAATGGAACACCCTAATTTTCATTATTAGAAACAATTATTTCCTTCTATTATTTAAAATAAAAAATTATCTGATTAATAACGTGAAATTTATAAACTTGTAAAACATCAACATACCTCTTTTTCAAAGCACAAATATAAACCATCTAAACCATTTACTTTAATTCACATTGATTTATGGGATCCTTTTCATACTCTAAATCACACCTACACAAAATGGTTTGTAACCTTTATTGATGATCATACCTGAGTATGTTAAGTTTATTTATTTAACGACAAAACTAATGTTCGTACTATATTTATCAATTTTCACTCCATAATTCAAACACAATTTCAAGCACATTCAAATTTTACGTACTGATAATGGTAACGAATATTTCAATACCACTTTGGGGAATTATCTTCGGAACCATGGGATAATTCACTAAAGTTCCTGTGTTAACACTCTTCGATAAAATAGAGTTGTTGAAAGAAAAAATAGATACCTTTTAGAAGTTGCACGTGTTATAATGTTTACCACTAATGTGCCAAAAATGTTTTGTGATAATATAATTTTGACATTTGTCTATCTTATAATCAGAATACCTAACCGTGTTTTGTCCTTTGAAACACCTCTCAACAAATTAAAACATTGTTTTCCTACTTCTCGTATTCTGCCTCATTTATCCCTAAAAGTATTTGGTTGTATTACTTTTGTGCATATTCATCCTCATAATCGAAATAAACTTGATCCAAAAGCACTTAAATGTTTGTTTCTTAGATATTCTCCTACTCAAAAAAGCTAGAAGTGTTATGACCTATCTACAAAACGAGTCTACATTAGTCTTGATATCACATTTTATGAAAACACATTTTTTCCACAATTCTTCTCTTTAAAGGAAAATGTCAATGAACTCAGTTGTTTAACTTTGGTAATTCCTTTCCTTAGAATGACAATGTTTCCAACACTAACCCTGAACTTATCACACCATATCAATCTAATATGCCATTTATAGAAAGCAACTTGAACTTAGAGGAAAATGTTGGTACCCTCCAAAAACAAAAGAGGTAATACTTGTTTATTTGCTGAGACAAAGCTCAAAGTATAAGGAGAATCTCACACTTAAACACTAAAAGAATCTGACCCAGTGATAGCTTCAAGTATTCGTAAGTCTTCGTTAGACACAGGTCATCTTGAACCTAACGATTTACCTATGATAATGAGAAAACAACGCCGATTTTATACTCTCCATCCTATCAAAATTTGTGTCTTACAATACTTTTTATCCCATAGTCTATGTTTTTACTTCTAATCTTGATAGGATAAAAATTCCAAAGAATATTAAACAGGCATGGGAAATTCCTAAATGGAGAGAACCAAAAATGGAAGAACTGAGAGCTTTGAAAAAGAATGAAACCTGGGATGTAAGACATTTGAACATTACAAGGCTCGCCCCAGAGACGTTTGCACTTGTGGAAAAATTAAATACAGTTCAAGTTCTATTGTCATTAACAACGAACCTTAATTGGACACTTCAACAATTTAACATAAAGAATGCATTTCTCAGTGGCAAGTTAGACAAAAAAAACTTCTTGATACTACCTCCAAGTTTTTGTAAGCAATGAGGGGAAAACATAGCATGCAAAATCAAGAAATCCCTTTATGGTTTCAAATAGTCACTAAAAGCATGGTTTGATAGGTTTCAAATAGTCACTATTGGATATTGCACTTTTGTTTAGGAAAACCTGGTAACTTGGAGGAGTAAGAAACAAAATGTGGTAGCTAGAAGCAGCGTCGGAGTTGAATATGAAGAATTATGGTTAAGGAAACTCTTGGAAGAGTTATAGATACAAACAAAGGCTCTATTCAAGGTTTATTGTGACAATAAAACCATCATCAACATCTCTTTCAATCTAATTCAACGTGATTGGACCAAACATGCAGAAATGGATACACTTTATCAAAGAAAATGTCGAATACAAAATTATTTATATGACTTACGTTCCCACAAAAGAACAAACGGTAGATATCTTCACCAAAAGACTTCCTTGACAAAGTTTCAATAATTTCATTTGTAAGTTGAACATGATCGATATTTATGATCCAACTTAAGAGAGAGTGTTAAAATCTCAATCTTTCTTTCCTATTATTTAGATATTAAGTTGTAGAGGTTAACAGTATATTCAGTTCTTAATTATTAAGAATAGTTTGTGATTTTATTTCTTTTCCTTAGTTTCAATATTGTACTATAACACAAGATATATTTTCTCATTCATTCAGTTTACAAAAAATTACAGGCTATGTTGAGCATGCCACAGACCTAATTACACTTCAGCCTGTACTTTAGTCCTATAGATAATTATCTTATGGTGCACCAGCAAATACGTCACATGGTTTTAGCAGCTAAGCCTTAAAAACACTAACTAAATTCAAAAATATAGTGTAACATTTCCACGTACATATGCAGCTAAAGATGTACACCGAACCTCATACCTTAAGATCTTGAAGCTCAACGTTGACAAATTGCAACAGCCTATCATTCAGCAGAAGATCCACCTGAGAAAGCTAACTTAGCATTTCAGAAGCGGAAAAAATATTTATTTAGAGAAGTTTTATGAACCTTAAAAAGATTTGACAGAAAAGCAGATATAATTGTTTCCTAGTCAAACAGCACACAATTCAAACACATTTTTTGAGTGTTTTTTATGATTGCCAAAAGTTTTATTAGATAGTGTCAGAACAGGAAGAATTCTGGAAGCAAATATACCAAAACACAGTCTCTCGGCTTCTTTTCCCAAGTAACTTCCACAGATCAGCACCACATGACCTACTTTAATCAGTATTCTTTCTACTCCGCCAAATAAGCACCTGTGCTCGACTAATAAAATCAATGTAGAAACCGCTAACTTCTATCTGAAGCTAAGAAAGATGTCACATTCCAGTAGTCTCTCGACTTCTTTTCTTAGGGTAAATTATCCACTCTCTAGTCCTTGTGATTTCAATTAAAAAGTTGAGTCCAATGAGGAGTGATGGACACCTTCCGCCTAATTTTTTTGCTGAAATTAGGAAGGAGATGAAAATATTTCATCTGGCCTTCATTACATCATGAAACTCTCTTTTGCCAATCTTTTAGAGTTACTTTTCTCTTTAAAACTTCCCCATGAGTGCCAAAATAAAAATATACTGCACTTAAAAGAAAGTTCTATCTGCACATAATCTCACTCTACAATGACAAGCAGTACTCGTTGATCTGTTCTGTAATTTTTTATTTTATTTTTTTAACTACAAAGATATGCACGTAAATAAAACCAAATAAATAGATATATTTGCATTAAATCCTTTCCCCAACATTGTTGAAGTCTCTGTTTAAGTTAAAAAAGGAGAACAGCATCTTTGTGAATAATAGAAGAGAGTGAATCGCTAAAGAAATAGGGTAAGAGATGCTACAAAATTTGAGAGACATAGAAAATAATGAGAATAGATGCAAAACTTACTTGTGATCGAAGAACTTCCTTGTTCGATCCCATTTCTCTCAAAGCATCTGTAAATCTGGTCATAACAGGGCCTGACAAAATTAGCATAGATTAACCAAATATTAACAAGAAAGGATTGGAAAAAAGGAGAATTCAAGAGCATTCTAAAAATGTTACATTGTTAGTGTTTTCACTGTTCATAGTCTAAGAGAGAGAATTGTGATAACTAAATTATTCTTGGCAAATAAAAACAAAACAAGTAGAAAGATTGTCGTGATGACTAAATTATTATCAGCCAAAAAAGAGAGCAAATAAAGACAAAACAATTAAGGATTAGTTCTCTCTCTCTCCCTTTCTTCTTAATGTTAAAATCAGAAGTACGGATTGGTTTTCTAAACACACGTGAAAACAATAATGAAAATATCTATGACATTGTCGTCAATGTCTTGAAAATATACAGGTTGAGGAGGTCTTGACATCATCGCATTGTTCACCACAATGTTGACAAAATGTCAATGTCTAGAGATATTGATAGAATACCCGTTGATAATATAGATATTAGTAACAAGTAAAATATCAAATAATATCAATAAATTTTTTGTTTATTGTTAACTTCATTTATTTTTTAAAATACTTTATTAAATATTTACTTAATTATATTTATTTTAGATCATTTCTTTGAAATTAGAACAATTTTTTGTATTTAGTTTTAAAACTTTTTATTTTGTCAATAATATTTTTAGTGTAAATATTTACACAATTGCGTATTTTTTAATTATTAGTTAAAATAATTATTTTAAATGTTTTAACTACCAATTCTAAAATTTTTGATTTATTGATCAAAATAAATATTACATGCATTTAATAACAATAGTAATAATATTCTCGAAATTTTCATAAATTTAAATCTCAATATTTTGGTCTACATCAATACTTTAAACCTCACATGAGAGTCCATTTAACATCTTAAGCGTTTCTGAGTCTGAACTTTAATTATTAGATGGTTGACCTCAAAAAAACACTAACATTAACTCAGTTTATGTATTAACTGTTGTTATATTTCTTTAAATTGCCATTAATATGTAAGCAAATATACAAGAGAGATCAATTAAAATCCATTTTTCAAGGGAGAAGAAATAAGTCAAAGACAGTACCTCCCAGAGCTAGAAACATAGAATCATTATGCCCTCCTCCAAATGCGTCAATTGCACTTGCAAAAGCGATGTCCCCATCATACCCTTCGCTGAGTCCGTCACTGTAGTCAAAGGAGAACAAAGCTTATTATATCATTTGAATGTTAAATATTTAATATTATTAGTATTAGAATATTAAATATTAAATAATAATCATTATGTTTTCTTATTAACTTAAGAATCTTATTTATAATCCTATTAAGATGACGGTTTTAGTATTATTATTCTTATAAATACATATGTAATCCCTCGGTATTATTATGAATAGAGAATATGATTTTATTTATCTTCCTCATTCTTCTCTTCACATACTTTGATTGTTTAAATTGCTTCTGTTTTATATTTCTACTTGGTATTAGAACTGTGTTTAATCCTGAACATTTTTTAATCTATTTTCTAAACTTTAGTTTTATTCTTTCTCCCCTGAATCTGTTGATCCTTACACACTTAAAAAATAAAATAACAAATAAGATCAATTTTTTTTGGGGAAAAAAACCCTAGAAAAGCCACCTTCAAACCAAAACACTAACAATCACCGTCAATACCTAGCTACCTCTACCCAAACCATGTTGTCAACATCCAGACTTCCTTGCGCCACCGTCGGTCATCATCTTCCTAAAGTCATCACTACCAGCTGTACCGTTAGCCTCTAGTCTCTAATGTAAAACCATCAGCCGCATCGTTAACCTCTAGTCTCTAACACAAAAACACCACCAGTCAGTCACCATCACGAACCCACTCAACGTTGGACTCCTATACCTAGCTTAACCCACATCAGTGCCGTCATCTGTTAGCCCTTTTCTAACCTTATATTTGTTAGATTATGGTTGATTTTTGCATGTAGGCTTATTGGGTGCTTGTTATTTAGGCTGATTTTGTTATTTTGGGATTCTTGCCTGATATGCAGTTTGGCAATTGGGCTCAATTATTGGTATTTTTGGTTGATTTGGGAGGGCTGATTGGATATTTGGTATTGGTAACTTTATGTAATGGGAAGTCTTGGGCTGATATACAAGAGAGCCTCTTCTAAACACTGGGATGACTCACACTTCAAAGAACTATTATGTTCTTGCTGCAATCCTCCCTTTTGTATTTCCTGCTCTAGAAGAGCAATTTGGTTATGACATTGATGCTACATTTTCTGCTACAATATCCATCTAGTCAGCCACCTCAAGCAGAATATCATGGCACAAATTGTCTTCTGGGGAACTTGGTCTTGTAACTAGTGGCTCACTTCATGGTGCCTTGATTGGCTCAGTGTTGGCCTTCAATGGTGCTGATTTTCTTGTTTCCTATGGCGTTGTTGGTTCTTCTATGATTTAGTTGTTGGATTTCTTGTGTCTATTGCTGTTATGTGGTTTAATATATTTGGGTGAACTTCTATGTTGCTGTTTTATAGGTTATATGCACTAATTGAGATTACAATTTGGTTGATTAAAGATTGTTTGATTATATATTTATATATGCTTAATTAAAGGGTTATCATTTTGAAATTGATAAAATTCAAGTTCTACTATTAATGCATTATACTAAGGTTCTTTGTTATAAGAATAATTATGTTTATACTTCACCATCCAAGTTGAGCATGTTTGATATTTACGCTCCAACTTGAAAGAAAGAGTTAGAGTATGTCTTTTTACTACCTAAGTCAATAGCTATTTATGTCAACCTTCATTTACTTGGTGTTGTTATCTACATCGCTACCCCTTAGTCACTTGCACCATTAACTATCTTAATTTTCAGAAAGTATTTTTAGTGTGATTTTGCATCGCTTTATCATTAATATTCTACCACTTGCCTTTTTTGTGTGATTTTGTTGTTGTTTAGCATATGCGACCACATCTTCTATTATTATCTGTGTCTTAGGGATTTTTCTATGCTACCCTACACTTTTAAGAATTTTCTAGTACATGTGGCCTACAACTTCACTCAAAGTTAATGATCTCAATAAAGTGGAATAATTCATTATTTTTAGTTATTTTTGGCTGATTCAGTAATTATTTTTACACTCTTGACAAGACTACTATAAATAGTTTTGACATTCAATTGTAAATGTGGTAAATTATTTTTATTGATTTCTATTTTATTATCTTTTATAATTGTTCAAGCTGAATTTATCTATGTTTAGCTTGACGGAAGAAATTAGAATATTAAGTATTTAATATCATTAATATTAGAATATTAAGTATTAAATAATTATCATTATGTTTCTTGATTAGTTTAGAAGTCTTATTTAAAGTCATATTAAGATTAAGATTTTAGTATTATTACTCCTATAAATACACATGTAATATCTCAATATTATTATGAGTAGAGAATATGACTTTCTTTATCTTCCTTGTTCTTCTCTCCACATGCTTTAATTATCTAAATTGCATCTGCTTTATATTTCTACTATATCTTTAAGCCTTACGTTTTATTCTCAAGGACCCTATGCTAGCAAGCATCATCATGTGCAAGAAATGAGGTCATTAGATACTAATGACCCTTCTATCATATCACAAAAGGGACTTGTTTTACTTTGATCACTTTTCATTTTACAATTTTACTCTAGTCTACTCATTTCAGGATTCAGCTTCACGTTTCTCAACTAAATCCAATTTTACTAAAAGCTTATACAACAATTACACACGAATGAATGCCCTCTAAAACAAGGAGGGAATATTATTAATAGAAAAGGCAAAATAAATTAAAAGAACACATAGTTACAGTATCATAATGACAATGCTAGATTATATTGACAGAGATACTCGGTCTTTTAAACTTGTGATCATGTGAAGAACAGAAGATAGGTCAAAGTGAAAACAAAAGTTTGTAAAATTTACCTGTACTTTCGACATCCCTTGTAAAATTTGTAACATCTCCCCCTCAATGACTCTGCACTTTCTTCCAAGCATTGTATCTATTTCAACAACAACAAAGAATCAAAAAACTAATTTGAGTAGTTTTTTTGACAAACAATTCAACAAGCACATGGTGAGTACTCGATCCATTATATTCAGTATCCACATACAAAAGATGAATGAAATGAAGAAGAATAGAAACAAAAATCATATATATAATACAAGTATAAATGACAATTGAAACTGAAAATTAACTGAAAAAACAAACATACCTGTTGGCGAAACATAGGAGAATCATCAAGCTTAGTGAAATGCATATTCGGAACGACGTTGACGAAATGGTTTTGGGTGTTGTCGGAAACATACATAAAGAGATAAAGAGAGATTCGATTTGGAAATGGAAAGAGAAGAGCGAATTTGAAGGAGGGTTCGTGAAGTTAACGATTAAGCTCTTTTCCCGAATTTCCATGGGTGTGTGTGTCGTTATTGTAAGTTGTAATCCGCCATTTTCTCTCCTTCTTCCCCCTCTTTACTTTCTCCAACTGACAACTGTTTCGGTCTCCTTTGTTTCCATTAACGTCTTCTTTAACCACTTTCTCTTGCCTTTCCATGTATTTTCTGCTTCGCTCTTACCATTTTCGCCATTCTATTATGGACTATTGAACTGAATTAACTAATAACCAAAGTCACAATTAAGAAGCCGACATCGAAAAATGGGAATATAACAAACGCCGTTTACTACGATTATACGACAATTCGCTTTAAGATTCGTAACACTATTGTGTGAACATGTATTTTAGACCAATAAATTTTGAGCAAATGTTGATTATCAAAATAATCCTAATTTTTGAATGGGTGCATTCATCTTACAACTCTAGTTTGAATATCTCTTAAGTTATTACATCAACGTTAATCAAAAAAAAAATTAAAACTTCACTTAAATTTACTAATTGTATGTTTTTAGGTTATGCTCATAAAGAGTTTATTTTATTAGGAAAAATATTAATGATAAAATTCATATATGTATGAATGTAGTTTTTGCATAATATGTTTTTTTTTTCTTTTTATCTTCTTCCACCTAGATTGTTCACTCTCCATCACAATATGTTCTCATTGTTAGATTTTTCATTTTTTTGTCTTCTTTTCATAAATCAATTTTAAACATAATGTGTTTTTTACGTCTGATGTTAGTGTACATTCTGAATAGAAATATATTCTTAATTTCACTTTTTCATCTTTTACTATTCCATTTGACCATGTTATTCCAATAACTATCATTGCACCAATAACACTTATTCTTCTTGACCTTAAATCCACCATCAATTTGCATCCTATGGAAACCATAAGCAAATCTAACATCGTTAAAGCCAAGATTTATAATGTTTCAAGTGATATTTCCCGTGAACTTAAAGAATGGCAATATAATGTCAAACATCTTCATTGGTAAGTTTCAATGCAAGCTGAGTATGATATATTAATTAATAATTATATTTGAGATTTAGTTTTTGATATGCAAATTAGAAAATGATTGGTTGTCGTTGGTTGCACAAAATTAAAACATTTGCATGTAGGAATATTGATAATAAGAAATCAAAACTTATGGCTCAAGAGGTTTTTCAAACTCATAGGTTGGATTACATTGAGATTTTCAATTCATATATCAAAGCCAATACTATACATTTAGTGCTTTCTATTGTTGTGCATTTTGGTTAGGATGTGCGTCAACTAGACATCAATAACACTTTCCTTGATAAATATTTAAAAAAGTCAATGTTTATGGTTCAACCACGAGGTTTCATTAATCCTTATAAACCTAAATACGTATGAAAATTGAAAAAATCTTTATATGGATTGAAACAAATACCACACGCTTGGTATCACAAGTTGAACTTATGTCTTGTGTCTTGAGGTTTCACCAATGCTCTTACTGATACAAGTTTGTTCACTCGAAGGCAAGGAGCTGATGTGATTATGTTACTAATATATGTTGATGATATAGTTTTTATAGATGATAAATCTAATTAATTGCAATCTTTTATCCATAAGTTGATGAGGTATTTCCACTAAATGATCTAAGGGTTTTGGGTTAATTTTTGTGCATTCAAGTGACTAAGTCTTCCTTTGGTATGTTCCTCACTTAACAAAAGTACATACATAGCTTGCTTTCATGCACTGGATTGAAAATTTGTAAACCATTCTCAATCACAATGGTCTTAGAGGGAGTGTTTTTTAAGACTGAAAGTGATCCATTGGATATTGAGAATGCTTCTCAATTTTGAAGCTTAGTTGGTGGCTCGTCATATTGTTACATTACAAGCCTTAAACTAGCCTTCTTTGTTAGTAGGTTATCCAATTTCTAGCATGTCTATCAAGGTACACTTTCAAACCTTAAAAGGAGTGTTAAGATTTTTATTTGGGATTGTGTCACATAGTTTGCAATTGATGGAATCTAACACTCTTAAACTAGTGATATTCTCATATACATGTTGAGGAAGATGTGTTGATGATAGAAGAAGTGTGAGTGCTTATTGTGTATTCATTGAAAACGACTTGATTTTCTAGTTATTTACAAAACAAAAAGTAGTTGCTCGATCTTCAATTCAATCTAAGTATTATGCATTATTATACGTTGCGTATGAAATTAATTGGATTAAGTCCTTTTCGATTGAGTTGAGTATCAAAATTCATCAAACTTCACTTACATACTATGATAACATTAATACTAAATACCTAGCTCAAAATTCAATGATGCATCAAAGCACCAACCATATTGAGATAGATATTCATTTCATTTAAAAATAAGTTTTGAAGAAATAATTGATTGTAAAGTTTTGTCATACAAAATATCAACTAGTTAATACTCTAACTAACAAAACCATTATCAAGATAAAGATTTATTAATCTTAGAAATAAACTTATGGTACATAAACCATCATAAGTTTGAAAGGAAATATTAAGAGTTAATAAAATAGTTTGTTATATCTAATAGTTTATTTATGATACATACATTTATCTTATAGGAATAAGTGTAATTACTTAGACTTCATTTACCTGTACATATATCATGTTGTGATTAATTATTTGTGAATGGACAAAGTATCTTTGTTTTTTCTCTTTCTTATGAATCGAAGTTTTACTTGTAAGTAGTCTCATAGTTATATTATCATCTTAACTTAAACTTTATATTTAATTAATAATTAATATATTATTTTATGTAAATAATAATTTCATACACATAATAAGTCTAATTATTCTTTCTCATTATCTTATAAGCTACTAATATACAACAAATGTATAAACAAAAGTGATAATATGTAAATTGTGTCGCATAAAAACAAATATTATAAATATGTATTTTATAATAACTAGTTACACTTAAAATGTAAGAGAAGTTAATCAATTCATAAACATTACTCAAAAACCGATTGTTTATGCCGTATTTTTTAAAGTATTTTATAACGAGAATTATTATAAAAATAAATATTTTTAACAAATAATTTTAACTTTTAAAATAATACAATCTAACCGTATATATATTTATAATCATAATTAAATATATTTTATATTTTATAAATCATTCATTCATTTAAATTTTTAAATTTATCTTTAAATAATTTAATCCAAATATTATTATAATTTATTAATAATATTTATGTAAATCATTTACATACCATTCCTGTTTTAGAGTTGCCCTTTATTTGTCATATTTGTTTGCCCTTTTTATTCTCTCGCTGGTCGGAATATTTATGTTTTAGAGTTACCCTTTGTTTGTCATATTTGTTTTATAACTGGTCAGAATTTTATTTCGCTTTCCTCATTTTTCCTTAGCCCGTTTTGGTTTGACCAACTGGGACTATAAGTCTTCAAATTGAAAAGCTTTCTCTGTGTCTCTATAGTCTCTGCTATGTTGAGTATACGAAGAAGAGATGAAGCTTAAAAAGGTAAAAGCTAAATAGCCTTTCGCTGGTAGAAAATTCATATTATGGGTCTTCTTGCATTTCATTTCTTTCGTCTGGGTTTTTGTCCTTACTTTTGTTCCCTGTTTTCTTGAAGAGGAAAAAAAAGGGGTTATGATTTATGCTTTTCATTTTCGATTTTTGTTTTACTGTTGCATCGGTTGGACGACCAAAGGTCTCTGCTTGCTTTGGAATCATCGTCAAAATGGAGAAAATTGATGTTTGAACAGATTTTTCCATTGAACTCAAATAGGTCGTTAGACTACTAGTATTTCCGTACGATGAATTAAAATTTTATACTTTTTGTAAGAAATGGTCTTAATTTAATTAATAAATGAATTTTTACAATCTAATTTATACAAAACAAAAGTTATAATGATTAAAATTAGACATAATTATGGTGGAAATTTCTTGGATCCTTGTTGACCCTTAGTTTTTCCTATTGATTGCTTCCAGCTGGTGTGTTGGTTGCTTCCAGTTGGTGTGTTGGTTGCTTATAGTTGGTTCTCGAGCTCTTCAACATCCCTACTCAAGTTGGAATATATGTTAATTATTCATAATTTGCTAAGTAAACCCGAGAACTATGGAAAACTTAGGGATTTGGTAAAGATATATGCTGGTTGCTCTGATGTAGAGATATGATAAGTCTTGATCATTCTAACTTGAATCTTTTCTCTCACTAGATGGAAATCGATCTCTATGTGTTTGGTTAGTTCATAAAATACTGGATTTGATGCAATGTGAAGGGTAATTTGATTGTCGCAATATAACTTGACTGGTTGGGAGTGTTTGATACCCAAATCATCCAAAATGTATCGTAACCAGGTCACTTCGCAACAGGTTGTCGCCATAGAGCGACATTCTGTTTCTACACTCGATCATGAGATTGTGTTTTGCTTCTTAGTCTTCCAAGAAATTAGTGAGTTTCCAAGAAATTAGTGAGTTTCCAAGAAACATATAATATCTCGTGGTTGATCGTCGTGTGTCTGTATATCTAGCATAATTTGCATCACAGAAAGCATTTAGTTGTAGTGAAGTAACTGTTGAGAAAAAGAGACCTTGTCTTGATGTGTTCTTGACATATCGTAGCACTCTTTGAGCTACTTCCAAATATGGTTGTCATGGTTTGTCCATGTATTGACTGAGAATATGCACAACATACACTAAGTCGGGTCGTGTGATGGTCAAGTATATTAATCTCCCAACAAGTCTTCGATAGGATGTGGGATCATTGATGAATTCTCCTTCAACCTTACTGAGGGATAAATTTTGTTCTATAGGTTAATTGACAGGTTTGGTACCAAGATAACCCATGTCCTCCAATATTTTAAGTACATACTTGCGTTGTGACAGAACAATTCCCTTCTTGAATCGTGAAACTTCTATGCCCAGAAAATACTTTAATTCATCGAGATCCTTTAGCTTGAATTGTCGCATGAGATGATTTTTAGTTTCTTCAATGTCTTGTAGATTGTTTCTTATTATGATTATATCGTCTACACAGACAAGAAGAGTAAAGAAGGAATTACCACGGGTTCGGATGAATAGTGAGTGATCATACTTGGATTGGTTAAAATCAACTAGCTTAAGTGTTGTTGATAGCTTGATGAACCATTGCCGTGAGGCTTGTTTGAGTCCATACAAAGATTTGTGTAGTTTACATACTCGTGTTTCCCCCTTTTGTCCGAATCCAAGTGGAAGAGACATGTTGACATCGAGTTGGCAAAGATGCCAATTTTGAACGAACGGTGACAAGTTTAGCTACTGGTGCAAAAGTTTCTTGGTAGTCAAAACCTTCAATCTGATTGTATCCTTTGGTCACTAATCGAGCCTTGTATCGTTCCACAGAGCCATCAGGATTATACTTGATTTTGTAGACTTATTTACAACCAACTGATTTCTTGTTTGGAGGAAACTGTTGGAGCATCCAAGTATCATTAGTTTCGAGAGCATTCGGTTCTTGTTTCATGGCAAGCTGCCATTTTGGATCATTGAAAGCTTCAGCAAAGGTGGTTGGTTCCCTGAGAATGGAAATAAAAGTAGCAAAGACACGATATGCATGTGATAATCGGTCATAGGTAAATACATGAGATAGGGAATGAGAATTACTTTTGTTATCAGACGATGTTGAGTTAGACGAAGGGAAGGACCGAGAAGGTAAGAGAGATTTTACATGATACTTTTGAAGGTAGCTAGGAACATGAGTGGATCGACGGAGTCTATGTGTAAATGGTGTTGAAGAAGTCACATGCGGGGTAGCGTGGAAGTTGATGATGGTGTTTTAGAAGATGTATCTTAAAGATTAGGGGTGCATGAGTCGATTGTTGGAATGACAGATGGTGTATGATTAAGTGATGTATTTGGAGTGGTTGATTGGCGAATGTCAGGCATGTCATCATAAATAGTATTTTCTGATGGAGAGAATAGAGTTGGAGTGTTGATAGCGGAAGTGGAATAAGGAAGCACATGTTCGTGAAAGATAACATCACGAGACATAAAATTTTTGCCTGTTTCTAGATTGTAGACTCGGTAACCTTTTATCCCAGATGGATACCCAATGAATATGCATCGATGTAATCTAGCATCAAATTCGATGGGTCGATCATGATGTGTAGACACAAAGCAAAGAGAACCAAAAACACGAAGATGTTCATACCTAGGAACTTTGTGAAAAAAGATTTCAAATGGTGTTTTATCCTAGAGAATGAGTTTAGTGATGTCTCCGGTAGCGGGATCTCTAGATCGAATAATTGGTTTACAAGAAGCTCAAGTGTTGGAGTACAATTTATGAGGTATGTGGTTGTAAGAATGGCATCTCCCCAGAATTGTTTAAGGAGGTTGGCTTGGAAGAGAAATGCATGAGCTACATTGAGAAGGTGACGGTGTTTGCGTTCAGTAACACCATTTTGTTGAGGGGTAGAGACACAACTGGTGTGATGTAGAATCCCTTTGGTAGACAACAACCGAGTCATAGAAAATTCTGGTCCATTATTACTACGAATGATTTTAACTTAGGAAGCAAATTGTGTTTCAACAAGATTAATGAAGGTGGTGAGAAATGTGCGTACATCAGATTTAGTTTTTAAGAGATAGACCCATATGCATCTTGAGTAGTCATCAACAATAATGAGGAAATAACATGCTCTATTAAGTGTTGGAATGTGATAACCACCCTAAATATCAACATGAATTAGTTTAAAAGGTGCTCTTGTATTGATAAAATTTAAAAGAAATGGATTACGAGTTTGCTTAGCTAGTGGACAAATAGAATAATCACTAATAGAACAAAAGGGTATATTGATGGAAGGAGAAAGTACATGCAAATTGTTATCAGATAAATGTCCAAGTTGTTGATGCCAGAGATGAAGGTTGGTTGGAGTGGTATTTGAAACGGAGAAACATCCAGCCTTTTCCGAAATAGTCAGGTAGTAGAGTCCTGCTTTCTCAGTTCCTATCCCAATCGTCTTCTCCGAGCGTTTGTCTTGAACAAAGCACACATTATTAGTGAAGGTAACATGACAAAAAGAAGTTTGAGTGAGTTTGGCTATTGAAATCAAGTTTAATTTGAAGGAGGGAACACATAAAACATTATAGAGTATGAAATTATTGGGAAAATGATCGGTGTCGATATGTATGACAAGGGAAAGTGAATGATCAGGTAAATACACATGTCGATTAATGACTGGAATGTTGGAGCTCATAAGGTTTTGGGAACATACCATGTGATTAGTTGCCCCAGTATCAAAAATCCATGGGTTTTTGAACGGAAAACACTTGCACATGATGTGTTACCTGAAGGAGTAGTCACTTGACTTGCCATACTACTTAATTTGGCTTGATTGAGAAGTGTAAGAAGTTCATGATATTGGGTAGATGTAAGGTTGTAGGATGGTGTTCTTGCGTATGAGCTACTTGCCTGAAAGTCAGTCTGGTGAGCTTTGAAAGAAAAGACATAACTTGCATTTCTTTTGTCTTGAATCGCCTTTTTCTTTCGACATATGTTGATGGTATATCCATTGAGACCATAGAAATCACATTTGAGACGATTTCAGCAGCTTTTAAAATTATGTCCATTGAAACCACATAAATCACATTTGAGGCGATTTCGGCAGCTTTTAGCATTGTGTCCATTGAGACCACAGAAATCACATTTGAGACGATTTTGGCAGCTTTCAGAATTATGGCCAATATTGTTGCATCAATCGCATTTGAGATGTGAGTTCCTTGGTCGGTAATTCTTATAAAGATATTGTGGACGATTATCCTTGGTGACAAGTGCGACAGCCTCTGGTATCCTTCAGTTCTCTGCTTTTCATCTTGAACAATGAATGTGTAAACTGCGTTAAGTCCCATGAGGAATTTTATGGTTTGCTGCTTTTGTTGGTATTCATGTAGTTCATTTCCAGCGTTTCCTCCACAATGTGAAAGGGACATAGTGCATCTCGAGTAGCCCATAGGCTTTTCAACTTGGTGTAGTATTTTTCAATGTTCATACCTTCTTGTATACAGTCATGGATCTCTTGTTCGATTTGAAATAGGTGCATGTTGTTAGTGTATAAAAAACGTTTCTTTAATTCTTCCCATAGCTCATATGCGGTATCATTATACATGACACTTTTTGCAATTTTAGGCGATATGGTATTGAGAATCCATCATTTGACAAGAATGATGCAGCGAGTCCATTGCTTGGTTTCTGTCTTAGAGTTTGCTAGTGGTCTCATAATTGTGCCGTCAATAAATTCATCTTTGTTTTTAGTGGTGAGAGCCATGAGTATCGCATGACTCCAAATATGATAGTTTTCTTAATTTAAGGATTGAGCTACAAGAACCATGTCCGGTTAGTCTAAGTGGTACATGTATAATGAATGGTTAGTATCATCATACCATTTTGGTACAGTGGGGTTGGTATTGGTAGTTTCAGACATGATTGTTGAGCGAGAAAATCGAAACGGGATAAGATTTAGTGTGTTTTAGATGATAATGACTGTTTATGGAAAAATAATGAATTAAAATGGGCTGTATTTTATAGGAAATGGATCAAGGATTCCAGAACCGGAAATTTCAGTTCGGGAATTGGTCGAAAAGTGGGTGAACCGACGTCTAGAATGACTGATCCGGCGGTTGGAAGGCTGAACCGGCTAACGACTGAACCGTTGGAAGATTGAACCAGCAAACGACGCGTTGTTTTTTTAGAGAGCGGTTTGAACGGCATGTCATTTGCGTCGTCTTCTTCAAAGAGTGCGCTTGTAACTTCGACAAGGCGTATGGGATTCCAGAATTTTCTGGAGATTATAATGGGATGAATTTGAAATTGTGGATGTGATTCGAAATTAATTTTGAAAGGAAACAAAATTTGGAAAAAAAAAAAGGAAACTGTGTGAGCTGGATTTTCAAAGAGTTTCTTTCTCAGCTCTGATACCATGTAAGAAATGGTCTTAATTCAATTAATGAATGAATGTTTACAATCTAATTTATACAAAACAAAAGGAAGATTGTAATGATCAAAATTAGACATAATTATGGTGGAAATTTCTTGGATCCTTGTTGCCCTTTAGTTTTTGCTGTTGACTGCCTCAAGTTGGTGTGTTGGTTGCTTCCAGTTGGTTCTCGAGCTCTTCAATACTTTTATCAACCTTTACAATTCCGATTTATACATTTACTAAGCTATGTTAGTGCTTGTTTATTTTTAATAAAGCACTCTTAAAACTTATAATTACAAAAAAACACCCATTTGTTCAGTTAATATGTTTTTACTATTAAAAAAAAATCAAAATCATCATTTTACATTAAATGTCGTCCATTTAGATTATTAAATATTATTAGGGTGTAATTTTTGTTGTTATAAATTTTAAGGATGTTATTTTTTATAATTTTTCTTTATGTACTCTATTTTTTCAAAATGATTATTTTAACAATGCATGGGGAGAATCATATCCAAAATCGCGCCTTTTTGGAGATTTGGCCAAAAACGCTCCAAAATCGCTTGTACTTAGCTTGTACACAACAGCCTGTACATGGAGAAGAAAAAATGAAGTGATTCTGGGATTTTTTGGCCAAAGGCTCAATTTTGGATCCCAAATCAGTAAAGTTCATTCCCTTTTAAGGGTCTGTTTACTTAAGAATACCATAGGGTTGTTTATTTTGTAAATTTGTGTAGTAAAGTGGGAAAGAGATACGAATTTTGATTGTTGGCAATGTTACTTGCAGAGTTTGCTAATAAAGCAACGGATACATTAAAACTTAAAGCAATGCAGGATCTTCAAGAAGCTAAAAGGATGATGCTTAAGGATGATTACATTTCTGCTAGGGACAAATTGCAAAATTTGCGGCAACTGTTTCCAACAATGAAGAACATTGAACCAATGCTGATTGTCTGTGACATACTATCTGCTGCTAGTATCAGGCTACCTGGTTCTGGAATTGATTATTACTTTGTTCTTCAGCTTTCAACTTCATCCCCATCTTCTATTATCAGCTATCGTTATCGAAAGCTTGTCAATGCATTACTTGAGACTGAGTTTCCCGGCACAGATTTGGCTCTCATAATTTTAGAGGATGCATTCTCTGTGCTTTCTGACCATGAAAGACGATCTGAATATGATTTGAAAAGAAATGCTAGTATGGAAAGATATGAATCATCTAATATACCTGTATCATCCTACCATAACCTTTCAAGTAAGGAAACTACAACTGCTGCTCAAAGTCTCTCATCATACAAAGGAGATTTCTCTAGTCAAATTTACAGGTTTGATAGTGGAGAAAACAAGAGCAAGGTTACTCGAACTCCAGAGCCGAAAAACATAAAGGTTCTTGACATGGTAAAGTATAAGAGGAATTTCAACTTTGAGGAAACTAGTGACTTTTCTACTGATTTAGACCTGCTTAAGAAAAGAAGCAAAGATATAAATATGTCTTTTGACAATGTAAATCCACTTCAGACAGCAGCGACTGCACACAAAGTGCAATGTCAAGACTACTATAACTTTGACAATGACAGGAAACATGCATCATTTGAGGTTGGACAGATTTGGGCTGCTCATTATCAAAGAAGTGTGTCACATAGTCATCGGTATGCTCGGGTTGGCTTCAAGTCAAAAGAAGCAGTATTTGTCACATGGCTTAAACCCATCCCTGTTAGTTCAGGTGAGAGGTTATGGTGTGATGCAGGCATGCCTGTGGCATGTGGGTCCTTTGATTTGGATTTAAAAATGGTTGATGAAATATGTAGTCCAACACTTTTCTCCCACATATGCTCTTGGGACCGAGGTGTTGCAGGGGATCAGTTTGAAATATATCCCAAAAAAGGTGAGATCTGGGCTTTGTATGACAATTGGAACCTTGATGAATGGGCTTATAACCCTGGTTTCTTGAGAGGATGCAAATCCCAGCTAGTTGAAATTGTATCAGATTTTTCAAAATATAGAGGCTTGTGTGGTGCATTTTTAACAAAGGTGGATGGTTTCATGACTATCTTTGAGAAAAAAACTATTGGAGGGAATCCAATCACTGTTGATATACCTTTAGGCAATTTGTACATGTTTTCTCACAAAGTCCCTTCTTATAGGTTTGTAGGTGGAGAGATTGATATAGTTGTTTATGGAATGTTTGAGTTGGACCAACTAGCCTTGCCAAGGTATATGACTAATGACATTGGCATCGGAAACACCGCTCAAACGTGGAATAGAAGAAGCAGTTTAACAAGCATTACTCCTGAGAGGCAAATTTATACCTCAGCATCTTATCCAGAAGACTGCTTTCTGAAGCCCCGTTGGTCCCCGAAAGATTTTTCCAAGGATCAAGTGTGGACTGTATACTGTGGAAAAGATTTAATGCCTCGGCAATATGTGAGAATTGATAATAATGTACTTTCAGAAAGCCATGTATGCGTTACATTCCTCGAACCTCTACCCATACTTAACGTCGAGATTGAATGGAAGAAAGCAAACCTACCAATAGTTTGTGGTGTATTTAAGGTGAGTGAAACCAGTACCAATCTTCCAATGTCAAAGTTTTGCTATTTAGTTTGTTTTCAGAAGAGCACTGATGAAACATTGTACAAAATAGTTCCTCGAAAAGGAGAGGTTTGGGCTATGTACAAAAATTGGGATGCCAAATGGAAGCAGTCTAATTATAAAGCTTACCAGTGCCAGATTGTTCAAATTTTATCAGATTTTTCTGAAGAAGGTAGTTTAATGATAGTTAGGCTGGTTGAGGTGGGGGAATTCTTGACTTTCTTCCACAAGCATCAATATGATGGTTTTAATCTGACTCATGCCGTTTCGAAAGATGAAGCGCTTAGTTTCTCTCACAGAATACCGGCTTTCAGAGTGCCAGGAATTGAAAAGCATGGAATCCCAGAAAACTCTTGGCATTTGGAACCTAATGCTTTGCCTCCCAGAGGAGGAGATTAATTTCAAGTGAAATTGCTGGTTAGTTTGACCAGTCTTTTTAATCTACTAAATTTAGGTGGAACTTAAGTATCAATACTTAACCTGCAAAGTTATTGCTTTAGAAAACAGACATGATTTAGTATATGTCATCAATACTCAAAGTTTTGTATATGTCAAACAATTTAGTGGATGAACTGCACCTTCATGCTACGAATCAAATAATTCCAATGCAACCTGGTGTATTACTTTCTTCAGTGGTTATGTTAAGATGTAAATGCAATATGTTGATTGATAAGTACACTTGGTTTGAAGAAGAATTATTGGTTGTACCTGTACTAAGTTGACACGCTAGTCTAGACCAATTAACATAGTGACATGGTGGTCCAGACAACCTAGGGATGGCAGTTTTACCAAATGGGTTTGTGCTTGCAGGTACCCGCACTATTAAGATTACAGACAGTTCAGTTCATGTCCCGTCATTTGTAATACCCATCCGGGTCGGGTTGGCTTGGTCATGGACTGGTTGGATTTTATCCATTGTGTCATTTATTTTTGATTATTTTACTTTTTTAAAAACTAAAATGATATCCACAGGTGCTGACCCACGAGTAATTCTTGAATCTAAAATCCGAAATCACTTATAACAGTTCATTTTAATTCGATGCATGGATCAATTCAGTTTGATTCGGTTCGGATCTAACCCGAACTGACCCATTGCCATCCTTATCCAGACCCAATCAATTATTTTTCTGGTTTGAATATAATCAAAAGGATATGAATGATTGTGCGAAACAGAAGTGAACCCAAACACAAGTGACACGAATACATAAGCCAACAAACTAAGGTTTAATTATTGCCTTTTATGAACAAGCCAACGAATACATAAGCCAAAAAACTAAGGTTTAATTATTGGCTTTTATGAACAACCCAATTGCCGATGGTTTTGCTTGCAAAACAGATTAACTTAATAAAGAAACTCCTCTAGAATCTACTAGAATTTTACATGCATCTCTTACCATTTAGTTGTAGATTTGGAAGGAGAAAAAATTTACAATAAATGTCCGAATTTCCATTGGAGCAAGTTCAACAACCAGCTTCTTTGGATCCACAGGTCCTCCCCTTGACCCTTTTAGTTCTTCAGAAGATCTTTCTTCTACCTTCCAAATTAATCTTTTCTTTTCCATACTTTCTCTTCCTTGGTTAGCTGATAAACTCATCTCTGTCGCTTTGTGTATCTGAATTTCATGGAAAAAAAAAAAAAAACAAAGAGTCAAAGGATGAAGATTTATAATTAAGGACATGATTTTTTTTCATCACGCACCAATTCAATTACCTTCTTGTTTGCAAAAACTTTGTTCAAATCCACTTGTGCAATAACTGAAAGATCCTTGTGTTCTCCAGCCTAGCATTTGAAACACCAAAAATGAACCAAGGCTTTAGAAATAAATTGTCAAATTAAAGAGGACTTAAGAAATAATTTAAAAGAGGAAACAGAAGCTAACAACTAAATAGAAGAAACTAAACCTCGTATAAATGCGCCAGACGAAGCAGGACTTCTCCACTTTTCAGCTCCTGCATGATTTCAAAATAAGAGAATTGAAACAATTTTTTTAGAATATAAAAGCTTGGATTTTGATCTCTGCTGCTTTTGTAAAAAGTTGCAAAAACTTCACTTGACATGTGACGAGAATTGCACTATGAATGCAACATACATCTATTTTCGAGTATGGGCATGAAAAAATTGTGATATACTGCTCGGTTTGACCTGTGATAAAATCCAAATTCCAACTGCCTTACACACAACCAGAAGCATTGTGTTGAATATACGTACCTCAAGGGTTATGATTGCAACATTATCCGGTAGAGCATACGAGGATTCCATCATAGAAAAGGTATTAACATGAGATTTCATCCAATTGTCCCCGTCCTGAAAGACGGCGGATGAGTCAATGATCAGTAATGATTATATTAAAAGAAAGACCTAAATAACATGATATTCTGGTAGTGAGATCATAATTAAACTTCACCTGTTCTGCAAAGGCTAAAAGCAAAGGAGAATATAACTCCTGCCCAAAAGTTCGACGCCATTTAGCACCCTCTCCTGAAGGATCAATTTTGAGATAGTACTTTCCTTGTATCTGTAATTTTGACAGTTAAGCATGTCATATATGAAACGAAATCTATGGTTTTAGGAACAAACTAGGAACTGAAGGGTCAGTTAGTTATGCTCTTACAGTCAGTCCTTTGCATTGATTATGAATGCAAACTGTCTCATTCAGTGCCTCTCCAACACCTCGACCGTCATCGTGGAGCAACCTCCTGCACAAAGGAGATTCCTTATTTTATCAAATATAAGATTGAATCAGATTTGGAACCATAAATGTTACATGAAAACCACAGTTATACCAAGGTGACACACAAGAAGCTATTGCTTCTTTTTAGAAACAAGTACTATACAAAAAAATGAAAAGTAAAAAAAAAGGTGAGAAAAAAAGAAAAGAAAAGAAAAGGAAACTAAACCTATGAAGCATCAGCTCTATTTCCCCATCAGCAATGCTGGATCCACCTACTGCTCGGTCTACTAACACTGAGAACTCTGAACTATTATCTTTCAGATAAATTCCAAGATTAATCTGAAAGAAAATGAAGTAAAGTTGTCATTAGAGCTTAGTCATGGAAAAAAGGGACATAAACCTAATATAAACATGATGCCTGTAGTTAACATGAACATACTGGGTAATAATTTCCGGCTACAGGTTGATTCACTTCGAGTTTCCAGTCCTTCCTGTAGTTTCGAATCTGTAAAGCAATAATTTCACCACGTAAATTTAAAATTACTATGCAGTAAACCTCATCTTTCGAGCAATAAGCAGATGATGAACAATGGTAGTCAAAAACCAGCTAACAGTTATAATTAGTATCCAAAGCCAACTTCACGGACTAATTATTCAATTATATGGGTATTATAAAATGTAATTAGACTACTCATCAGATATGAGGCATACCCTTTTAATAAAATCACGACCATTGGAATCTGTATAAAATTGTTTGTTGCTTTTCAAACCGCTTTTAATTTTAGTAACAACTTCTTTGCCAATTCCATCATCAATTGGTATAGGTCCAACCTAAAAAAGACAATCAAACCATAAAAACTTAATCATATCAAAATATTTATATATTTAAATGTAACAAAATTGATATCACAGCTCAAAAAACTTACAACAAATTCGATTTCAGCATGATCTTTATCCTTGTATACTCTAGTAATCTGTTCAGACAGTTAAATACATCAACTCTATTTAACATGAAATATGCTATAAAATACATTAACATAAATGCTAAAGAAAGTTAGCGATTAAATTTAGGAAAATTACAAGCATGTAGTTGACCTAACATAATCTATAAACTATTATAAATATAATGCCGAGCCAGAAGTTCCTAAACATGAAATAGAAAGAGTAAGCTGCTGCATTTATGGTCTATTTGTTTGTGCTTATATTAAAAATAGTTTCATATGAAGGAAAAAAAAAACAATATTTATGCTTCAATCAGGATGCTCTAAATGTATTTTCTAAGTCTTGAAAACACTTCTAGCAGATTTTTTTCTATTTAGTTCAGAACTTTTTTGTTGTTAGAAGCACTTTTACAGGATCTATAGACCCTAAGATTCAAGTATCTTTAACTTGAATGCTATGTTAAAGTATGTTCAATAACAACCTTTTCCAAAATAGGTTGTAAAAGTTTTATCATTTTTGAAAAGAGAGATTATTATTCAAAGAACAAAAACAAGTACACAACTTCAGTCTAAAATGCTGAGGACACACACTGCCAAACTATAACTCATACTATCCCAAGTAGCATAATTACTAGAAGGAGAGCATTAGACCAGCAACCTTTAATGCACCTCAAAGCATTAACTATCCAGCTAGCACTTTCTTTACTGTGCAAACAGAGCCAATTGTTCATTAACCACTATGCTGCAAGACACCCCAAACTAAAAACAAACACACCAGCACACATTGAAAACACAATCTAACTAGTCCAAAATATTCTAACATAAAACTACTAAACTCAACAAAAAGAATGGAATCTAACCAATTGAACTAAACACAAACTAATCTAAAAACTGGTCAGGCAGGACAACACTTGAGTTCACATTCATGCTTACACTACCAGCAAGCATCCAATACTCACATTGGGCTCCACCTCCACATATAAAGAATGTAATATATCTATTGAAGAAGGTCGAGATCAAAGCCACCCTTCGGCTTCAACACCACCAGAAGGCCTTCATCAACACCTCAAATCTGGCATATCGCCCAGAAACAACACAAACGATGAAATCATCCAACACAAGAGGTTCCAATTTATCCTTAATGCAAACATCAAACTATTAACCAAATCCTCCATACTAGACTAGCAGAACACAGCAAACACAAAACTCTTCCAACGCCTAAGCTACGGTAAACCTAACCCTAAATTACCCTACCAAACCAAACAAATGAAGAAAAATACGCAACTTAGTATGAGCTACTGAGTAATCGATAAGCCAATGAAAAACAACGGAAAAGAGAAACAAAAATTCATAGATCAACAACAGCACAACAAGAGAACGATGCCCAAATGGTACAACAACTCGTGGCTAGAATCACAAAATAATGGGGAGCGGTTTGAATAATCAATGAAGGCAAACAACCAGAAGTAGCGAAACAATTTAAAAAACGATAAAGGTAAATGAAGATCAATTAAGAGAGAAGAACTTTGAAGAAAAAAAAAGCAAAATCATTAAGAATGATGAAGAAATTGCTAGAAAATTGAAATCCTAGCAGACCTCTCCTCTTAAGAAATCGTGAATAACGGTAAAAACAATGGAGGATAATATTGAGGGTAGCAAAGGAGGATGGAGAACAAGCTAGAAATCGATGGAAATCTGTGATTAAAGAGCGAGTTTTCTAAACCCTAACAGAGCTTCTTTTTTGCGACTAGAATAGAAGTTGTCCCCTTATGTGTATGTACCACTATTTATCTATACTTTTGGATGCTACAAACGAAAAGTATAACAAAGTTTAATTGTTTTGATGCATCAAGGTTCAAGAGACAGCAGTAACTACCTGATATATCCATGAATTGATCCGTTGATGTACCTCATCCAATAGTGATCCGTGGAACACAGAGAAAGAAACCTAAAATTTATATTTCAACATCAAGATCACTTATAATTTACTCAATTTGAATTACCTTGAACACATTGTTACCTTCCGGTCAAATTTGACAGGGTATGTTACATTTGGACGAAAAACATATGCTCCAGAAGCCTACAAACAATCAAAATTTTATTATTTTTTATGATATAAAATCATATCTCAAATGTACATGAAGTAAAACACTCAAAAAAAATTTTGGAGTTGAACATATTACAATCACCTGTAAATCTTTAGTTCCGTCGTCTCCAGTGTAATAACTAAAAGATTGTTCGATTGACTCTTCAACCTTGAATTTCAAAGCAAATTCAAACAAAATTAACACAAAACAATCATGGACACCAAAGTAGATTGACAAAAATACCTTTGAAACATGAAAAGCACTTAGCAATTATGAAATTTGACCGAGAAGTAATTTTAATACTAAGAAATTGAAAAGGAAAGAAAGAAAAATGTCATAGAAGTTTCTTAAATTAGGTCATTTGTACGTTTAGTTCTTTAGATTAGAAATAGTGTCAATTAACTCTTGCCTATGGAAAAAGAGGACAATTAATGACAAATAATATTATTTTAATGATTTTTTTATTAAAAATTTCTTAATATTCTGTCAAGTGATTAAATACGATTAAAACACGAGTATATAAAGTAACAATTAATATGAAAAAAACTTCACAAAATATTTGTTTTAATATTTATTATTTTATTTTAATATTTTATTGATTTTTAATTTTTGTTAAAAATTAAAAAAATATTTAAATAAATTTTTATTTGAATATTATTATTGCTGATTTTTATAATTAAAAAATTCAAATTAAATTTCAATTTTATCCTTATTAAAAACTCGTATTTTAATTGTGTTTTAATCACTTGATAAAAAAAATAATATTTTAATAGAAAAATAATAAAATAATATTATTGTTTTTAATTGATCTTTTTTTTCTTAGGTAATGAACTAATTGACACTATTTATAATCTAAGAGATTGAATGACACAAATGACTTAATATAAAGGACCTATATGACACCTCGTCAAGAAAAGAAATGAAACGTTATAGCATACCGAGGTTTTGCTGTTAGAATATTTAGTGAGTTTTCCATCATTTCCAGAGTAAAAAAGTTTCAAGTTTCCTGGCCCGACTTTTACTGTGTTCTCTTGATTTCTATCAGACATGTACACCTTATGTCTCCGAGTCTTGGAAATAGAATCTGTTCGAAAAATGAGAAAAAAGAGTAGTAAATGTGAATCCGATATCTATTGTTGCAAAGGTACAATAAAGAGAGTAATGTGTTTAACCTGTCCCTTTGGCCTTTTTGGCAGCAGAGACAGTGTATGTGCTGAAACCAAGTGGTGGTATAGATGCTGAAAACGCAAGCCAATATTTAGGCGTCGAAGTAGGAGATTTTCCCAAATATGCCTTGGCATGATAGTTTCTTAAGCTAATGGAAGAACTAAGGATTGGCATGAACTGTGATTCAATTTCTTTTCCAGCAGAATCCCGAACGATGATATTCTCGTTAATAACCTGCATCAAGGGTGTACATGTGAGATCATGTAATAGATAAGAAAAGCATGAGAGAAAAAACTATTTGAATACCTTATGCAATCATATTTCAGTTTATATGCAAAACTTGAAAATTATATGATTCTATGCTGATTATACGTTTGCATGATAAATAAACAAAATGAACAATTTTTTTGCATCCATATGCTCAAATAGAAATTATCTTGCAACAAAATGAGTTGATGATTGATAGAATGAAAAATATAATTGGAAACTAGAGACATTTTGGTTACACTAAGAGTGTTTGATAAGATTTTGATTTTTGATTATGGTTTAGTGATTTTTTAATCAAGTATGTTGGATTTGATTTTTGATTTTCATATTTTAAAAAAATCACTTACAAATATACGAAGTATTTCATTAAACTTTAAAAAGAAAGTATTTTTAATTAGTATCATGCCTGAATAACCACTTTTAAGGATAATTATCTAATATATAATTAAGATTTTTGAAAATTCACGATGTAATTTGGATTAAACCTATTTTTTAATATAGGTTTTGAAAAATAGTTACACACCAGCATAACCACGTTACACTGGTGTGTAAATGTGTTCAAAAAACTACATTTCAAAATAAACTTAACAAATTACATTGTGAATTTTCTCAAATCTCAACCCCACCCTGTGAGTTTTCTCTCATTTAAACAAGGAAAGAAAAGGGCAATATTAAGGGCTTCAACTAGTGATCCTCCGAATTACTCACTGGAATCTTTATGACATCCTTTCTTTTCCATCCCAAAGGATTGTAGACAACAACTACCTGTAATAGAGATATATAAACAGAGAAGTATAAATAAAATAATAATCTAATTCATAATGAACACAAACATTCTAGAAACCAAGTTTCATGATAGACTAACCAGGTTTTTCCCCTTTGAAAGATCAACTTCTGATGCAGGACAGTAGCTAACATTCAAAAGTGGACACTGGAATAACAAGAAATAACAGTAAAAATCAGTTTAGGAACTCTAATTCCTTGACATTGCACTTTGAGTCTGCTAATAACGATGTTTAAAAAGAAAAGTAAACAAAATAGGATAAGGTTATGTGCCTGTTGAAACTTAGCAGAAGGGTTATTGCAGTGACTTTTTGATTTTGACTCCGTCAGGCATGCTATCGATTTTGCAACAACCTTTTCAGTCTGAAAATGGAAAATGTTGTAGATTACTACTCTTAAGAACTGAAACTATCTAGTAGGGAAAATGAATGCAATGCACACCTCTTTGTAACCAATTGTAAGTCTTGTAGCATAATCATTAGCCACATGTTGCTGCTCTGTACCGGAAACTGCATCATGATGTTGAGCAATAGCTAAAGCATCAGCCAGAGAATCTGTGTTAGGTCCTGATTTGCCCCGTCCCGTGATAAACTCTAACTGTCTCGCTGCCTGTTCGTAAAATTACAAGATAAGCATCACAATGTTTTTTTTCCTTGAAGCACAACTGAAAAGATCAAGAGTTCACCACATAGTAGCCGCTGAGCTGTCTAACATAGCCTTTGAATGCAGGCCTACTGGTAAAATAGCCAGTCCAATAAGCATTTACACGGTCTGCGTATCTGATAAATCAAAGTGAACCCACATCAACAGATGCTAGAAACAAAATTTACATGAATAGTTGGATTTCAAAGCTTGAACTTACGGAAAGTAGTCATCAGTCTTAATCGGCCATGACTCAGCAGATGCATGTTTTGCATCGGTGTAAATTGATGGGGTTGAATACAAGGCATTGACACGTCCATCCTACAAGCACTCAATATTATTATTCTCAGTTAACATTGAAAACCTTTTCACTCACTAGGAAAAGTATTAAGTGATGACTTCATTTTAAGTGGTAATTCATACTAAAAACACTCAGATTATGCAAATTCAGTCGCAGAATGTTGACAAGTTACAGAATGTCAAACAAAACTAAAGACTATGCACTCTCAACACAAAATCACTAGGGTTGTATTTGGTTCATTATTGTAGTTACTCACAAATACAAAGAAAGATTAAGGGAGAGGATAGTATGAGAACAATAGACAGCCAGAAACTAACCTTATTGACATAATGAATGAACTTGTCCATCTGTCGGAACCATGTATGTGCATATTGATACTTGAAATCTGTCCCCATTGTCCACATGATATGATTGGTTCGAGTAATATTAGCCTGAAAAGGAAAGCATAGTTTTTCAAGCTTCTGCAGATTTAGATCATTGATCGAAAGATATAGGCACAACTTTCGCTCAAAACTTTTGGTTTATGGTCAAGGACTTCTACTAGAGTATGCTCATCAAACTTTGCAAGTGTATGTAAACATCATAGAAAAAATTTAAAAATCTTAATTCAAATTAGGAAATTAATATAATCCACTTAATTTCTAACTATACATGACAATATAATCCACTTAATTTCTAACCATGCATGACTTGCAACACAACTAAACATACAAAATGCAAGAATGCATGATCAAAATAGAATATAAAATCACACATCTTACTTGAGATATTGCAGCAGATACAAACTCATTAACACGATCAGGCACATTGTAGTCAAACAGATTGACATCATCCTTAAAATAAGACAGAAAATTCGAGAAATGAATATTAATCCATAACAAAAAAATAAAATTCCACATTCTTTCAAATACTCATCTATTGACTGACCTGTACAACAGGAGAAACATCATTAATTTCAAAGTAAAAGTTACTAGTAGGAGGTTCGTAATTTTCTGGAAATGCACCTGTGAATATCTAAAGGAGAAAACAAGATGATATGAGTATTTTCATCCATTATTTAGAAAACAATCAATAAAAAACAAATGGAAAAGCAACTCAAAGCAAGCACACCTGTGAAGATGAACCAAAAGTCTTGGAGCCTCGCCAAACAACTTCAAGACTCTTTTCATCCTTTCTTTTAGCTCTATCTTGGTAGTCAATTCGTGCAAAGAAAAGAGAGTCGAACCCAATCTATACCACAAGAAACATCGGCGCTTAAATAATTATAAAGAATTGCGGTCTACGTCAATGAGGGACTTCTATTCTTGAATCAGCTTCCAATGTATACATTTAATTAAAATCTTAAAAATACTAAAAATCATTTACAAAGCCAAAAGCAAAGTGCTTTACTTCCACAAGCAAAGGCTGAAGCAAAACCATACCTCTGCTCCCAATAGGTATGCCTGCACGGCAGAGTGTCCGAACGGATCAATTTGCCAACCTATTCTCGGAGTTATATTGAATTCTTTCTTGATGAAGCGATGGCCAAGAGTTGTTTGATCAATCATGTCGATATAATGAGTAGCAGCCTCATCATGCATGCACATTCCCCCATTTCTGCAACCCACCAAGCATCAAGAAACACTTAACTTAAAAAATAAAGAGTATTGAAGGACAATAAAGAAAATAAAATAGGTCAAGTTAAAAGTGATTCCTTCAACCCATACCAAGTTAACAGAAGACAAAGTTTTTAACTGCTGGTGAAATAGGAAACTAATTTTAACAAGAATGTAAAGCGTTATAGTTTCCTCTTGTGAGGAAAAAATAAAATAGAACCGGAAGGACGGTGCACTATGAATCACTTACATAAGCTCTAGTTGCCCTGACTTGACAAGTTCATTCACTGTTTTTTGGACAGCCTCACTTTGGTCTCTCCACCAACGCTGGAAAAATGCCTGCATCCATAAAATGGCTTAAATATCATATTTAAAAGGCTTAAAGTATCCATTTAATTCTTCATCTTTGCACATTTGAACAATTTTGTCTAAAATCTTTGAATTGATCCATTTCTGGACTAAAATTATCCAAAATTGGTTAAATTGGTCCAATTAAAAGGTTTTGAATTGGATCGATCGGAATTTACCAAAAGATTAAATTGATTAAATTAAAAACTTTATGACTAAATCGGTGTAAAGCGAAAAAGTAAGCCTATTAAAAAAGGAACCTGCCTGTTCAACATAAATGAACTTGCGATTTTTGTCAGCCAACAATGCCGGAATAAGTGAATCCAACACGTTTTGAACACAAGCCACCTGCTTTACAATCAATATCATTAATTTTCATTATTGATAAACAATATAAAAATTAAAACTTTGAAACAAAGAAAAAGGAACCTGAATAGAATTGTTGGAGCCAACATAGTACTGATCAATAGTCTTCAACCATCCAACATCGTCATGAGTGTGAGGAACCAAGTGAACATTAAGCTTCCCAGGTACAATCTTAGAAGTGGTATTATAAGCAATGTACTTGGACTCTCCACACGAGAAAAGAACCGCCATTATCACCAAACTCCATAACGAAGCTCGAAACGCCATGGACATTTCTGCCGATGAGTAAAGCTCTGAATCAGAATTTCTCAAAAGTACTTGATTAAAGGAGACAGATTTACACTTGGCGGGAATATCAATGACAAGTGACAACCCACTAACCTCTTTGTCTTTCTAGTTGTTGTTTAGCGGTTTTTAGAGTTTTATCATCAATTGTAGAACTGGGCTTGATTAAAAAGCAGAACGATCGAATTTTTTTTGTTGGTTTTTTTATTTATTTTTTATTTCCTACAAAGTGATTGAATGTAAGTGATTTTGAATGCAATCAACTGAAATGAGCTTTCTTTGATTGTTGGGGGTAACTTCTCAGTAACAACTGGGTGTGTTTAAGTAGTAGTGACTGACTAGTGAGTGAAGGGATTAAGAGAGGGAGTCAATATTAATCCTTTAAACAATGCGTAACGGTTTTTAAAAAATAATGTTTTTTTTCCTAGTCTGTTTAAAAAATTATTTTTAATTATTCAATATATTTTTATTTTCATATAATATTTAATATATATATATATATATATGCGGTGAGAAAAATTAATTTTTAAAAATTAAAAATAAAATTTTATATATAAAAAATGTAAAAATTAATTTGTGGTCGCTAATATTACACGTGGGGATTTGAAACTTAGGAGCATCGAAAGATTTTTTTTAATAATAATGCATTATTTATCTTCTTTTTTTAGGACCATCCAAAGATCAATCTCTTCTTTATTTTCTGATTGCAAAATAATGCAAGCACCTAGAAATTATTTATTGGTTGATGTGGTGATTCCGATAATAATTTTCCTTACAAATTAGTTAAAAAAGAGAGCTGCTGTTAAGAGAATTCAAGGAATTATTTAATTTAATTTTATAATTATTAAATTAAGTATTAAAAATTTCATTATTTTTTATAATGAGTATTTTATTTACTCAATATCTATAATCATATTATTTATAAAAATTGTTTTAATAAATTATAAGGTAAAAAATAACTAATTTATAAATTATAAGATTATAATACCCATTTTAAAAAATATAAAATTTTAAATATTTAACCCAATAATCATAAAATTGATGTTTTCATTTTGTAATAATTACATACATTTTTCTTAAAAAAGTGTGATTATTTTTAATTCTCGTTATTCTCTATCATCTACGATAATTTCATAGTTGGATCATTGTAATAGATTAATTAACAACACTAAGAAGAATACTTCTAGAGTAGAATTAATATTATAAAGAGAGATAATTTACTAAATTTTAATATTAAAGTGCATAATTCATCTACAATCACCGAATTAATGGTCCAATCATTAACTTACAGGTGGTCCGGACTAATTGGTTTAATAGATTTTATTTCATCTTCTATCCTTTGACTCGACACGTTCAATTATTCGAAGATATGTAATCCTCTTTTATCTTCAACCTGGATTATCATCTCCTTTATATTTTCTCGGATATGAATTTTGATTTTCGATCTTATCCATGTACTTCTTCTCTCTCTTTTTTTTTTCCTTTTTTCAAGATAATTGAACAATTCTTGTAATACCAGTTCACGAAAACGTTTATTTTAGTTCATTTAATTTGAATATTCGTTTTATTATCATCATCATAGTATTCTTACTCATGTTAAGCAGATTTGAGTTATGAGTAAAGAAGATACAATTCTATTAGTCAAATTCCTAAATCTGAAATTTTCTTATTTTATCTATTTTTCTCTCCTGGAAACATTCGCAATATAATTATTTGATTTAATTCTGATGATTCAAATACAAAAGAAAAGAGAATGATCAAAATTAGTAAATAAGACTATGACAGAAACAAACTGACCAAAAGAGGATGTTGCAGTGTTGAACTTCATGCGATTTCGCTAAGCAAATTCATCGGCTATTTTTTCCCCCTCTGCTAGTAACGATCAGCTGATCATTTCTTCAATGTGCTTTTAGACTATTTAATTATAATTATTATTTTTTTAAAAAAAAGAAGAAGTTATAGATGAGCACGAATATAAAACAGTACTTTGTGGGGGTCTGACATGGTAACTTATTTAATGCCATATCTATTTAAGAATTAATATTCAATTTCAGAAATTAAACATATATACGCCATAAAAACCAATTTCTGTTAGAAACTACTGTTTGGAACTTTGTACTCATGGATTTGGGAAGATAAAACTTTACGATGCAACAAACAAGGGAAAAAACAGTGCATATTTAACAAACTCTAAAACATAGTAATCAGTTAATGAATAGGTCTACCAAACAATATGAATTATTAACAAACCAGTAGTATACTGGTGAGATCAAAGTCTTGACTTTAACATCCTTTCTTAAATTGGAAGTCATCAGTATCAGTTTACACTTTACAACTCCATCATTTATAAGTTCTCCAAGAGAATGAAAGCAAACATCTATATGTTTGCACTTAATTCTTAGACATGTATATGTTTGTAGGGTCTAGTTGAGCATGACCTAAATGCTTCAAAATCCTCTCCTGCCGTATTGCTTGACAAGTACACAATGCAGCAACAACAAATTCAACTTCAGTGATTGGATAAAGTAACTATAGTAAACAAATATCCTGAACAATTTTTTCAATCTTCTATATCTCCAACATAATCACTATATGTAAACGCATTCAGCTTTTTAACTCCTTCATGTAATCGATCATCCGTTTAAACTCTTTAATTTCTAGTTTCGTTTTTTCTTTAACGGATCATTTAATGGTCCAAACATTTTTGTCATTGAAGAGTTTGTCGGTTATGACCGGAACTGATAACGATACCGATGCTTTTATAGGAAGCACGGATATACAAAGGGTGTTATGGTTTTTAAGCTCAACACACAATTCAAGAACAATACACCATTTATTTGAATACTGTTAAGAGCTTAGAAGTTCCTAACACAAAGAAAAAATCAATTTTGATCAGTTTGAAACTTTAAGAACAATTTCAATAGCTTGAGGTAAGATCCTTATCTTACTTGTTTTCGATCCTTTTATTTTACTTATTTTGCATTTGGATTCATTAATCTATGCTTACATTTGGTATCAGAGTACATATTATCTCTGTCTTAATCAGTTTTAAATAATCTATGTTTTGTTCTGTTTTACCGAGCATCTTGAAATTGAGTTTTTTAAAAAGTTCGGTTTTGATGCACATGAAAATTATAAATGATTTCATTATTAATTTTCTAATTATTACGTGAATTGAAGTATGAAAAACTATGAAGAAAATCATTATAATTTGATATTCGCATTCATTGAAATATATTAATTAACTTTTTATTTAAAATAATGTTTTTGATTCAAATTGAGACCATAAATCACTTGGAAATTCAATTATAAAAAATTTGATAAAAAGAACACCCGTTTTCGAGAACATGAATCACTACCTAAAGGAAGTTTAGTGAGTTTGCTATGATTTTAGTTCACTTTTTCTTACTCAATGTTGGATTACACTGGAAAGTTGTGAACTTTTTCATTTGCAATTCTTCTTCTAGCTCCATTGCTAGAAAGTTGGATAGTTTGGATCCCTTTAGGTAGCTATTTGGCTTGCTGAATTTGGGATTCATAGGTATTTGCTTTGCTTTGTTTGCTAGGCAATAGAAGCCTGATTATCTTTTCTTTTTTCCTGGGTCTTTAGTCTCTCTCTCGAGTTATGTTTTCTTTTTAGCAAATATGAATTAGGCTTGTCGTTTGCTTGTTTAATGAAATCCTTCTCTTTTTTGACAAAAAAAAATATTAAAAAAAAAATACAATTTCTAACCCACAATCATGACTCCGATAATTGCCTAGATGCGGGTGATTTCATTCTTGACTTGGAAAACTTTGAACATAGGTTAAAAAAAATCCCATGAATAACCGCCTAAACACTACTACAAAAATGCGTATTTAAATCGATACGTAAAGTCGGTTCGGTGTAGAACCGACGCTATCCACATAGAATGTAGCGTCGGTTGA